>OY982931.1:1202500-1580777 GCA_963891755.1 Pyrrhia umbra | reverse complement strand
TCATGAGTTATGGCGTTTTATTTATAAAGCGACTACTGATTATTATTTTCAGATATTTGTAGTTAATAATATAATGTAAACACTTTGGCATACATTATAAAAGAAAATGCACAACGACACGTAGTTTTTTTTCTTTACTTCCTAAATAAGAATAATTTACAATCATATTTATTCGGTCACTTCGAAAACGACATTATCAGCATTTGTATTATTTATTCATATTATTGAACGCATTCTTTAAATAAGTTTTGTATTATTTTGTTGTAGGTAAAAATGGCGCAAAGATCAGACGTGCATATAGCACGATGGCTTGAAGAAGATAGGGAAGAAGATTTTATTGATGGACCAGCTGGTTCTGATGACGATTTGGATCATCTCGAGGAGCAGTTCTATAGCACTACAACTGAATACGGTAGTGAAGCTGATGATGACACAGATATGGATGATCTCGATTGGGAAACTGTCTTTAATGCAATTGAGGGGCCCAGTTCCTGTTATAATTTGGGTCTTGAAGGGACTAAGTGGATGAAAGATCCTATGGAAACTAGACTTTTGCTTCAAAGCGAGATTATTCAAAATATTGTACCAGGACCAAAAGATTTTGCTAAAACGAGAAAAACCCCATCTGAATGCTTTGATTTGTTCTTCGACGAAAGCATAATCTATATGATTGCAAAATATACTAATGAAAGAATTATCAAAGAACAGAAAAAGTTTGCTAGAGAAAGAGATGCCAAATTGACTGATGAAGTGGAAATATACGCACTGCTAGGTATTCTTTTCCTCAGTGGAAATATAAAAACAAGCAGAGAAAATTTCTTGCAATTATTTGATTCTAAAAGTGGAACTGGTATGGAAGCCATTTATCTAGCAATGAGTTCTCAAAGATACAGATTCTTAATGAAGAATCTCCGTTTTAATGATCCTACAACTGACCGCATAACTGAAGATAAAATGGCACCAATAAGAGTGTTATTCCAAATTGTTGTAAACAATTTTCAAAAACATTTTACACCCAGTCACGAGCTTAATTTGGGTGAATTACTGACACCTTACAAAGGAAGATGTGTATTCCGACAGCATATGCCTAAGAAGGCTGTTAAATACGGCATTAAGATGTTCGCATTAGTAGATTGTCAGTATCCATATACTTACAATTTGGAACTATATGTCGGTGATAATCCTGGCCCATATGATGTAAGTAATAGTAAGGTAGACATTGTTGTGAGAATGACTGATCCTATCCAAGGTGAATATCGCAATGTTACGATGAATAATTGGTTCACGTCATTGGTAGCTGGTGAAGCATTATTTGACAAGAGAATCACAATAGTTGGAGCAGTAAAGCCAAGTAATAAAGAAGTACCAAGAATATTCAGAACAATCAAAGATAAACCTTTATATTCATCGCACTTTGGATTTTGCCATGTTGCCGCTCTGGTACAGTACATTTGCAAGAACGATAAAGCTGCTCTAATAATGTCAACAAAGCATTGTGAGGGTTTTATAAATATCAACTCTGGTGATCAACTGAAGCCAGAAATGTTGGTTTATTATAATCGAACGAAAAACGCCGTGGAAACCATTGACAAAATGTGTTCAAAGAATGATGTAACAAGGAATTCACGTCGATGGCCGCTGACCGTATTGTTTCGCCTGCTAAACATAGCTGCTATAAACGCATTGTGTGTGTTAACAATAAACAGAGGCCAGGAGAGAAGCGTGCGCCGTGAGTTTCTAACAGAACTGGCTCTCAGCATGATAAAGCCTTTAGTTCAAAGAAGAATGTACACAGACAGCATACCAAAGATAATAAAACAAAAAATGTGCGAGCTATTGAATGTTCCCATACCACTGGATGTTGAATTGCAGATAGAGTTGAATGATAAACCTTCAACATGTGGTCGCAACGGCCCGCGTGGAAGATGCCACGTCTGTCGCAGAGCACGTATGAACAAGACTACGCGAGAAGTTTGCGTCATTTGCACTAAGTTTACTTGTTTTGAACACAGTAAATACATGTGCACTAACTGCTTCATCAGACATACTAAGTAATACCTTTTATATTAACTTTAAGACATCAATCGTTTACCAATTGATGTGATTGTGATTGTACCGGGCCAAAGTGATTTTATATTTGGACAGCCTAATTTTTAAAATATGTTAATCGTATTAAATACTAGTTAAACTCTACAGCGTTGTGCGCATATAATAAGACTTATAAAATACTCATATAAATTAGGATTAAGTATTCTGGGATATTTCATCATCCCTACAGTGAAAATTTCTAAAATGTATCACTGATTTATGCAATTATCTTGAGTAAACTCATGTTTCACTATTTTAGTGTAGTATCTTATTGTGATTTAATAAAGACAAGTTTGGAACTACTTAGAGTTTATATTTCAAAAAAAAAAATACAACAGGTTCCCCTTTCCACCGTTCTACTTAGCAAAAAGTTTTGGGGCAAGTAATAAATAAAATACATGAAACCATATAATGACAACACATAATCTGTATTTGCCTCCAAAAATAGCTTTTAAATCCTTTGATATAAGGTTGAATATGATACTGTCAGTAAAGAAAATATAGAGTTCCAGCTTGTTTAATTAATCATCTGCGTTAGCGGAAAATCGAGCTGTTTGTGAACAAAATCGTCTAAAAAGTTTGAAGGCTGATAAAGATTTTGACAGCAGCTGTCTATCTACATTATTTGCTGTTATTATCTTATTATACTTAGTGTCACATTGTTTTACAAGATTTGGAGTGAACAACTGGTTATAAAGTTATTTGTAGCAATTATTGGTATTTACTTTTATCCATGAGGCCATTAGAAAGCAAAAAGGAAAAAACTGATCATGTTATGTGAACGTTAGATGTTTTTGGGAATATATGCATGCTATCTCAACCCAAGTGGCTAGGATATAGCAAAGTGGGAGAAAATTACATGGCAATGACAGACAAGCCTTGTCGCAATCCAGAAGGCCTAATGAGAGGTTCAGAGAGGGTTTTTTTATTCTTAAAAAAACATCCATACATACAGTGATAAATCTTTTTATAGCAATAATAATAGAAGAAAGAAAAAAGGAGTTTCAAGTTGTACAAATATCAGCTCTTAAGAAAGGTAACTTTGCCGTCTGTTCAGGGCTCGTTAGACATATGTATAGGTAGCATCACTCATAGAGCCCATTTGAGATAATAAAAAGTACCAAATAACTGATAATACCACTCTGCCACTTTTTAAGTGAGATTTTTACTCAAACAATTTCATCTTTTCATAGTAGGCATTTCTGCAAATTACACAATTTAATTAATAGGTCAAACCGCGAATACCATTCACAAATAATTTTCGCTGAGCTAATAAATTCTTCAGATATTTTAGCTATTAGTTATAACCGCATTGTTTCTGAACCAATCGGCAACTAATCTAAGTTTGACAAACGATAAACTTTGAATTTCATCTGTTACTGTTATAGATTCATAATGGGGATACCATCAAATTCTACTCATGGTTTGTTTACATTTGTTAAATCGCTGTCCGTGATACAGTTCTTAATTTATGATAAAAATATTGTTACAGTTAATTTTAATCAGTACTGCGATACATTAGACCAATTTTTACACTAAAATGATATATATTTTATTTAGATGATATCATAATTACATCATTATGTATCACAAAGTTCTAATGAGATTTTGACATTTCATTATCAAGTTCTATAAACCTCCGTATTAAATATTTTTAGAGAACCTATTCGACTACTGTATTAAAATCCACGTTTATATGGATGACGTTGTATTAGTTATAGGTCAGAATGACGTAAGTCTGGAAAACAATGGAGAAAAGAGATATACAAAGTCCTTTGAATAAAATTAAATTGAAGCTTCCAAAACAGTAAGGTTTAATTAACCTCGCCAGGCAGAATATACGGCACATTTAAACCTGCAGTTTAAATAAAACACGCATAAAGACCTCTTATATATTCATCTTTTTATCTAACCATCTACAGAAACCGTATTTCGGACGCACCGTTATTTTCACCTTATCAGGGACACTAACTAACCTTTATGCGAGCCCTTCACTAAGTGCCTCACTCTAATTAAGATTAAAATACACTAAATTACCCCGACATTTTTAAGCCCATGCCATAAATTAATAAAGGCTGGGCCCATAAAGTGGCCCACGTGCGGAGGCTTTAAGCCTCGGACTGGGAAGGCCATTCATTAAAACTTACAACAATGGACTCGGATACGGATATAATTCAATAAGCATCTCCAACGGCGCCCTGCAACTTGCCCAATATTTTACAACTATGAATAGCGATGTGTGGTATGAACTACGGACGATGGGAAGTTCTCATATTTTGGATAATTTTGTGGAATTTTTTCATCATTATACAAACAGAAAGAAAACATCACTAACTGGTGAAGAAGTAAATCTTTGTTGAGCTACTGAAAGTGAAGTGGAATTAAATTAAAAAAAAAACAGTATGATAATGACGTCTCTGTTTAAGTACATGAATATACTTTTTGGCTACTTTGTCACCTCAAATGCTACAGACGTATTATTTTAAAGCGTATTTAATTTCATGTTAGGAATGAATCCATTTTTTTAATCTCATATATGAATAATAAATACTTCTAGAGTGCATAAACTAAGCCTTAGCTTAAAACCTGAAACCTTTTTCCAAAATAATGAATCTCAGTAAGAACATAAATTAAACAGGTCCAAAAATTTGCTTATACATTATGTTAGCAATTTAACTTAAACACTAAACCACGAGCACTTAATTATGAAGTAAATGCTGTGTTGAAGATTTTCTAATTAATACTTGTGTGATTTATATGAACATCTACATCAGCACATGTTAATGTAGTCGCTTCTATTAAAGGCAAGCATTTATTTTTAGCTTTAAAAGTTATTAGAACATCAAAAAAATATTTGCCACGCTACAAAGGAGAATCAGTAATATTTTACCATGATTCACACCAAATTGTATCCGTAAGCATAAATATTACCACTTCTTTCTTTAAAAGCTTCAAAGTGGACTGATAGTGCTCAGCTAATTATTAATTTCATCGTTTTTATTCGTTGAGTTGACCATCAACGTCCATTTCAGTATTTAATTCTACAAAACTAGCTTTACATTGTGATATGATTGCGTTAATAGTCACTAGTCACCATAACATATCTGAATCTCCTGCAATTTAATTCAATTCTGTTAAATAATTTCGTTTTTTGTATTCTATAGCTGATACTTCATTATCTTGACTTGTAGCGACTTTCATATCCAACCAACATTACCTATTTACATTTGTTGTTTCAGTTTAGTCTATTTTTTGTATACTATTGTTATGATACAATTAATGATCTAGAATTTATGCCGCAAGATAAAAAATACTTTAGTAAAAACCGCCTATAAAAAAATAACCTCCATATTTTTCGTTGCACTGCAGCAAGCATAAAATGAAATAAAATTGTGCCAAACTCCACAGCAACTGTAGCACTGGCCGGCTATACATTATTATTATGTTAGATATGATCCCGTTTGCGAGCTAAAAGTTTAGAAACTACTACAGCATACGGCTAGCCAATTTGAATCGTAACTTAGTGAATTTCATTTCAGCATGTTAGAACTTAGCTTTTGTTCATGTACGTGATGTTAAAACGTATTATTCAGGTGGTTGCTCTAATACAATTAGGAAAGTTGGAATTGTGTGTGAGAATGTTACAAATGGCAATGTTGCAATACTTTTTGAATGTGTTCCGTATTTTTTATTGAAGATTCTAGGATATTATTATACACTTGTTAAAATGAAATGATAAGTAGTAATTTATCATCCTTGAGGAGCTAAATGAATCACTTTAATAAATGAAAAAAAATATTACATTAATAAATGAAAAAACAAAGTTAGAAATATAGTATATATTTTAACACAGGTAAACCTAACTCCAAACTCCATAACAACTGACATAACACTTAAAACTAATAAAGACCTTACAGCACCGTTAAAACCAGAAAAGGCATTCTCAACCGAATAGAGAATGCCAACATAAACACATATTCAGCTAACAAGGTCTGCGGTAACGTCACGTACTTGCCTAATCCCACACGCCGGCATTATAAATACTATTAGGTACCCCACCTCACAATCTCTGGGGATCCCTACGCCCCGCTTGCAATTTCCCCCGAAACTATCCCGCATTAATCCCCAGCTCCGTAAAGGTTTTTATTATGAGGCTATGACGAAACAATTGGTATAAAAGGATCCCTTTGGCCTTTATATGTTACGGTTACGCGATCCAAAAAATAATAATAGGAAATATGGATGTGCAATGAAATTTTGTGATGGCAGGCGTTAGTGTCAAACAGTTTGTTTTTACGACAAAAAACGTAGGTTAGGCACGTGTGGTGCTTACGTAATGAGTGTTTGAACACGTGTAGAAGACACAAGTCTGTGCGAATTTAGTGCGCAATATTTGGATACGTTGACATCCAGTCTAAAGTAATTGTAGCTCTAGGCAGGTTTAAGGCGCACTTGTTTTCAAGCTAGGCGGCTGGCAATAATGTGCAAAATTTAGCTTTACTTTTTTCAAGCTCTTTGCCAAGATCTGCACGAAGCTTTTGTATAAAAAAATAGATTTCTGGGTGAGTTTATTATTTTGATAACATCACATACATTTTATGTGTAAGGCCAAAAACGAAAGCAAATTTTTATAGATACCTAATATTTTTATTGATACCAAGAGCACCGTTAAGCCATTTTAAATAATGTATGATCTTTTTAGTATTCCCCCAATGGAAAGTTTTTTTCTGTATTATTTCCGTTTGTTAATCCGTAAAGATATATATTCTTTTACTTAACTTGTGGGGGGATATTGTCGGCAAATACAGACGAGCGCTCATGCAACTTTCATTATTCAGAAATATTCTTCTTGTGACGCTACAATAAATATTAAATTTTACGACACGGCGATAAAACAAGATACATGTATACAAAAGAGTATTACGTATAATGGGAATACGCGAGTACCTAAACATAATTTCCTAAAAGATAAAAGCTTAAAATGAAACGTTTTTGAGCTTAATAGGAAATTTTAACATAAAAACAACGATCGAGATATCAAAAGAAAAAGGAATTAAGTGTAAACAAAGATGATCACGGCTCATTTCCGAGGCAGCGCTCCGCAAATAAAACATTCATGCAGTACAGTTAACTGAATCACCCGCCTCCTACACCTAAACACCGTATTATTTGGCTCACGTTCCTATTTTACTCAACTGACTACAGGTGGAGCCACGGCACACCTCGGCAATATTTTTCCGTCAACTCCGCATTTATATGATAATGCGTACCCTAGCAGGAGGTTCGGTACTGATCCGGCGAGTTCTGAAAATTCCCGAACTCGTAAATCTAATTTCGGTGCCCACCTAAGTTCGAGCTCATATTTGCCGGCAATTCAGCGTCGCGTTTTGTTTGAGATTCGACCTTAACTCCAAGTTATGAGTAGTGCTGTTGATGTGTATCGATAAATTCGTGATAATAGTTAGACTATCGATATTTATCGACTGCGATAGCTAGGCAATAAAATTTTATTGTAGCGATAGTGGCACAGACGATAGCGAAAGGAAATTGACAGTTTCAAAGTCCCAATACAGCGAAACTGTGTTAATAACTTTGCTCGGTTCAACTGTTTCATCTAGTTTTATACGATTTTATTTCAGCAATATAGAAGTTTTGTATCAAAAATATAAAAAGTTGTTTACATAGATTTATGCTTAGACATTAATATAATATTAACGATTTCAACAAAGTCTCTCTTTTTCTTTTCCATTGTTATTTTTCCTTCCTTCTAAATAAATGTTATTGCGTTTGCCGCAATTGTCTTTAAAAAAGATATTCTTTAAGACAACATCGACATTAATGTCAGCACATCACTGTTTAAGCACGGAAAATATGTAGATCCGGAGGTGTGGGGCATTAACTTTTTCTTTTTGTTTGCGAGATATTTTGCTTTTTAAATGTACATATGTTATTTTTTATACCCTTTTCCATACGGTGCACAACAGTGAATGAGTATGAGTTATTGATTTAATATAAGTACACATAGTTTTATATTTTATGTCTTTCATTTTGTGTCAAATCTGCATCGGTCGTGGAAAATTATAAACCACATTTTTTATAAGAAAAAAAGAAGTTTATTATCGAAAAGTTTAGCAAAAATAATATTTTTAAAACGCCATATTTAGAATTAAAACCATAGCACAAATTATTTTAATATTAAAAATTTCTTCACAAAAATGAAGTCCAGAAAATTCTCAAAGAGATGTTGCCAGTTCAACGAGCCGTTTGCGCAGCACGTAGACCAGATAAAACATTATAAAACTAAAGAGGGGCGAATAAAGAAGTTTTCTTATTAGTTAGCCGACTGAATAAGCACCAGGGTACAGTAAGGTCAATTTTATTGGAACTTTCGTCTAACAATACAGCCAATTAGTTAGACTTAACTAACTTAATATTTATGGACCAAGTGTTAATTAAGCGAAATACTTAATTAGTGCGTAAAAGAATTGGTGTTGGCTAAATTAGTTTTTTGAATGTCAGACTTAATTATTTTTTTCTATTGCTTTAAAAAATTTTCTTCATAAACAATGATAGAATGAACCAGTATTTTTTTACGAAAAATTTGTAAGAAAATCTAAAGCTAAAAAAGTGTTACTTATTAAATAGTAGACAAATCGATACGATATTTCCCCAACACTAACCATGGCGTCATCTAAACGCAATGATGAATACAAAATTGATTCACAATTTAATATAATGTTGTGTAATTACACTATATAATTGTTTGTTTGAGCGAAACAGCAACAAATACTAAAAACATGAACTATAGTCACAAAACAACTGAATAAACACCCACGCCTTAATTTGAGATGCTCCCATACAAACACACTGAAACAAATATTATTCTAAGACGTACATCAAAAATAATTAAAACACGAACAGATGCAGGGGGTTGCAATTAAAGCAATTATCAACGCTCCCTCTGGAAATGAACCTGATTTATTTACTCAGAGTAAATCTAGCGATAATGTCAATATTACACATTTACACTGGAGAGCAAAAAAAGGGATCGTTTTAATTTAGAAAAAAAAATGCTAGAAAAGCATGACGGCAGAAGGGGTCGTGATAAATTACATTAAATGCCAAATTAATTAAATACGGACGAGGAAGCTACCGAACCTTCGGGAGAAAAATAAATCTAATCAAAATTCATAACTTAATAGAAGTGGGTCTAATTTTGGCGTAATATTTAATGACATAATTGTCCTTTTCGGTCCTGGGTTTTGACTTGAGCATGCTTGGTTAGCTTTTAATTTTGACTTTTACAATTAAGAACATCACAGAAACATGAAATATATTATTTACAATCATCATCATTCATCATACCTGATATTATTTATTTATACCTGAAAGGAATATAAATGCTTGAGTGGGGATTTAATCGGCTGTCTTAAAGCAAACAATAATTTATACCAGAAATAAATATTTTATTTCAATTGAAAGGTTTTCTAAATCAAATAAATAATCTTCACTAAACACAAACAAGCTTCATTTAAACAGCCCACGGAGTCAATTAATAAATTTAAGTGGCCAAAAAAATATGTACCTATCACAAAAATAATAAATGACAGTTCCACAAAGTATATCTCTCTTCGTCAGTACAGTTAATCTAACGGCCATTATTTCAAAGGTTCGATGGTTTTGACAGGCCCCTTTGTGAACGTTTCTGGCCTATAGTTTTTCCCCCTTCACTGTTTATTTGGAATGATAGATTTTTTTTTCATTTACGTGTTACTGTGTTTATTTTGAGTGACGCTCAAAGGATTGTCACAGACATGTCGTATTGATTTTATATTATGATTGTCATTACGTTGAATAAAATATGTTTTCGTTTAGCCGGAGCTTGTACTAATGTTTTTTGTTTGTAGGTGGGTGTATAATGAAAAAGTTGGCTTGGAAGGTGAATGTGTATTAATAAAATATAACGTATAAAGTTACTTTTACATTAAAAAAAAATATCTTGTTACTAAAAAGATTCTTTTTTTATTCAAAAGTTGTTTTAACGTAACGCTTTAAAAGCTCCAGTGGGTGTTGGAATAACGAAAAACTCAAAACACAATTTTCTAAAAACGACACGTCGACATTTTTTTTGGACCATTTTAATTTTCGTTTCACAAAATTAACGAAATCCGTGGCTTAGTCTGGATGTGTCGTTGAGTTTTGTTTTTTCTACGAAATTTTTGGACGGGAACGCTGTGCAAAATTTCACTTACAACGTGAACTGCTTTTATTTTTTTAGACTTTATAAATAATACACTTACTTTACGACATAATAATAATGAGGTCCTAAACTAAGGTATTTTATCCTAAATAATATTATAAATGCAAGAGAGAGTTTGTTATATTTTCAGCGTAAAACGGTTAAATTTCTTTCGATGAAATTTGGTATATAGATAGATGTGTCCCTAAAAGTGGTTATAGGTTTTTATCCGTGTGCGTTACGTAGTCATGGGACTACTCAGTTAGTTTAAAAAAAATTCAGCAATAAAACTCATATTTCTATACAAAGAACCAACTATATCCCTATTTCCACCCGATACACCGAACTATCGGAAGCAATTACCATCAGTTGAACCATAAACGTACCTGACTTGATCCTTTCGGGAGAAATACATAAAATCGCTCCTAACGACCGGTGATATCAATCACCAAACGACTCCAGCATCAAGTAATACGGATCTCATCAATAATGTGGAATCAGGGCCAGCGGGCCACGTTGGTACTCGACCTTTTATTATAAGCACTTTAAATGTTAAGGTTCACGTCGAATATGACGTGGATTATTATATAAATCCCAATTATAGTCGGTACCAATAGAATTATATATAAAAAAAATAAACCAAGTCGTAACCTATTTTGTTCTAATTCTACCACAGAAAATAACAAAGTTGCGTAAGGATGGCGCATTTATGTCAATCCCATGTTCTAAACATTATCATTCATTATTTAGTGCCATTTAATTTGTCTATGTGGGAAAATTAGAACAAAATAGGTTATGATTTTTTATACTTTTTTTCGTAAAATCACGCTTTTACAGTAAAACTGGTGAACCTATTGGATGAACTTTAATATGGAGATAGATGATACCCTGGATACAATTATACCCTAACCAATCCTATCCTAACGAATTATAGATGCGAAAGACATATTAAGATAAAATTTGGTATGATGATAGATGGGACCCTGGAGACAGTCATAGGTTTTTTTCATCCCGGTGCATGAAGCAGTTGCCCCTAGAACCGTGTGAAACCTTGGTAAACAGCGAGTAGCTATTGCATAATACGAAAAACGCCTAGATGGAGAAAATAGTTATTTATTATTTAATTCTTATTATTATAAACATGAAAGTTTTTTTGAATAGATATTTGTTAAATAATATTTAAGGATTCTTTCTCTTCCGTAGTATGAATCCAATTTAAAGACATCGCGGACAAGGTCACGGGCTGAACCTAGTATACACAATACTAAAATTAATCTAGATCCTTAGTGAAATGAAACATCACTGACTAGGGCGGGGCAGCCATAAAATTTGACAAATGAGACATTTATAGCCAGCCAGCGAGCCGCCTACTAATCGAATTCCGATCAGCGCTGTTTATTCCTGAAAGAAACACTTGCTAAGCCATTTCAGGAAAGCTTTCAGTGCCAGATGTTTTCTATCTCGTGTAGTTTGTAGTTGGTTCACGACGATACGATAAAAGCTAGGATATTGATATTTTTTGGTCATCCAAAGTTGTTAATGAACACATTCATAAACACTTATGAATGTGTTAATTAACACTCTGTATTTCGTAATTCTGAGATAATTATTTAGCTCCATATAAAATATCTATTTTTTTTAGTGGCTTGACCTTGAAAGCGTTACATCTTTCTGATAATACAAAGTATTTTTAGAAATTTAGGGCTACCATTGGAAAGTACCAATTTGACTTTTCTAAAGTCATATATACATTCTACGTGCGTTTCTTAGACGTCACTGACTAACGATGAGGGAAAATATCGTCAGTAAATCTAGACTTAAAAAGTCTGAATTGGCCAATCCGCCTTGAGCAAGCGTGGTGATCAATGCTCATGCCTTCTCTGTATGAGAAGAGGCATGTGCCCAGCAGTGGGACAATATAAGAGGCCTATGATGCTATAAAACCATTTGTCTCAAAACATAGTTTAGATAAAAGTAAATATTTGTATATTTTTTTGTAAATATTGTATCCACAGACAACTCCACCATTTTAAATGAAAAAATAAAAAATCGCTTCCCTTCGAAAATAAATTACGTACTTAAACATCAAACAAATAAGAGCTCATATTAAAATATAAAGTAGTAGAAAAATAAGGCTCTTATGAAAAATAATCCTACGTAGCAACAGACGTAGGCGTAGCACGGAGCTACGAAGCTACGGCGTAGCACATATCACTGAAATCGTAACAACTTATGATATTATTACTTTATTCTGGGAATTGTATATGGAATAAGGTAATGGTCTGCGTATTATTTATAAGAATAATTGATATCAGAAAATAATCATGTCGTTTTCGTTTCCCCGTCCCTAAACTAAGAATAGGCGGATTAGTTGAAAAAAATATGTCACAAAAAAAAACTGGAATTACTAAGTATTTTTATTTTAGCAACTAAAATACATAAATATATTCCATCGATGATAAACTAAACAAAAAAAAACTGTATAAAACTATCTCATTCCCAAGTATTTCCACTATTATTCATCGTAGCATCCTAAGATAAATTGCAATCGCGAGCATCTAGAAAAAGGATCCATTTCCCCTATTCCAATCTGAACAGAACCCATTGTACTTCCCACAATAATGTAGGTTAGATACTAGAATCCAAACAGCCTACATTCATCACGTTCTACGCAACAATAAAGATACCTATCTACGCGCGTAGCAGATCTACGGCTACGTTCGTAGCTCGCGTGCTACGCCGTGCATGTGCTACGGAAGGCGGATGCTACGCTAAATAATGCAATATGTGCAGCTATGTGTGTTAGTTATTTGCTTTGCTTGAAATTGTTTTTAATTAGCTAAGAGCTGGGGAGTTGTTATTTTTATAAAATGGAAATTTATGTACGATTTTATAAAATTACAATTGCACGCACTAAAGCATGTTGTGAGGAATCTTTGCTTTATTTTTACAAGAAGAAAATGTATTTGGAATCGTATTTTACGTGATAACTTATTGGGCACCTAGTTGTATCAACTCAATATCTCCCATTCTTTATGTTTTATTACATGTGTTTTTGTGAACTGATGAAAACAGAGCAAAAAAACCTTTGCATTACTTAATTATTAATTACTAGTTATTGGAAGCTCACTCGAATTAACAAAGTTTTTATTATTAAATTGTGTTAATCCTCAATACAGCCCAATTTTTCAAACATACGAATTAATTTTATGAAATGTAATGTTGTAAAATAAAGGCTGATTGTAAAATAAAAAATAAATATACAAAAAGAATAATCAAAAGTCGCGCTGTCCATGAACTATATACAAAATATATTATATACATGTGATGTCCGAGCAAATAGCTACGGAACCTTTGACCGTACTGTGACCTGCCAACGTTGATTGCGTCAACAAACCTTTCATATCTAGTCACTGTGACAATCGAAACCACATGAACCTTATCACGTCAACTTAAAGTTGAAATTCGCTTGACCAGCTGTGAATTTCAAATGGCACCTAAAACATTTTGAAATTTTATTTTGAGTTCTATATGTTTGATGTTAAGGTTTATTTTTGGGTGGAAAATAAATATATCTATTGAATACGTAACTGCCCTGAAGGCAATGGATATTGCCATGGCCGTTTTTTATACGATTCTAGTATTGGAAACTGTGAATGATGAATTTCTATTGGTATTTGTATTTTTTTCGTAAAGTTTTGATGGAAAATGTATTGGCTCATACATATGGATTAGAGGATCCGTGGAGTCAAAGCTCTATTACGGTGAAAATTGAAGTTTTGTATAAACAGCACATAAACTTCATAATTCACCAAAAAATACGGCAATTCGAATTTAAGAAGAGCAAAAAAAACCTCTTAGTTTCCAACAAAATAAAGGAAGGCTACAAAAAAATATGAGGTAGGTTTTGTATAAATTACAGCACACATTAACGTTATCTTGTTCTTTTTTAAGTAAGTTAAAATTCGTACTGGGGCCATATTATGATAATTTATAACCATCCTAATTGTACTCGTGCGAGAAAGAGATGAAGTTATAAAAACAAATACGCATAATCAAGACCATAACGGGTTATAAAGATGGTTTCATGATTGTTTTAGTACTTCTAAACATCGTACTAATATTATGAATGCGAAAGTCTGAAAGTATGTATGAAGATATGTTTGTTCATCTTTCATGCAAAAACTACTAAATAGATTTAGATGAAATTTGGTATACAATAAGGTCCCTTATTCATAATAACACCATTCGTCTAATAAGCCTCTTTTAGCTATTGAACTGTTTTGTCCTTTTGTCAAGTGACAGATAAGAATACAACAGTTTTGTAGCTAATATAAGTTTAATTAACAAATAGCTTTAACTAGCTGTTTCCCGCGGTTTCACCCGCATCCCGAGGAAACTACTTAGCGCACCGGGGTAAAAAGTAGCCTATGTTGTTCCTTAGGGTCTATTCTATCTCTGTACCAAATTTCATTTATATCGGTCCAGTAGTTTTGGCGTAAAAGCGTAACAGACAGACAGACAGACAGAGTTACTTTCGCATTTATAATATTAGTAAGGATAATAAAATGGTTAGTTTAAAATCGTGATTACATATGACATTTTTTTTCGGATGCGTGTCGTTGTTTATTCATACGGGTAAAACCGCGGGAAACAGCAAGTTCATAATAATTTACATTTCACGGTAACAAATATTGACAAGGCCACTTGCAAACACGCCATTACAAAATTTTCCACGAAAACAATTCTAAAAATAGAACAGCCTCCATCCCAAGACAACCACTTTAATATTTGCATTTCATACTAAACCAACCGAAAATATCACCTAAGCAATTTTGAAAGCTAATCTGCCTAGCCTTTTCCCAACTATATAAGAACATGAGGCGACTGCCCGTCTGACCTCCACAACCTAGTTACCGGGTAACACAATACCCTGGTAAGAACAAACCACTTACCGGGTAACACGATACGCTTTGGTAAGACTGGATATCAGTCTTCTAGCTTATGACTACGCGGAACAACTGTCAAAGACGTACGAATGACAGTCGGGTCCAAGGGCTTAATGTGCTTTCCGAGGCGCGAAGGAGACTCGGTATGATATCAAATAGTCACCCATCCACGGACCGACCGTGGCAACCACATATTAATCATTATGTTGTACTCTAACTAATAATGTAATTTGACGTGAGTAAAAGTACTAATTTAATTAGTCTAATTTCAATAAACGTTTTTGAGTTTGAACTTGTATTTTTTTTGCGAATCATCCATAATAAATATTTTTTTCTTCCTTTTTTAACTTTGATCAATCGATCATTGTGGAAAACACTGGTACTAAGCTGTATTCTGTTAGACTGGAAGCCGACCAAAATAGTTGGGAAAAGGCTAGACAGATGATGATAATCATGAGCAATCCTTGTGGCAGTTACTGATCAACGAGCTCCTCAAAATATGTCTAAAACTGGCCAAAAATAACGCAATGCTCACAGGCGCAGTATTTCCAGTAACAATTTCCGGCTCAGCTATTTTGGGCGAGGCCAATGTTGAGGTTTATATTCGAAGGTTAACTTCTAACTGCGGTTTTTTTCTAAGTTATACATTGTGGGCTTATTATTGAGTGGCAGCGATACTGGGCAAACGATCTTGGTTTCCATTGTGAAAGTAGTGTTATTTTTTTATATTAGCATTTGTTAGTAAAAGTTCGTCTGATTTTGTGCTCCATTAATGAAAATAGATTCATAGTAATTTAACATTACTGGCGAAATTTTAGTGTACTATATAGGAACACTTCTGCGTAACCATGTAAATAAAGTATGATATTCGCATTCATAATATGTATTAGTAAAGATTTTACACCCACTAGATGGTAATCTTTAAAAATATTATGAACACAAAAGTAACTCATTTTGTTTGTTACTCTTTTACGCTTTAACCACAAGAAACAGCTAGCTTTTTTACAATTATATATCGTAACAGTCATCTATTTGTATTTTCAATAACAAATCAGTCGTGTATTTTCAGATACCAAAAAATAAACCTTGATTAGAAAATACCCTCGAACCCAAAACTTTATTTACAGCAAATCATAACATCATTCACAAAAAGTATTACTATGATTGTCATAAAAAATGCAATTCTCATTACTAAAAATCATGACATTGTAGTTGCAAACGATATTAGAAATTCAAATTGCAATTTTCCAACAAAAAAAATGCAATGAAACCTAGAATTAGATTTTCCAGTTCCTTGACATTACCATCTCTCTCCCTTTGAGCAATTTCACTACATAAAATACCTGAAACAAGACTGCTAGTATCCCTGTGTACCGTTACGTAAAAAGCCTGCGAAGCTCCCAGCAATAACGTTCAAAGGCATATTAATTTTAACGGTCGTCGCCTAGACCGGGAGCCAGCGCAATAAATATAAAAACATCATCGTCTGTGAAAAATGTCCCTTTGGTGTGTCGTTGTTTTGTTTGTCGTTTTTATAGTTCGATGTTAATGGTTGGGTTAGTTGTAAACCAGTGGCTCGTTTTTGTATCAAAGTTTTTGATACGAAATGGACACGTTCAAACGTTGTTTGAGGTTTACGACTGAAAAACTCTACTAAATATTGCTCACGTTTGTAGAACATTTTCAACAGACGCAACTGTACCGTTGTGCGGGTATTATTTTTAGGAGATATTTTTTTTTTATATAAGAATCTTGTCTCTTAATGAAAAAAAATATATAAATAAGCCTAACCGTGAAAAAACATTAGTAAACTTTATTAAAACTAAATTTTAAGTGCTCATATTTTTTCCTGCGTCCAGTTACTCCTAAACATATTCCTAACATGCAAAATAAGTACATAAACTTACACAATGCACGTCACTCAGTCAGGCTCTATAAGAAAAGAGTTGCTAGTACATATCGACAAGTTTTGTTTTATCGCCAGCTCCCGGCCTATCGATGCTAAACACTCGCACCGATTGGTTTTTCCAAGCAATTAATACAGTGGACGCAGGCCCGATATCCCTTTTATTAAAATTAACTGAGTTTTGCAATGATTGCCGTGAACAGATGTTAAGGGATAACAATTGTTTGAGGTATTTTTATTTGTTGGATGTGAGTACATGATTTGCTCGATTTTTTTTGGTCTTCTTATCATTATTATCAGTATCAAACTATGTATGACATTCTGTGTCATATCGCTCATTCCTCAGCACAATGTTTTAACAAAAAAAAAAAATACAATAAACTATTTTTGTAAAAACAAACCGATACAAATGTCCCATTTTTAGATCAGCACAAACCGTAGAAATGTTACTTAATAAAATAAAGAAACCCACGTCAATCCAACGCATTTTTGGGTTGACAACTTAAACCGAACCTAACAGGGCCATCTTGACTAGCAAATATGTACAAACATATTTTTGGACCACTAAAATGTAGAAAGACGGTCTTGTGAGACTCGGCTATAAATATTAATAAAAAAGAATGTACAATAAACATAATGATATTATGAAAAAAATGTTCCTATTCCATAAAAGATAAGAAAATAAAATTAATTTGAATAGCGCAGGAGTTCGTTGACATAATTATTAAATACTAGCTTTTGCTTGCGACTTCATCTGTCTGGACTTCAGATTTACCTGCTTAAAAAAGTTATAATATATTACTCCAGATTATACATAACGCATGCTAGCACCAAAATCTATAGCCGTTTTTTGTGTTATTGAGTGACAAACTTTCACATTTAATTTGTCATTTTTGTAACGGCAAAAAATTATATTATGCCAAATGTCTATTTTATACTAAAATCATTAACAACGACTGTAAAATAAACAAGCTGTCATCGTGTCACTTGTACCCTGAGGAATCTTCAGGCAGATGGATAAAAACTGCTATAAATAATTTCGATCCATCTTCCACACAGAATTTCATATTAATCGGTTCTACTGCTCAACCATGAAATCTTAACATACAGATAAACAGAATAAACTTTATTGCATTTACATATTACTAAGGAATCACAGACCCAGTCTTTGATCATCTACAATTCATAAACAGTACACCAATACTCACACAAAGCATCAATAAA
The DNA here is from genome assembly GCA_963891755.1 of Pyrrhia umbra. Taxonomy (NCBI): domain Eukaryota; kingdom Metazoa; phylum Arthropoda; class Insecta; order Lepidoptera; family Noctuidae; genus Pyrrhia; species Pyrrhia umbra. The sequence continues at coordinate 1,562,371 of OY982931.1, read as the reverse complement.
ACCCAGTAATTGGCCGAAGCCATAGTTCAAAAAAAATATTTCAAAAACCGATCGCAATATGTTTTGTAGTGAATGGAGTCGGAATCAATTAGCGGAACGCGCGGTCAAAGCGGATATTGCACTTGGCGCCCGACTAGCCACTATCGCGATGTAGAACTCATAGTTGGACTTAAACAGTACGACAACTTTGGACAATAGTTTTTGTTACTAGTTTTTCATGAGATGGTCAAGTAGTGAACCAAAGAAAAGAAGTCAAAGCGTTGCTGAATTTCTATCTAAATTATTTATGTAGCCAAGTTAAGGCGGTTATAACATTTGGATCAGTGAAACACAATATTATGTATTTACACCAATATCTGTAACAGAGTCTGCTGTATCTAGGACAACTGCCTTCTGAATTAGAACCCTGAGCCTCCTCAGATGTTGGTCGAGGCTCTTGGCCGTCAGGCCTCTCGCCGTTACGACTATCGACACAGCGACAGTCTAAATTCCACATGTGGACAACCTCGTGCGTCAAGTCTAGATATTTGATTTGTTTCTCTTTTTCTCTTTAGATGAGGTAGTTTTTAATTAAACTTTTGTTTCATATGCAACACTGCCAACATCAAGAATTTTAGAGTTAAATACGTGGCTTTTTTAATAAGTAGTTTTACAACTAGTCCTACTGTTTTGGGACACTATGTCATTTGCGCTCCGCGCCCCGCCGGCTGGTCCCCACTGATAACGCGCGCATACATGCATTTGTTAATGGAACGCATCGCAATATTGACTTTTCAGTAAAACGCGTTTGAATGCGATATAACGCGTCACGTTATATTTATTTAGTGAAAGGCTTTTGTATTGAAATGTCAGCAAACAATGCGGAGTTTAAAAACTATTATTACATTTTTAAAATGAGATTTTTTTTATATTTTGTTTTCCTACACTTTACAATTTTTATATATATCCTGTCTTGCTTGCAAAAAGTTGAGCATGTCATTCTGGATTCCATTCCCAGGTAACGCAAAGTTTTATTGTTCAATAGCAACCCAATGTCTATTTTTGGCAATATGGCAATTAGTTCGCTGGCTATTACGTAAGACTTCAACATGACTTGCTAAAACACCTTTGCTCCTCTATCGGTAGACAGAGTACCTTAAGAAATACAAGCCTAATGTAATATACCAACAAATAAGCTAGATAAAAAAGTTCTGCAAATAAATAGATGAGAATAAACTAAAATCAGAGAATAATCGGAAGCCGGCCGTTAGCACCAAGCAATTCAATACCGAAGCGAGGCAAATATACGCAGTTCATTGGTTCGCAAACACCACATTTCTAATAACTCCCCCTAATGGGTGGTGGGGTAGCTTCCTAAATAATTACCCCGGCACAGTTTGCGTAATAAATAATACTTATATAGCGATTCTGCTCATATTACTTGGGTAACTTAAAGTCTCCAGTTTTGCTTACTGACGCCGCTTTTCTTGTGAGTTAAGAAATATGATTTTCTTTAAGTGCGCCCACCTCGCTTGGTAAGCTATTTATGGGGGTATTACTAGTTAAACGCAATATATGTTATGTTTTGATTTATTATTAAAGCCCTTGAAAATTATGTTTCTTTTTAATAAATATTAATCTCTTTCATATTTTTTTTTAATCTCAAAAAGCACTGTTGGTTCCACTATCATTTCTATGCCTTTGACAGTCGTTACAGGTAGCTAGAAGCCAGAAAGCCTGACAACTAGCCATATGGTATTGTGTTCATAGATTGTAGAGTTCGGATGGGCAGTTACCTCATGTAAAATTTGTATGTAATCAGCTGGAAGCTGTTCCTGAGATATTTGGATGATAACACTTTTTTTTATTTTTTTTCTAACATTTCTTATGTTATTCATTGTTAACACAACAAAACATACTACAGCATAATTTAAACCATATAAAAATATTCGTTCATATCTCAAACAAAGCGGATTGCACACTACATACTCGTACATCAATGCGGAGTCTCTTTTAAAATAATTTGCGTTGTTCACAAGCACATCATTATTTACGGATTACACTTGTCTGTGCTACGCTTTATGAGTGACGTCGTGTAGTGGGGCTTATATCAATGGGAAGACATGTCAGGAAGTTGTTTTATTAATCAAAGTACCGCCTGTGTGCTTTGAAGTTATCTAGAATATCGGATTGGTTTTCCAACTTTAGTTGGCCCAGCACTAACGTAAAATGTTTAATCTAAAATACAATTATCCTACCGCCAAGTTGATGTTTATGATTCAAATTGTACTGTTTTCACTTTAAACAAATAAGACATGACCCTTCTCTAGTTTCTATCGATTTTCATATCAAATTGCATCTAAATCAGTTCAGCCGATTTATCGTGAAAGTGTAACATACAGAGAGAGAGAGTTCCTTGCGCATTGATAATAAGTATTAGTAAGAATACAAGTATTTATTTCCTATATTCTTATTATGTTTTGAGCCCAGTAGGCTTCCACGTTTATTGTGACACATCAGTGTCATATATGTCACAGACATTTGGGACGCCCCAGTGTGCAATTTTAGTTAGTACACTAGCTTGCCACTAGCGGATTCGCTCGCATGGGCTGTGCGAATTTAAATAAAAAATGTCAGAGTTTCATACAAACTTTGCCCCCCTTTTTTACCCCCATAAGGGTAGACTTTTGGAAAATCCTTTCTTATCGGACGCCTACGTCATACAAAAAACACACTCCCAGTTTCAGGTCTCTACGATAAGCGGTTTAAGAGCTGAGGAAGGAACATGGATGGGTTTTAGTCAGTAAAAGTCTGATACTCCCTCCCGCCCCACCCACGGCGGGAGGGGTCATTTGATGATTTCCCACCCGAAAAAAAAAAAATTATATGTATAATAACCCTAATAAAAGAATCAGGAGCTCCGAAGGTCATTGAACCAGACATCAAAGAGCTATGTTATAGTCCTGTAGGGTTCAAGGTCATAGCGGTGAATGAGTAGTGGCACTTTGCCAGATGGTTAGTTACAAAAGTACTGTAACTTATTCTGTGCCATTAACTTTTACTTTGGGAGCATTTGTCCATTGCCAAACTGCACTTTTGAACTTATCTGACACTAGCTTTCCGCCCGCGGCTTCGCACGCATGGCATTTTTTTATACCTTGGGTTACATTATTCAAGTTTTAGTAGGGATCCCTAATTATTTATGGGAATAAATATAGCCTATGACACTTCGTAAAGATGTAGCTTTCTAACGGTGAAAGAACTTTTCTGGTTGATTTTTTACACCTTGTATCCGAAAAACCCAAATATCTTACGGAACCCTATTTTTGTTCCAAAATAAAATTTAACCTATGTTACTCGTGGATAATGTAGCTTTCGATGTAAAATCGGTCCAGTAGTTTTTGAGCCTATTCATTACAAACAAACAAACATACAAACAAAGTTTTCCTCTTTATAATATTAGTGTAGATAAGCAACACATGCGTATGTAAGGCATTACACACTATAGACCAGGGACCGTACTGTAGAAGTTTTATGAAAACCTACGACTTTAAACCTTATTGTGTGAACTGGTTACACAATCATTTGAAATTGGATTATGAGGAAAAGGTAGTTAGCAACTTTTCTATAAAGTCGTTTCCCGTTCATGAAATAAAACAAAAGTTATAAAGCTCCTCTTAGATTTATAATAACGAATCTTTCACCTCTGAATACATATTCTATACAGTACCATGACGTATTTTTGCTATTACTGTTCAGGGGTGTGAGTGAGACGGAGCTACAAGCGACGTTTAGTTACATCCCTTTTCCGCAACGGAATTATTACTGCCTTGATCAATCGTGGTACGGGCCTTGGTTTTGACGTAATTACATTTAAATATACAATGTTTACACTACTTGTCCATTTAACGACAGTTTTTGATTATAAACAAAGAATAAATATTTTTGGAAAATTATCACTCACATTGTAAAGACGTGAATTTTGTGAGGGAACTACTCAATCCAGGCTAAACTAAGCGTGGACCAACTTTTAACCAAGTAGTTTTTTGCGTGAAAGTGTATAAACATACATCAAAAACTTTTATTATTACTATTAGTAAGATCATCAGGGAATGCTTAGTTTGATATTTTATTGTATTACCGATCACCTAACTGTTAAGCAAAAACTACCACACTACTAGCACAAAAAATAACCTCTGTAAAGGCATCGAATCATACCTTATCATTAATTATTATCGAATCCTAATATAAAATAAAATAAAATATCGTTCATAAATACGTGAAATAAATTAAATTTTCCGTTCATTTGTGCGTATTTGTGATCAGAGGAGCTAGCGAGCCGAGAGAAACGGTTCGTTAAATTTCTAAATAAAATCACTCACTCCGTACTGTTATTAATAAATGTTTAGTATTTATTTATACCATCGTGTTTATCCGTAATTCAATTATAGAGGTAACATTTTCGTATTGAAATATTTACATATGTGTATTTGCGGCTTTAATTTAATTTTAATCAGCCGATCACGCCCGATTTAACCGAACAGATTTTTTTCGTGCAATCTGGTTTATGAATACGAATTATTATTAGTGATTAATTAAATAAGCATATTATTTTGTATTATTCATATTAGTTGTTCAATTAATTCTGCATGCGTTTGATATGGCGCATTGAATTAATTCGAATTGAATCTTGTATGAAATTAAATATCGTATTTAGTTGTAGATACCTGAGATTAATTTTAAAATAGATAATCATAAAATGAAGGTCAAAAGAATTGTAAGACTTATCGCTTATGGGCGGCTCACTTCAAAAATAGTTAAATTTAAATTATACAATTTACAAGAACTTACAGTTAGAGTTACTCAATGAGTTAGAAGCTATTTGTCCATTCCAAAGTGTAGATTTGATATAGAGAAGAATAGGTAAGAAACTCTATGATTAATGTTTTTCATTAATTTATATACAACAAAAATATATTCAAAAATATGAAAATATAATTAAGAAAAAAAAGTATAGTAAAGAAAAAAACACCTAAAATATATTTTTAATATGAACGTCTACGCCGCTATCCAATTTCCGAATTGGACCCAAGACAAGCAGTGTCTTCATAAATATACACGTCAATACACCGAATTATGCCACGACAAGATGACGTCACGCCGCTAGGGTTGGCGACAAGCATTCGCGCGTGTTGCGCCACACTTGTCGTCGGCGAACAAGGGCCGGATTTTCATATTATTAGCATAATCCACGGCCTCAAAATTTACAATCCCCTCTAATCATAACACTGGGACGATGTTTTATTGTTTTACTGGAGTTTTACGCATATAGGAACAATGGGAGCTTGTTAATTGTAAAGTCAACGGGTCTAATGTATGGAGGGGTAGGTTTCGATGTTAAAATGAAGTGAGTATGTTTGGGAGTAATTTATGGTGTAGATAGACCGCAATGAGGTTCTTTCTAGATTTTGAGGGAGTTCAATTGTGAGAGTTTTAAACTATTTATCTAGGATCATGATTTTTTTTAGATTAAATTTTGATAAAGTTGCCATATTTTAATATAAAAACTCGTAACATTATTACAAGACGTTGATAACATACAATTTTTACAATCCTTTGAATATGTTTTTTAATAACAGTATAAGGATACAATTTAATAGAAACCCGAACCTCCTGCATTAACGTCACTCACTGCCAATATCATACCACCGAAATCAGACACAGCAATTTCACGCTACAGAACCCTTCTATATTAATTTCTATACACCCCACCGAACGACATCAAAACAAAAAAAGGAACAAAAAAGCGCGCTTTCTAAATTACAATTTGACTCAATTTATACAAATTACAAAGTATGAGAATTTTACACCCTTACCCCAGCAATGATAAAGGCTTGAAATTATCGTGGGCCCGTTACAACCCACCCTTGTCAGAAGCACTTTGACAAATTAAAAAGCACGGTAGGTACGCAAATAAAATTGCCGGCTTGCCAATTTGTAATTTGCAATTCTGACAGCCCTAGTGATCTTATCGTGTGTCGGATTAATAATACGTCAAAGAGGTAACTCGCGTGTTTTTCTTTTTCACGTATTTTAATAATATGTACTGCGTGCGTAATGATTTCCTTGTTGCCATGCAGAATATTGATGAATAGATAATCGGCTGTGATATATATTAATACATATCACATATATTATAAATTATTTTAATGTATGTATTTACCAAAAATAACAATGGCCAATAATTATTATTCCATTGTTGAACGAAGGTCTGTTCTCATACAGAAAAGAAAATGACAGAGTTTCATACAAACTTTGCACCCCTTTTTCACCTCGTTAGGGGTAGAATTTCGGAAAACCCTTATCGGATGCCTACAGCATACAAAGAACACACCCTCCAAGTTTCAGGTCTCTACAATCAGCGGTTTAGGCTGTGCGTTGATCCATCAATCATTCAGTACAAAGCATTTTATATGTAGATGCCAGATACTTCTCGTTGGACGATAACTAGTATAAGATGCTTTAAAAGTCCGAAAAAATAATGTAATATTACTTGTAGTGTCAGTCTTGATTGGTACCTACAATATTGAAATATTAACTACTAGGCATCAGAATTTACCGTTCATTTATTTGTGTTTGTTTTAGTTGTCTCTGTGCATAGAGAATGCACGAATATTTATGCATTCGTTAGTAATGCAATATCAACGCTTTTGAATATTCAGCTTCCTATTGAAATGGGAGTAAAATTCGCTCGCTATTTTAGTTCGGAGCTGTCAATGGATTTTATATAAAACTCCTTTGGATTTTTGTATTTTCTGTAAATGAATTTTCTCTGTTTTATTTACGGCAGCTATTGTATTTCAGTTTGATTGATAACAAGATTTCAGAGAGGTATTATGTATGATACAGTTCAAAAGAATTGCAAAAAAATATCGACAAATTCCAACTTGTATTTTATGTAAATCTTCAAATGCAATAATTTAATTTATTTTTGTAAGAGAGCATAAATCCTATTATCCTACCAATATTATAAATGCGAAACTTTGTGCCGATGTGAGTACGTTTGTTACTCTTTCACTTCAAAACTACTTAATGGATTTGGATGAGATTTGGTACACACATCTATACTAATATTAAAAAGAGGAAAGATTTGTTTGTTTGTAGGGTTTAACTCAAAAACCACTGGACCGATTTTAAAAATTCTTTCACCGTTAGAATGCTACTTCTTTACGAAGTGTCATAGGCTATATTTATTTCCAGAAATAATAAGAAATCCTACTAAAACTTGAATAATGTAACCCAGAGTGTTAAAAAAATGTCCACGCGGGCGAAGCCGCGGGCGGAAAACTTTTAGTTTGTATTCTGGATTAACACATAGGATATTTTTTATCCCCTGAGTATGAGATGCGGGAGAAATAGCTAGTAATACACTAAATATATGTAAAACATATCCCAAGCGATCCTTATTATCTCACATAGTTGTACCACAAATTCACAACTACCCAAATTCAGGACATAAATTTTCACTTCCACCATTCATAGCCATAAGATGTACGTAACAACTTATAACGATGGTGAATTAAACCGGTATATGGGGGATGGGTCGTAAGCTGTATTTATGGCAAGTGCTCTTAACAATTAGTAATATAATATTGCTGGGAACTTAATAGTGGTGTTTCGTGGTGGCGAAGTGGCTAAGGCATGCGCATCTCGTGTACGAGTGTGCGGGTTCAAAAGTGGCAAGTAAAAATGTGAATTTTCTAAAGTCATGTATAATTTCTAACAGCCGGTTGCACTAAAAAAATATTCGGTATATGTGAAACGGAAGAACTGTCTTTCAATTAACTGTCAAAATAGAGGATAAAATTTAATAATTTTACTGATATTTTATACAATAGAATAGAATATGCTCTATTATGTACAACACTTTTAAACTTAAAAAAAAAACTTAACAATATAATTAAGGTAGGTGACACAATGGGTTATATTTTTCATCTTAGTATTTATGATATATGTTCACTTAATTGTTATATCTATGTATTCATAACGTAAAAAAATTAAAAGTATGCTAATTTTTATAAAGTAGGTATAAATGATAAAGAATTTGGTGCAACCGGTTGCTAGTGTGCTAAAAACACTATAATTTTCAAACGACACTTTTACCATCAAAAGTTTACGGGGGGTAAACTTCACACAAGATCATCCCACCATTACCCTCCCCATATAAAACTACAAACTAAATAAATACAAAAGTGCGGGTAGTCAGCACATCATTTGCGCGGCATACCCTCGTATCTCATTACCGGCACTCGCATTCACAGCTGAACGTGAAACTTGCAAGTCGTGTTTGTAACATTTAACTGTATAAAGTAGTACGTGGTTTCTTTTATTGGCATGGTTCTATTTTCGAAAACTATTACAGCTGCCTAGCAAAAAAAAAAATTAACAATGTACACACATAAATACAAAATACAAACAGGTTGAATAGGAAAGTGAAGTAAAAAGGCATTGCTTATTTCTTAAGTAATCTCTTTCAGCAGACCTGCGATAGACGAGTTAGAAAAAAGACATGTAGACATAGTAGGTATGTAAATTCAAAAAAAGTTAAACTAAAAATGTATACTTTACGAAACTTAAAACTTATTAACACTTATTTAATATACTTAGGATTGGAATTATCAAAAATCCTTTCTTATTACTTGTCTAGGCAATAAAAGGAAGCTACTGTCCAAATTTCATAACTCTAAGTCCAGCCGTTTTGGCTCTATGTTGATGAGTCTTTCAATCAATGTATGAGATTTAGGTTTAGATATATGATAGTATAGATTCTAACAATAATTTGTATCTACTGTTTCACCCGCATTTTGAGAGAACTACTTCACGTTACTAAACAAAAACTGTTATAATCTATTTCGAACAAAAGTACATCTACATCGGTTCAGCTGTTTTGAAAAAAAACCGCCGAAAACAGCAAGTAGATGAATAGTAATATTACAATTTACACCAGTCATACGACGACCAATATTTTTCAGAGAAAGCGATTACTCTTATAAAGTAACGTGCTAAATAATTATTTTTTAAATCAACCAATTTAATTGTGCTGCATAATGCTGAAATTTACGAATTTGATTACAAAGTTACATCGTTAATTTTTTATTTAACCAATTTAATTGTGCTGAAATTTACGAATTCGATATTTTTGATAACTACCTAAAGACATAATTACATAAGAATGCTCCAACAAACATTCATATTATCATCAAGACTACATCTCAAACATACGATCGAGTTGCTCGCTTGCACTTCGCACCTCATCCAATTACTAAAACTACATAGGTTGTAAATCTTTACGCAGCTCAAAGGGGATGGAACCTTGTCTTAGTAAACTAGCACAGTCGTTTCCTTGTGAGGAAAACTTTAGGCAGAAGCCTTAAGGCTAGGATATACGTGCTAAAGATTGTCAATCCTAACCAATATTTTAAATGCGAAAATGAGTTTATTTGTTTGTTATATTTTCACGGAAACGGCTAAACCGATTTAGATGAAATTTGATACAAAGATAAATGGGATCCTGGAAAAGGTTATAAGTTATACTTTTTTTAATAAGTTATCCCGGTTTCTTGTGTTCGTTTCCAGTAATGCATGATAAGACTGTTTGTACTCCAATTATTCATTATATTTAAATACCTGAGCTTTTTTTATAAATGTCAGACAGACATTAAATACATTATGTATATCATATCTAGGCGTATTTCCCTGCCTTAGTTTCCAGATACTAATTATTTTCTCATTCATTATAAATTACCAAGAAATCAGAATGAATAACTTATCAATGGTAAATTGTCATACTTGATACGTTTTAAAACACGTGGAAATCAAATATTATTTTAATATTTTTAATAAACACGAAAACATAATGTTCTACATATTATATCTTCACACCTTTGCTCTAAATATGTCTGCGTATCACATGTGCCCTCAGCCTTATATCATTCGCGCTCTGAATACAAATTACAGTGTCACAAAGTGTTGCCTAGCAGATTAAGTGCCGGAGTGACACCAACTTAACGAATCATATTAACACTAGGCAAGTTCTGAGATGACGGCTTTTCGTATATTAACGTTTTTAGTTAATAACTGTGCTTAATGTTTGAACGTGCTATTATAAAGCTGTTGTTTTTTTATGATCCCCGCATTGTGGGCAAGGAGGGGAAGGAGTGTCAGACTTTTACTGACTAAATCCAGAATTTTGTTGGAAATGTAATTTTTAAGACAATAAAGAATAGTGTTTGGTACGAAGCTTATGGTAAATTAGAGATATTGAACGTTTATTTAATATTTCACATCCATATAGAACCGACAAAAACAAAAAAAAAACGTATTGAAGTATTTAATTAATTATCCATCTATAAACGAAATTTTACAATATAAAATGTAACTTCTGAATAATGAATGGTACAAGAGTACTCAGCTTAAAATACCTACAGCACATGTGAAAATTGTATTTTCAAATATATATTTATGTCAAATAAAATGCTCAACATAATATAATTTGAAAAATTTACTCAACCCTAAAGCACAAAGTCGAGTCGAGTACCTACGTAAGCATTTTGCCACCAAGATAACACGAAATCTGCAAAAATATCAAACGTCTGAGAATAGAATAAATTGCCCCAATTTCTCCAACTACCCCCCCAAAGAAAATCAATGAAAAATATAGTAGGGGAAGTTAATAATACATTCATATATTCAACCGCCCCAGTTCTAAATTAACTTTTGAATTCGTCAAACGCGTAGGGTTGTCCTCATTAGCACATAAAACAAACCAGTACCGACAATCAGGCGAGACAATATTAGTGCCCCCCAATAATCGGAAGGAACACAGCCCTGACTGCAAACATTTGTCTGGAGTGCCTCAGGGCTGTCACAGTACAAAATTACATCCATTTATATGCAGATGGTGGAGGAATTAAGTCGGCACGCGTTTGACTCGATGCAAATAACTCTTGGAAATTAAGCCATCGATAACCAACCCTATCCTGGTCTAATGTTAATAGGCACAATCAGAAATAATTTTTCAAGTGGCGAATTTTAATTCGAAGCCCTTGATGGGACATTAGGGGAACGACTTGGGTTCAAGGTGGTTTACGTGTCTGGTGGGGAAATTAATTTTGTGAAGGATACCACTTCTACGAAGATTTTTGACTGAGGCTTAAAATAATTCCTCTCTGTGATCCTTTATAGCTGTTTTAACTTTTTTGTTATGGCAACAGTTTATTCCAAATATAAATCTTATAGTTTAATCTCAAGAACTACAATGGTTTTAAGATGAGAACATTGTTAGGTAATTACTAAATTAATATCATACTTTTGCAATATTTGACCGTGATTAGATTTCTAACACGAAGAACCATAGTTTTTCACCCCGAAAAACAAAACAAATGGAAGGGGAAGAGAAAATGATTACTATTGATATATTTCGGTGTTGCCTTCCTCGTTATGATAAATGGCCGGCGCGTCACTGCCGGCTGGCTGATAATTACTTTATATTGTATTGAGGGATTGTTGCGTTGTGAACTTCCTGGTAAAGTATAGGCTACCATGAAGGGATACTATCCCTTTTATGAACATGATTTTATAAAACACTTGATCTATCCCGCTTCGTGTTTCAAGCGCATTTTAAGGATACAACTTAACCCCCCGGATAAAAATCCATTTTATGTTCTTCACCAGGTTTCAAATTATATTTATTCAAAATTGGCAGTTTTCCTGTGAAACAAATAGACAGACTGAGTATATAATATTAATAAGATTTTGTGCTTTTGTTTCAGTAACTCTAACAGAATACGCAAGCTTTACAAAAAGCCTAGACCCTGAAATCTTCAAGATAAGCACAACAATGGTGCTACACAGAAATCTTGCCATTTTTATTTATACATCAACTTTTCTGATAAACATCAGGACTGATTGTTGCAACATCTAGGCTAGCAGCGGCTAGCATCTAGGCCCCTAGGAAAAGCTACAGATGTTCAGCAGTGGTTGCGATTCACGGAGAAGAATATAGAAAATAGTTGATCACCTCTCTAAACATATTTAAAGTAGTGATAAACATATAGACACCTGGTATACTTGTAGCAAACCTACGGATTCTGTACGAAAACGGTTTGTTCTCAAGTTCTCAAGACAAATGAGTGGTCCAGTAGCTTCAGTTAATTATACCGTTTCTTCTTGTTAATTATGTTGTTGTTTTGGCAATAGCAATCTGTTTTGTTGACTGTATTGCTAAGCGACCTTTATACTTGAACTATTTCTATGTAAAGTCATTTTCGAAAGTTAAATATAACGATAGGCTTATGTTAGCTTTTTTGTGTATTCAATTTAGGACAAAGCCTTTTTTGTACATGAAGTGTTTATTGTTAGTAAATGTGTCGTTTTTTATGCAAATTAATTTATTAAGGAATCTTTTTAAGTGCTAAATTTTGAATCAATAAACAATTCTAAATATAAAGTACTTCTATCAGTTCAACGAAAACACCTTCAAATTTTGAGACCATTAAATGGTGTCCTATATAACACATTCTCGAATGACCTCAACTCCTGCTTACCTCCCTGTCATGACAAATGACCAGTCAGTACCCAGGGCTGTTAATTACGTCACTGTATATTAAGGGCAAGGCAGGAATGCCCCGCGTACCTTCACACCGAGAGGAATCCTACGCAGAATGATTAATGCGAGAGATGACATTTTTGAGGCCCAAATGGTGCCTCAATGGGAATTAAATGGTGGTGGATAAAAGTTTTGTTTGGCTTACAGCTTGGGAAATGGTTGACTGGGTTTTAAGACCTTTGAGAGATATGGGTAATTGTGAAAGTGATATGTAATATAATTCTCTTAATATAATAATGAAATTGTTTGATCTATGTAAGTATGTTACTCTTTCACGCAAAAATTACTGAATGGTTTAGGATGAAGTTTCGCGCACACATAGTTATATAACCTGGATTAACACACAAGATACGTTTTATCCGTATATGGGATGTGAATGAAATCGCAGAAAACAGCCAGTAGATCACAACGCCAAAATATGTTGAATTTATCAAAGGCGTGAGATTCAATAAAGTCTATAATATCATGTTATACCTACCTGATGATCCCTGTACAAAAAAATTGTCAACCCTACCAAAAGCATGAAATTACTTTTTCCTGTTCCCAAAGACGCTATACACCACCATCCATCTTCACAAGAACACATCTAAATTAATACGTCACAAAACTCCCAAAAGGTTGGGAATTCTCATTTTAAAATAACACTCAGTTTAAGAAGCAAAGAAAAAATATGAATAAAACTCATCAGATTATATTCGTTTTAGCGCGGTTCTCTTACGAGAAAATTCTACGTCATCTCAACGTGTGTCTACCAATGTGAGTATCATCAAAGGCTAGTGTACACATACGACCACCGCTCATATGTTACGCACGTTTGAACACGGGCGAATATTACGGCGACGGGTTTCACTGGACTTAATTAAAATGGGACTTACAAAGATTATCGTTGTAGACAAACTTTAGTGGTAGTTTTATGCCTACTGCATACTTTTTGCTATCATTCTTCTTATACTTCCCTCCCTGTTCCTAATATTCTTAAAGCCAGAGCAATGTGTTTTTCTCTTACCTTCTTCTCTGTAGACTATCATCAACTTCTCATTCTTGTCATCCTTTTCAGACTTCATCTGTCTCTCTCTTTATTAATAATTAAATCAATTAAAAGTAGGTAATATCGTTATCAAAATTTCGTCGAGGAAGAAAATTACAAAGGAAACTTGAAGGTAAGTTTGGATACTTCAAATAAATAATTAATTAAATTAAAATGCAAGTTCATCTTAAAAGGGTTTCGCCATATCTTCACTGAAAGGATCTTTTTCCTTTTAATAACTTTTCAATTATGTTCACTTGCAATATGCCATTCTTTAATTGTACAAAATGGGTAATGCTTGTTAAAAGTACCTATTTCAAATTTTAAACAAAAATAGCTTTTCTATTATTTTCTGATTCATTTCAGGTTCCAAGACAGTTAAATTGTTTCTCTGGGACTCGTCGAGCTTTATTGCCTCGACACTTTTCTGGTCGCCACTGTTGATTCTGGCTTTCAACCGTCTTACTTATAAAAACCTGTAATCTGAAGTTTAACCATTTCTCACCTAATCCTTACTTAACATTATAATCCAGGATTAAGCTACTTATGAGTGAGATTTTTGCTATTCCGTTGCCAAGCAGCAGATTAAAGCGAGAGCAGAGTGTAGCGAGCTTGTTTCAATACTAAACTCAACGGCTACAAAATATCCTGTCCACTCTATTCCTTGTATAATCTATATAGGCAATGATAACGTACACAGCGTACATTTAATAAGTGCTTCATCTAAGCAGGCGAGCCGCGGGCGATCGGACGTCCGCTAACAAAATTGTGTCTTTTGCACATACGTACGTACGGCTACACCCCACACCACTAGGGTAGGGCTTTCATCCGCGTTTGTTTTGGTTGGATGATGGTCTTGTTTTAATAATGTTGTTTTGCTGTTTGGTCCTTCGGGTATATGGCTTGAGGAACTTTTTATAATGGGCTAATAATTAGTGGTTATCTTTTTTTATGTTTTTTTTTAGGGAGAGTATTTGATGGAGCATTTTTTTACGTTACGATGGCATTGACGATCTTCGGATTAATAATAATTTATAATCTTATTAACTTTATTAAATACTTATTTGCTATAAACGATATAGGTTTTTTTTAATATTAATTATTAATGATAAATATGACTGTTTATCTGTTATAGTATGTAACAATATTTTTAAATCTAATGTTTTATGAAAAACTATCGACACTCCTTTAAAATTTCCAGAATTTCCCGTCCTGGAATATTACCTATTGCAATTTTGGGCTATCATACTTACAATACCCAGCATTCAATTGTTCCCATAAAATAATAACTAGCAACAAACACCAACAGAATGGCAAATATTTTCGTACCCTAGCAATAAACACATAAAATGACGTCGTGTGTGACAAATGAACATATTCGCGGATTACACGGTCATCTTCCGAAACAAGATTTATTATCGCGTGTACAAAGATCGACATATTCGGGGAATATTCATCGGGATACATTTTATTAAGACTGGTTGAATAGAAATTGTTATTGGTAAAAGTGGTTGGGTTCAGTAATATTTTTGTTTTGCACTGAGAGTGAGAAAACAACAGAGGTCATTGGACGCTTATCATAAGGGTATTTTTTTATTGGGGAGAGTTTTAGTCTTGTTTTGAGAATAAAAATACGCAATGCTATGAATATGATGCATTATAGTAGCCTCAAAACGCGACGGTTAAGGGAAAATGTCTAGAAAACCTTAGCCTTCTAGTCCCGCAATAGCCTTTCTATATCCTACTAATATTAAAAATCTGAAAGTTTGAATGTATGCAACTCTTCCACGCAAAAACTACTGACTGGGTTTGAATGAAATCGCGGATACTTTGTATCTATGGACCCGATTCTAATTCCTCGTACGAAGTCGCAGGCAGAAGCTAGTAGCTAATATATTTATTAAAGTTTATATAGTTTCAGATAGATTTTTAAAATATCAATCTGACGTATACTAGTACATAGCATATTTTCTATCGGTTTAGTAGTAAATTAATAAAATACTACTTCTATAATCGAGCCATGGACGGCTGGATCAAAATTCTTACTTATTACTTACAAATGCTCAGATATCTACGAAATATGATCAGCTTCGCCTGCCCATTTGACACAATACCAATATTCAACAAAACCAAATCATGATAAATTGAAAATTGAACACGACGTGTTTTCACCGTATCAAAGGACCAAAACGCCACTAACACTCACCTAAATACAGGGTACCGTCCCCTTGCACATCGAAAAGCCCAGGGGAGGCCGCGTGACTTTGGAATGCATTCATTAAGATGCATTGTGTTCGCATGCCCTATGCCCAGACATCCAGCAAAAATGCACACACGGCATGTAGGGGGCACGGGACTAAAATGAAAGTGACGCGCTGCCCTTAAATTTCCTTTGAGTTCTGGATATGTTGTTTTTTATAGATAACTGCGCTTTTAAGTTTGTACCTGTTGTTGACTAACTGTTGTCCGTAAGTTCGCTCACGTCCTAGGTCCTGGATAAAATTATAGATTTTCCCTTTAAGATATACATATGTTTAATAATAACAAGCTGTTTTCAATTTATCCAATCAGAATTACTTCCTACTTTAATTATTGTTATATAAAATAATATTGTATTTAAGTCCTTTGTCTGTCTTATTAATAATTAAATAAATCTCTAAATTCATATCATTTTCTATGGGTACTAAGCAATTTGAGAAAAGACTTTAAATTAAAGAGATATAATGAAGAATTGAAGATAATATAACCTAAACCACTACAATTTGTTTTCCATTAAATTTCTTGTAAGAAAATAAAAAAACCTCACTAAATTAAAAAAAACTTATTTTATTTACATGCCATCCATATTCCAGTCCTTTAAAATATAAATATAATACCATAACTGGGATGTAATCATACATTAGGACCGTCTGGTCCTTATGCATAATGTTGTCTGTCTGTCTAGGAAAGATGCAAAACTAACAAGGACCCATGTAACACAGTATACAAATTCATGTGTTCCTTCTCTTTTACAATTACCTTATGTTAACTCTAAAATAGAAATGTAATTCTTCTTTTATTTTTGTCTGCACGATTTAATTAGGTTGTTTATACTTGTCATATTATACTCGTACTATTTCGCATGGTTTCTTCTGCCTTCTGAGGAAACTTCTTCACGCACCCTGATAAAAACTATTCTGTGTCCTTCCCCAGGTTTTACTCTATCTGTGTATTATAGCAGACAGACAAACTTTCGTATTTAATATATTAGTAAGGATAGTAAAGCAATAAGAACAGCTAGATAGATTATTTTAAAGTTACTGTGAAAACTTATCAATATTAAATCTAAATAATTTCTGATACATCTGATATTGATGATTTATAATCATCATCATCAGCCTATATATTGTAACACTACTGTGCACAGGCCTCTTCTTATATAGAGAAGGCATGAGCATTGATCACCACGCTTGCTCAAGGTGGAATTGCGATTTCAGAATTTTTAAGTAGGTACTGGTTTCCTCACGATGTTTTCCTTCACTGTTAGTCAGTGACGTCTAAAATATACTTAGAAAGTACATATGACTTTAGAAAAATCACATTGGTACTTGCCAGGTTTCGAACCTGCACACTCGTTCAAGAAAGGCAGGTACCTTAACCACTAGGCCACTACGGCACTTTTATTTATTTATTTATAAAAGTTAACAATAAAATAATAACTGTTGATCAAAGGCATAATATAAAAGGAAGAGTCATTGATATCGATTTTAATGCTTCCAATACGCAAAAATAATCATACAATGAATATTCTTCAAACCTGCCTACTGAATAAAAATCTTTAAACGATCAGAAAGCAGCATAAGTATTATCTTTACGATATTCCGATCAGGGGTATCTATTTACCCGAATTATGCGAGTAATTATTTCCCTTGAGACCTGAATATAAAATTGCATTTCTCCGTTGCTCGATCACGTTCTATAGGAAAATCGGAGGGTTCTCGATCTTTATAGGGAGGAAATCAAGCATAGAAAAGAATAAATGTAATCTCTTTTTATCCGTATTCAGTGGGCAGTCGTTTAAGTTGGTTTTATAAATTTGTATCTTTATTTATCTAATTTAAAGTAGTTGTAAATGTATTAGGATGGTTATGACAAAATAGAGGAAAAAAAAAAGATATAAATAGATCGTTTAAAAAAAATGTCGCCTGGCTAAAAACTATCGTATCGTCCCAAGGTTCAATCCATCTCCATGCAAATTTTCAGAAATCAGTTCAGATAATAAAGATGATTTTGTTGCAGAGAACATCAAATTACGATTAACGAACCCTTTTGTCTAACCATTCGAGAAAAAAAAGCGTGAAAATTTTATATTTTAAAATAAAATTTTAAATCATGTAAGTATTTGAAACTTTTCTATCGAATTAAGCATTCTTTCAGAATTCCTTTACATTTAAAACGATCGCTTTTCAAAACCGTAGCATAAACTCGACCACATACTAACTACTCGTAAACGTTACTATGTATGTATGTAATCCCATACAAAAATGTTGCGAACTCAATACATGAAGTGCACACGTCTGCGCCGCTGGTAATGAAAATTAAATTTACACAAAACCGTACGAACATGGCGTTATAGGAATGGTGTCCATATCAAGCTAAATATCGCTAAGATATAGCTTCAATTTTCTATGGTGGTGTAAAAATACAATTATAGTAAAGAAAACACATTGAATACCCGTCAATAAAAACACAATTTTTTTCTCAACTATGTTGAGGTCGGCTTTCCGTCGAACCAGATTCAGCTGAGTACCAGTATATCAAAGATCTATAAATGACAGCTGGAACCAACGACTTAACGTGCTTTCCAAGGCACCTAGAAGTCTTGATATGACATAGATGGTCACCCATCTAAAGACCGACAACACCAAGCGCAGCTTTACCTTTGATAGCCTGACCCGTTACGTAGCCACAAGTTTCTCCATTCGTTGTTCGTCAATAAAACATGGATGTTAAAATTATTTTGATTACAATTTGTAATTTTTATTGCAAGTGCCATACAAAATTATTTTGAACTGATAAACTACTAATAGTAATTGAATTTCACCGCCCAAAGGTCTGGGACTATGTAGTCTTATCAATGGAAGAGGCATAAATTAAGTAATAACTTCTACTTACTTGTGAGCCAATCTCTGTTTCTTTGTTGCAGGAATGATAAGGTAAGTAAAATATATGAGCTTCACATTTGTATATCTTCTATCGCTTATCTGTTAGTAGAATCTCACCCTAACACTAGCCGAGGGTAGTGAAACTATTTCACAAAAGTCCTCGACTAAGAGCTGTACTGGCGCTGTTTTATGCGTTTCCACTGAGCTTTAAATGTTGACAAAAGCAGCAGTACTCGACAGTCTTTTCCGTACGGATTTTCTGTACCACTGCAGATAAATGTAAGTTATGCATTTGCTTTTTTTTCTAAAGAGAAACGTTATTTCAAGCAAGTTTTTAATTTGCGGAGTGTTTGTCAAAGAATAGCTTCGTTAATGTAGTTGTAGCTCGTAATTGTAGGGTTCATTTCGTCGGCAAAGTATACTTTGTAATTATTCGGTCAACAGTTTGTTACGTTTTAATTTGTGAATGTATTTTCAATTGTTTTTTTTTATTTAGTATTTTTTTTTTAGTCTAGGAATATCATGTTTCTAGTGATATTATTTATCTCTGTCTGCGTGATCTTATATATCGGGTTAAAAAGTATCGAACATGTTAATCCAGGTTATATACTGCATGTAACTTTCATCCAAATTCCTTCAGTTTTTTGCGTGAAAGTGTAACAAAAAGAATGCATGCATTGTCACTAGTTTTCTCATTTATTATATTAGTAAGATTTTATATCTATACATTCAATATATTATGATATTGTTAACTCTCACAATTGGGAATTAATCGACGGCAATTTAGGTAATAGATAATATATCCTCGTATAGATATAATAATATCACATTTCATTTCTGGCTAGAATAAGTTTACAGTTTATCGCAGCTCTAGTAGAAATAGTGCGCACAAAACCGATATAAGTTTCAACTTCACGAACCCATCTTTAACAAAAACTAATACGAAATACCCCAAAAAGGTTTCGAAACTCTAATCTTCGAACTCGACTGCTCACAATTTAAATAAATCACTCCGTTGATTTGGAATCGTTCTATCGTTGCACCCATCCCGTCACTAGGGACTTAGCGCCCCGAAATCCTCGTTGCGGCAATTTTTTCCTGTCTGTCAAGTCACAAAGGGATGCACGCGTTGGCCCGATGTAATTGGATAAACTGACAGATGGTACTCTTTTTTTAAATTTATTCCGCCATTTGTCTATCACATGTTTGTCGATCAGCGAGCTACAAATTCATTTGGCTTAATAAAATAGAAAGCCTTGTTTTTTTAACCGACTTCAAAAAAAGGAGGAGGTTATCAATTCGACTGTATTTTTTTTAAATGTTTGTTACCTCATAACTTGCGACTGGGTGAACCGATTTTCATGATTCTTTTTTTATTTGAAAGCTGGTGCTTCCCGTGTGGTCCCATTTAAATTTTATTACTGCCGGTTCAGCCGTTTTATAAATATATCAAAAATAACGATTTATCTCTACTTGCTGATATGCCAAATACTTAGATGATTTGGTTATTTACGCTTATTACAAAAAAGTGGTGTGTTTATTTTGTTAAGATAGCAAGACCGAGACACTGAAAAGCGAAAAAATAAAAAAGCTTTTTACAAAAAAATTAAAACCGACTTCCAAAAAAAAAACTGAAAAGTAAAAAATATTTTTTATTTAAACGCTTTACGACCAAAACATCGCTTTCGAAGTCGGTGGCGAAATACTAACAATAGTAACTTACAAGACACCGACTTCGAAAGCGATGTTTTGGTCGTAAAGCGTTTAAATAAAAAATATTTTTTACTTTTCAGTTTTTTTTTGGAAGTCGGTTTTATTTTTTTTGTAAAAAGCTTTTTTTTTACTAGACTTGCCGTGGTTTGAACCGCGTCCTGAGGGAACCACTTTCGCGCACCCAGATAAGAACTACCCCAAGACCTTCTCCAGGTTTATATCTATCTCCATAACAACTTTCATCTAAATTGGTTAACCTGTTTTACCTCGAAAGCTTAACAGACAGACAGAGTTTCTTTTTGGTTCATAATAATGTGTTATCAACGATACGGCTCAAAGGACCGGACCCATCTTTTATGACTTCTACTCGCTTGTGTTTAAAGTGGCGAAGAAACATCAAATTCTTATTGTTCAAGTCAAATACAAGATTTGCTTGATTCAAAGAGCCATGTATCCAATATAAAACTCAGCTTATTCTTGTCACTATAAACAAACGCACGGAACTGGTTTGCATGGCTTTGATAAAAATCTAGACTAGAATACATTTTGATTCAGTTCGGAATTCTATTCAGTTCTCTAGATAAAAAAAAAGGGTTGGAAAAAACAGTTAGTTGGAAATGTATATTCCACGGTAGAAATATAGAAGTTGTATTGTATATATGCACAATTTATTTGGGAATATGAAAACGAAAGAGATGCCATTAATAATGATCAATTTCTCTTTTTCTCTTATTTTAATCTGACCTGTCTTTATGATTCTACCGACAGTAGTAGGTAACAAATTCATAAAATCTTGAATTTTATTTTCAAATCATGCCTACAATAAATAATTTTCATAAAGGACCTAAGGGTACTTACCATGACGTGCCAAAACAAGATTATTTTCGTTGTAAAAAGGGACGGAGCTATACGACGTTAGTAGCTGTGTCACGCTCTCAAACCTGAATCATGAATGCAAAAACACGTGGCGGTACAACCCCTGGGCTTTCTTCTTCAATTGCAAACAATTTCCTATCATGCGCTTTTAGTTTAAGTTTCGCAACTTTTAGTTTGGAACAGTCAGTCCCATACACCAAGTTTAACTTCCAAATACATATAAAACTAGATGCATCAACACTGTCGCAACACCATTGTTCTGCATCATTGCATCAGTGCACGCCCACACGCGCCCACGTGTTGGTAACTTTATAGTATCATTATATATCTTTAATGTACTGTTATATCTAACATATGGTATAGCGATAGAGAAACTTTTTATTAGCTCAAAATTAAAATTATTACTTTTGATAAAAGAAATTACAAAAGTAAAATGTGACCCTCTCAATTACCCACCTAATCGTTGTTCGTTATCGTCTTATTTATTGAAGCAATGGTAAATAGGTTACTTAGGACCAATTAATAGAAGAGCATTATTTAAAATAAAAAATATTTCTGGTATAAATGAGGTAAAAAAAAATAAAAAATTGTTTTAAAGCAGAAGCAACAGTAAATATACACAAAACAGATTGATTCAAAATATATTATATGTTTTCAAAACATCATTCATCCATTTATTGATATAAAGACACGCGTCCTTCATACTCAATAAGAAATAATGTCAAAAGCAAAAATAAAACATTTTGTCCCAAAATACATCTGCGGCTAATACATTATTTTATAAAAGCCAAAGTGAGGGGAAAACTCATTTGGAATTTGACTCGTACAAAAGGACCAAAAGATTCGCGTTTGTTTAAAGAGAAATCTTGACGGCACTTGGACAAATTAAAAACTTTTTGGAAGAAAAAAAATGGTAACAACAAAAAACTTTTATTTGAAAAAGAAAAAGTCAAACGACGTACTAAAGCTTTTGAGGACCTCAAATTGTCTCGAGTGTTAGGGATTTAGGGATATTATTTGGTACAACATTGAGGAAAACAGGCGGAAATGGTAAAATAATAAATATGACAAAAAGTCTTTCGGTTGTAGGTAAATACCTAAATCATTTTACATTAAGGATCAATGTTTTATAAAAAAAACGTTAATATGATAACTTATTTCAATCATTAATGCATAAAAATTTTATTTTTTTTTTGTTTAAAAAAACGTTGCTCCACACTAGGAATTACTCATGTGTTGTGGGTGCGTTTACAAACATTCAATAACACATGCACAAACACCCAGACCCGGAACAATTTTAGTTGTCCCGTGCGGGACTCGAACCCGCGACACGCAGCGCAGCAACCAATTGCTCAGCCACTACGCCAAACGTGCCATCCTATAAGAAATATGCCTATTATTTAGTTTACAATACGCAATTATCATTCAAATAATATTCTGCTGTCCTTTTCTGCCACTCAACGTTCGCCATTTCCACAGAATTAGCTTCACAAAAATTTTCAACCTAAGAAAAATGCTGAGTAAAATAAACTACCTCCGTACTATTAAGCACACTTTATTTTATTATCAAAGTACACTCCCCTGGCTGTACGGGCAACTTCTAAGTACAGGGGGAGGGGAGGAAGCAGGGGTCATATCGACATACGTTTACTGGCAATATCCGAGTCGCTTTCTTCAAGTCGCCCATTACTAGCGAAGGTTTCAAAGATTAAGTGGCGTGGATGTGAGGAACTTGGAAGAAGAAAGAAGAAAAATGCAATAAAGAATTCTTAGAAAATACAAGAATGGGAATGCAATAAGTTCTTTTTATAGGTATAAGCAAATGGAACCATGAAGTTTGTCCCTTTACAAATTAATTTTAGAGATTCTTTTAATGGTGTGTTGTATATAAGTAATTAAAAAATAATTTTCGTGGAGAAATTTAAGATTTTAGATATTTTTAACACCAAGAATTTTACATGGCTCCAGGCCATGTAGGTAAAATTCTTTTTTATTTATTTCGGTTAATTTTAATGAGTACCAAATTGTTGATGCCTCATGGCGACCAAGTCTGTATAGGCAGTAAGCTTGACTCTTCCACAACTTACCTGTGAATATAACTCTTAGGTTTTATGTAGGGGAAATACGCGGGCAGAGCGTGGTTCATGGTAACCATCTAGTTAAATCAACCCTCGGTACCGCGCCGATAACTGACGTGAATGGGTGCCTTTATTTTGTTTCTATTGCCTGAGTCATTGCGTGGTGTGAGTGCTGTCTTAGATGTATAGTAAGCTTTAGTAGGTATGATAGGTGATGTTCCAAAAAGTCTGTTATTTTAGGTTATGGGTGAATAGTTTTCACCTATTTTTTTAAGATAAATGGATAGTAGGTATATCATACGACCATATTAACCCATAAGCTTAATAAAGTAATTTAGTACAAGTCAATCACATAGTTCGATAGCTTAATAAAAGCAATTCCTTTTACGCTAACGATTTTATTCAACTTGTATGAATGTATTTTTTCATTCAATCGAGCCATTGAATACGTCTCTCAACCGCCAGGTTTTGCCATCAAAATGTTATTTCCTTTGAAAGTAGAATGAAACAGTTATTCTTTTACAAAAATAAACTCTGCAGTTAACCTTTGAGGAATTTCAACTTGTTATTGAACATTTCCTTTTACATTCAGCCAGACCGTCACAAGATCCAGTACACGCTAATCTTTTTTCAATTCCAAAATGAAAAAAAATCTAAAAATCGACCACACAGAAACGAACATTCGAAATTAGAAAACTCAGCGCGGCCAATCGACGCGAACGCGCGGGTTAGGTGCGGCGCACACTCGCGCCCACTTTGTGCAAGTGCAGCCCTCGGGTCGAACGTCGGTCGCCCGGGATACGAGCTCGGCCCGGGCCGCCGTCGGGCCCCGCCGGGGTGCAAACGAACCCTCATAACGGGGGGTGGCTCTCCACAACAACACACCAAAACCGACCTTACTTCGCAAACAATAAGGTTACAATCGCTTTTCCAGTTTCACGTTAAAGTAGAATTAGCGATTTGTATGCTATGCAACACGGAATAGGGTCTGCTTTTCGAACGCTAATTCGGTTATCGCTAAGTACAGGCATGATCAAGTAATTTTGTGCTCAGTCACGTTGGTTTAAAGTTGAAAGTTGTGTGGTGGCATGCGGTGCGTGCGATACGGCGAAGGGGGGAAGCTAGGGGTGTCCCCTCATTCATAATCACAGGGATGTCGAACGCTCAGGTGGTTTAGGTAGCAGATTTATCGTTTCTAGGTGAGATGGTCTGCCGTTGAATAATCTGTATTGTTTATAAAGCTCGCGTATTGTTTTATTACTGCGATTAATATGTCTAAAGTTTACACAACGTACCATAAAATGCTTTTTGCACAAAACAATGCATTATAACAAGATTGGTAGATTAAAAAATATGATATTTATTTTATTTCCGAGCCATTAAAGTAATAACGTTATTTCAGCACGCGAACGCCTTGGTATTTTATCATATAAAATTACATACATATAAAATACACAAGCTAACACCTATATTTACAATTTCAAAATATCAAACGCCGCATATTGTTTGGGAAAAAAATCTCGTAACAAGTAAAAAGTACCTAATTTTGTAAAGGTATTGTTTCCTAAAATAGGCAGTAAAACAACACCCATGCTAGACATAAAAAGAATATAACCTTCTATAGCTGCACTTAATCTTTGGACTGGACTTACCTGAAACAAAAGAAAAGCGTAACGTTAATGAAAGCATTACCAGTTGATCTTGATAAAGTAGGTACTCCCTCGTCTGGGCTACTTCTCTTTATTGAGTGGGCATTAAAGACTTTTTTGACCTTTAATGTCTGAGAAAATAACCTTTTTCGAGCTTACATGGGCATTTTAACATTACCCTTAAACAAAAATCAATCAGTATTTTACAATTGTCTTAAAGTTATGCATTAAGATCACGACAATTTCGTAAACATGGTATATCTACGAGTAATTAAATAATTCTGTAAAAAAAATACTCTGTGTGATGTGACAGTTAATTTTACAATTTCAGCTGTTTAAAAAATTCCTAATATCCAATTGTTATGAAAATGTTTTTAGTGATAATAGTGTCCAGTTCTTAGAGACTCGCTAAAATTTAACAGAATCCATTTATTACAGACAGAAGACATCAAACAGTAGTTCGGAGCCTCCAATTGAAGCCTACACGCAACGAGTTTTTACGACGCCCAGTTACGATCTGAGTAGCGTGGAAACTCGCAGACTGCCTATTAAAGTCTATCCTAGAATCTCATAAAGTCATACTAACACCCCATTTACTGCACACATAACCTCTATCATTAATAAAATAAGGGTCATTTTCGGGTAACAAAACTGAAAGAAAACTTTCCACCAGTTTTCTCCCGCATTCGCCATTTTGTTCGTCGTAAAAAGTTAATGGCATTTCTGTAATTTTGCGGCCAGCAACAAGTAAAATTAAACGTATAATTACTTGAGAGCGATTCCTTGTGTTATGGTGTTACATTAAATTGTGTGCGATGTAAAAGTAATTACAGAAGCCTAGAATTTTGTATTTCATTTCAGAAATATGAGGAATATATCCATCGTATAGGCTTCCGTGATGAAGTATAACCAATCAGAATAGTATATTTAGGTACTAACATAAAAAATACATTAAATTCAATAAAAAAACTTTTAGAAATAAATTGTATCTTCATTTTGGTTGACTACAAATCCCATCAAACCTAACAAAAAGGTGAATTGTCCTCTCTCATCGAAGCTGAAGCCAAGCTCCAACAACATATCTACATAACCCAACACACCCTCAATCGATTTATCCAACAAAATCACAACTTGGACATCGATCAGCGTGCTCCAAAAGTAATCCGGAGACGTTACGAGCGAGCTCTAGGAAACACAACGCGACAGGCTGACCAATTACGGTCATTTGTTACAATGTCCGAGTGAGCTGTATCGCTGCAACACACTCCAGATTCGCTGTGGTTTTATGTGGTGGGTTTGTACTTGTGTTGGTAAGTATGTTTTTTTTACTTTATGTGTTAAAGTGGGTTGAGTGTGGACAATGTTACTTTATACAAAATATTTTGGGATTTCTACAAGATTTTTAAGAAACTGAATGTAATTCCGGGTTAATATAACTTAAAGCATTGGTTATCTTTAAGAAAATATTTTTAACCTTATAGACTAGTCTAATAAGAACTAAAATCCCTTTGACTTAGTCTTAATTTGAGCAAGAGATAACTATGTTTTTTATGTTTAAAAAAATATTCAAAAATATCTAAGACTATAGTCAAGCCGTATTTTCCTTCATGATATAGCTATTAAACAACAAGATATCAACATTTCCTAAGCCTACACTTGACATAAAACCTCAAACGTAGGATTTAAATACCACTGTCCAAGGCTCACCAGACAGGGTGACGAATAATGGTCATTTGTTTGAATGACCGAGTGAATTGTATCACTGCAACACATTGGCTTTTGTCCTCGTATTATATTGTAGGAGAATAAATATGACCATTTTCACCAACTCCGGTAATATACCGGTTAAAATATCTCATAAATAATATCGTAGTACCTCTACTACTGATGCTCCAATTACGAATTAATTTGGTAGACAATACTTTTTCCCTTCTTGTTTCACTCGCATTATAAGGCAGCTACTTTACTCATCCAGACTAAAATTATACTATATATTACTATCTTTCCCCAGGTTTCAAGCTACCTCCATACCAAATTCCATCTAAATAGGTTGAGCAGTTTTCCTGCAAAAGTGTCATAGACAAATACAGTAACTTTCCTATTTTTAATATTATCTGAATAGACGTATACTTTTTATAGCAACGTGACAACACAAGCAAACGCTTAACACAAAATAAGCTACAACTACCCCTTCAGTATACGTCTTTGAACTAATTTTTCAGACTGCGATAAGCGAAGAAACTTTTATGGGGTCATGAGCGTTAAAACTCAACGTCAAGAATGGAAAATCCAGGCTAAAACATTATGAAAAGTAGTGGAACTCCCGTTTAAACGCTCGCTTCGAATTAAATTTAAGAGGGGGCCCAATGCCAGAAAAAAAACTGATTTCACCCGCGCCCCTCGCAAACCCCTGCATTAGTACGGAAAACAACCACGGGCGACGCGATGACGCGCGCAAACAAATCGCGTCGACGTCATATTGAGTGATTCAAATGATGCGTAGTATGTGTAATATATTCAGATAAAATCAAAGATTATGATTAAAATTTTAAAGTATTAAATATTTTAATAGTTATTTACATAATTACAACATTTACCATGTAAAAAAAGAAACATAACAATTACAGTAAGTTGTAAAAAATAATCTACTTTAGCTTTAAATCACGTACTGTTGCAGACGCCGAGCATAAAGTAATGTTTAAATGTATTATGTTGCGATATGTAATTTTAAGATATAATAAATGGAATAAATAAGTTTTTATATCAATGAATCTCATGATAACACTGTATGTATAATAGGCGTCTTTTATTTTCCACAAATAAAAATAGGGCAAAATCACGCTAAAAGTTACTTAATAATAATATTGCAATTTATGTAAAAAATTATGCAATCAAACTGGTTAAAACCGATTTCTACCATTTTCAATCATTATAGGCGTCAACATGGCGGGACCTCCAAGGTCAAAAGAGGCTAGCCTCTTAAGCGAAAAATAAAAATACGTTATTGGTCCACCCACTAACTGTGCTTAAGATTGGCGCTATATAGATAGCGCCGAAATATGTAGAAATATAGATCAGTTTCAGTTTATACCAGTCAGTAAGTAAGTTACCAAACCTCAAGAAGTCAGCAAGCAAATGTAGTGCTCAGTATAAGTAGTCAAAGTCTGTGAACTGTGTACTCCCATAAGGTAGTTGACCTTTAGTAGTGGCGTAGTCCCGCACCCGGATAAAAAGTTTAAAACCTTCTCCTTTCCCCTCTATCGCGAGACGACTCCCGGTCACCGTAGGCACGAGGCTGCGGACGGTGAGCTATAGGTGGCTCACCGTTCGGCAAGAACCAGACCCGCGTCGATGGCGCGTTCGTGTTCCACGCGCCTCAAAGAGATGTCAGCATCATTGACGGGGCCCTCCCCCAGGGCCATAGCCTGTCGGGGCTATGGGACGTTCGAAAGAGATAGCGTGCCTCCGGAATGCAAAGGGCTGAGGAAGGAACTTGGATGGGTTTTAATCAGTAAGAGTTTGACACTCCCTTCCGTACCACCCACGGGGGGAGGGATCATTTGATGATTACCCATCCGAAAAAAAGGGTCTCCTCTATCTCCGTACCAAATTTTATCCAAATTGGTCCAGCCGTCATGCGTGATGCCGTGACCAAGGGAAATAGGGATTCATTTTTATTTATATAGAAGAAGAAGATAAGATATGCGTATAGATAATAAATATATGCATGTATAAAAAATACCTCACAGTTAAGTGTCATAATATTCTGCCACATCGCTATCATCTGGTAACGTGCCCAGAAGACTAGCAACATTACCACGTTGATTAGCAATGTTAATTCTTTGTCCAAAAATATGTGTGTCTCTTTAAATACAATCATATAATAAAATATATATAAAGACAATCTACAATTCCATAGATTTATCTTTGCTGTATAAGTTTCATTCAATGTTTTATTCAATTAATTAATTAATTTATAATTATTGGCATTCAAAAATCGTTTATTCAAATTAGGCTGAAAATTAGCAAAGACAGCCCCCAAATGCCCGCCCTTCACCACTTCCTATGTGTTTTAGCTGGGAAGAAGAAGTGGCGCAACAAACTCCCCAGCAAGCAATTGCAGCATTACAATTGGACATCACTAAATGGTCCGTCTTTTCTTACACTCATTTGATATGCACTTTAGAGATGTTTCATATACAACAGAATTTATTTTTCACACCTAAATAAAGAACTTCTTTGAACTTCCTGCCGACGATAGCTGCTGCTCCAGAAAGTGCAGAATAATTACTCTTATATGAACGCTTAGACCAGTAGCCATCAGCAATGACATCAATAACTGCTATTCCATTCTTATTTACTCTACCTTCTTCTATTGCGGCTTGTCTTCCGCGTTCCGCTGCAACCGCCATAGCCTGTTGAGCTGTTTTTTCCCAATGTTGACAAATTCAACGTGTTTTTTTTCGTACATCTGTTTGGACAGTATGGGAAGATTCATTGCAGCGCATAACCCTTGAAACTGTTCTTAACCAATGCCAGTGCTTGTGATACCAGATACTGCAGCTGTATTTATATCTATGTTTTGGGTTGGTAGTGGATCTGTTGTATTTACGACAAACTCAGCATTACACATGTCACAGGAAAGTTTCAGTTTTGAACTAAGACCTATTTTTGTTTCTCCTGTGATTTGCAAGTTGGATAAAGTGCAGCCAAATTGCATGGATAGAAATAATTTTTAATTTTTCAAAAAAGTATATTTTATCTATTATCAATCTTTGTGAAGCATCATAAATATTTTTGTCATGGACTTTAAATTTATTACTCTTCTTTTTTTCGTTCGTATCTTCTTTTATTTTATTCTTTGGTCCTTGATACACTCGTAGTTCTGAGTTTCTGCATAAAAAAACTAACTTAGTAAATCTTACGATACTCATAAATTTATGTCATTTTGTGTATAGCCAAATGCATTACCCGCCCTGCATCCCGCAAATCATTAAGAAGGCCGCACGTACAGCAGTTTACCTATAGGAGATACCTACGTCCTAAAGAACGAATGTTTCACAAAATACGTACTATTCATTGTGCCACTCAAGTTCTGTTACTTTGTTATTGTTCAAGGCACCATCAATATCTTTTGTTAAATCATTACTGAAATTAAAAAAAAAGAACTTTGAAACTGTGGAAATTACTTTGTAAGAGTTTCATCTTCATTGCTCGAGCTATAAATATCTGGTTGATCATGCTGAGTGGCTATAGTGTTACAAGCTAACATTTTATAAGTTGTTCAACACAGGTCTGAAAGTTGACTATAAAAAGTCAAATCAATTATCTGTTTATTTTGCGTATACTATGCACTAACCTTGAATATTACAAAATAATACTTACCTTTGATTTCGGCAATTAGCAATCATTTGAGTCTTCAATTGTTTTAGCTGTCGCTTTTTCAGTTTTTTCGTTCTATTTTTTGTATTTCTCATATTACTCAACAAAATATGAATATTTATTTATAATAGTAGGCGCGGAGCAAACAGATATAGACCACCCGTCTCAACAGAGCGAGGGAAACTGATCGGTGAAACAAACTATATGTCACAAGCTTGTGTCAAGCGAGACGGAAGACAGCATATTATGCGGATTAAAAATGTAGTAAGCGCCAAAGGCTTTTTATACGGATATCTTTTAAAATAGGCAATATTTCAAAAAATCCTCTGGGTCATCCCTAGGTTTATATGATTGTTACTATTTATCAAATTTATGATACAGTGCTATGTACCAAAGTAGAATGAAATCGAAATAAGTTTATAGTCAGAGGTAACTTTGTGATGGTTTTCTATCGAGAAAATTTTATCCTATCATGTTTTTGTCTGGGACGACCCTCGCATTTATAATGAAGTTTCTTGACATATTTAATTTTTTCAATTTAAACACGATTTACTACTCTAAAAATCCAATCAAAAATTGACGATTTTGCTTTAGGCCCCCTCTTAAATGAATTTTCTTTTGAAACAAATGAAACTGTGAATTATCTGTGTATTTATAAACAATTTTGTTAAGTGCCTCTGTTGCTTAGGGATAGGCTAGATGTGTTTTTAGTAAACAAGTTTTATTTTTAAATTTGATTGATAGCTCTACTTATAAGTGTCTAGACGTAGGTCCTTGTGTAACGAGGCATTAACGAAATTGGATTTTATTATTTTGAGATAGATATTGCTGTCTGTCTGTCTGTTTTAATAAAATCTTTTAGTGTATATAATACTCATGAATATTAAATAGTTAACGGCACGATTAGCGTAATGGTCATTGTTTTACTACTCATTTAAGGATTTATAAATCACCGGTTATGAGTTAGTCATTTAATATTTTAGTTTTCTCGTTTTCGATATGATGATTTATCGTGCAATGTAAGAACTATTTTATTGCTTCTGAATTATCTTAGATCTAGGAGCATAAAATGTATTGTACTCCTTACAAATACATAGATCTGAACAGTCAAAATTTATTAAATTCGAAACCGATTATAATAATAAATTCCCGATTACAATAATCATATATATTTTGATCCAGCCTGTCTCTTGCTGTCCTCCCCCAGCGACGCTCTAAGCGTGTAGTCGCTTAGTTTTGTAAGTTAAGCCCTGACTGGAGGCCCTAAATTCTTTTAAGGCACTTCACAGGCAAGCCCGGTTAAGCAGGCGACAACCTTCTAGGTTGACCTGCGAGATGCCATCCAAAACAAAGTTAACATAACGCGAGCAACGCAGCGGGCGTAATCATGTATGAAATACTAATTAATTATTCCTAATTACATTACGGTATTAGCCACTCCAATAACCAAAGCCCCAATAATAATTTTGTTTGATATTAAAACAAATCATTTCAATATTATCAAGTGGTGAAAATATGTATTCGCTTTTATCAAAAACCAATATCGTTGTCATCATACCTACATAGTGAATGTCCACCGCTAATTACAAGCTTTCATTTAAAACCGCTTCAAAGAGCCGATTGGCGGCTAGTAATTGATGTATTTACCACTTTTAATTCGCTAATTATAATTGCAATATGATGAATTAAGACTTTTTTGTGTTTTAATAGAACTTTTGTAAACTCCGGCTAGAAATGGACCTAAATATGGAATTTATTTTGAAGAATTATTCCGCTCAATGTTAGATAAAAAAGATATTATGGCCAAACATTTGGCCAACTAGTAAAGTTTGGCCAACTAGTAAATATGCTAAATAAAGAATATCAAATGAATAATCTGGATATTTCGCTTCCTCTAATGTAATAATGCATGCAAATACTATAAGTTAATTTACTACAATAATC
Organism: Pyrrhia umbra; assembly: GCA_963891755.1. Classification (NCBI taxonomy): domain Eukaryota; kingdom Metazoa; phylum Arthropoda; class Insecta; order Lepidoptera; family Noctuidae; genus Pyrrhia; species Pyrrhia umbra. The sequence goes on along the minus strand of OY982931.1, from coordinate 1,529,912 downwards.
TTCTTTTGTTTCTAACGTTTACCTCCGGTGGTTTTCTCCTGTAACGTATAAATAGTTAGCCCCGAATATATTACACGATATTTTATGTTTTACATAGTTCTCAAGTTCACTATCATCCCATCACAATAGCCCAAGTTTCTTTCCATGTTTTGAAATGGTTCTGAATAAAGAGATTTGTCTCTTTTTTTTCGGATGGGAAATCATCAAATGACCCCTCCCGCCGTGGGTGGGGCGAATGCGAGTGACAGACTCTTACTGACTAAAACCCATCCATGTTCCTTCCTCAGCCCTTTATATTCTGGGGGCGCGGTATCTCTTTCGAACGTCCTGCAGCAAGGGATTTGTTCCTGGGTGCAATTCTATAGCATACCTAAGGATGATCACCGGTAATGTGGCACCATTACATTTCAGTGACAGTAATCATTTTGCGAACTAAATCGTCGGCTTATCAAAACCTGGGGCTTTACCATGACGTGCCAACGCAGTTATATTTTCGTAGTGAAAAAGAGACGGTGCTATACGACGTTAATTGTGTCTCGCTCTCACACCTGAATAGTGAATGCAAAAACACGTGGTGGGCCGGCCCCTGGTAGATTAATTAACACAAAATACTAAGTAACTACATTTTTTTTCGAAATTGAGATGAGTACATAAGTATTTGGAGTTAGGAAAAGATTCAAATTAGGAATATGTATGAAATATGTACCTTTTTAACTTTATGGCCTTTCTTTTTATGGCGACAGTATAGAGTTTTAATATAGGGTCTATAGCCATCAACTCATCTTCAAGTAGGTAACCCTAAGCAAGGCAAGCTCATCATTGTTCAAAGTTCATGTGTCGGGCCGTTTGAGTTCTATATTAGGCATGTAGAGGTCGCTAATGTTGTCATTGACATTCAGCTCACGCGTGGAGCCTTATGCTCGTCGCGGGAATTCTGCTTATTATGCGACCGGGCCGCACCTCAGCACATCACTTTGTGTTTAGATAATTTACGCGGAAAAAGTATTATGGCGTTAGTTTCTGGAGAGTATGAGAGTGAACGCTGTTGTGTATGGTATTTACTTCATTTATGTTAGACTGTAAAATGGATTAACTGAATTTGAAAAAATAACGCGGCTATACTTAGTAAATTTAAGGCCGGCTGCGCCCGAGCCTGTAGGCCTTCAACGCTTACCTCAGCCCCCGCAAAGCATGCGAAACGACGTCTAAAAATACGATGCGCGGGAAACGCGAGCGCTAGCGCGTCGCTCATGAGGTCACGAACTTTAGCAGGCGTCCGACACTCGCTCAAGACATAGTATAAAAACAACAAGTATGTTATCTTCATATAAATGCACCGCGCGCGGCTTGTATGTGTGCGCCATAGTATCTATGCGTCGCCGCACGCACACTCTAACAAAATCTCGACCCGTTTCTCAGTGCGCCAGTCGGGGCTAACACCGCACAAAGTTTACGCGTCACGGCTTTTCGGCACCGCTAAATAAATGAAAAATGTGTGATAATCGCAGGAGAACTTATTGCTATATGTTTAGGTGTCTAAATAATTCATCGATTCCAGATTTATCTCTGTTCTGATTACCTACTAAACAAGAAAGGTAAGCAAGTCACTTATTCTAGCATTTAATTTTAACTTGGTGATGAGATACCTACTTATTTTTGTTGTTGTTAGACAGACAAAGTAGGCAGGCCTACTGTCCCACTAGAATGTATTAGGTACTTTTGATCTTTTAATAAAATTGATATGCCGCTATTGCTTTGTTTACGTTTCGTCATGCCGATTTCTCAGTATTGTAGGCAGGTATAGTAACTAAGCACCTACTTACAGTTATAAAATCGTAATTTAAAATAATTGACGAATTGAAATTTAGCTAAAAGTGATAACCCTGAGACAGGCAAGTACGGTAGGCAATTACATCGCGGATTGGGCCACAGATAGCCTACTGTGTCCTTTTTATACTATGCTCAAGACCACGCATTATATACCTACCCCTTCGCATAGTCAGGGCTGGGCAAAATACATGCTTAGCTTTAATTGAAAATCAAATTACAAAATACTGTATCGCAGGTAATTAAAATACGAAATACAAAATATCTTTAAGTAAAGTATTTGAAATATAAAATACAAAATACAGTTTTTTAGCTATTTTTAATTGTAATACGAAATACAAATTACAAAACAAGTAAATCTATACCAGCACGGGCTGAAAAGCAGAGGAAAACAAGATTAATTAATCAGTAGACCAGAATTTCTTTTCATGAACACTAGATTTTTAAATGACAAACAGCCTCTCGTTGGAGAGCCAATAAAACCTGCTAAAGAGAACCTGCTAAATGTATTTTAATGTTAAAATGTAATTTGAAGCCTCAAGTATTTTAAATACAAATTACAAAATACCTCGGCGTCAATTATTTGAAATACGAATTACAAATTACATTTTAAAGAAGTACGTATTTTAATTACAAGTAATTCAAATACTGCCCAACCCTGCAATAGTAGATACTGATACAAGCGACAGAGGGCTGCCGCACGCCGCCGAGCTCACGCATGGCACGTTTCCCGCGCTTACTTATCGAAATGCCGAAACCACGTAATTATTTTGTAGTGGATGGGTGTCAAAGTCAAAAAGCTAATGAAAAATTGTCTACGACTAACAAATGATAAATTATTTACGAGATTCAGGATATTTTCAACGATTAAATTTAATAACCGTGAATTCAAAGACAGGAAAAAATGTATCCATCATTTTATAAATCTGAAACATATTTGATCCACAACAAAAATGTTTTTTTTTTTGCAATATTCGTTTTTACCAAAATCATCTGACTACTCGTAGTACAACCCTAGCGCATTCGTTCGAATACGCGCTTGCAGCACAGGGCAAAGCAATCTCAACTCTTTGTTACGTGCTTATGGTACATTTTTGCTCGCTGCGAACAGCAGGTATTATTATTAGGATTATAGCGTAGGTTTTTTCGATTTTGTATTGAAGAGATGTACCTGTTACGTAGTAACAATTTAGTAATCTGTGCCTATACTCCAATTACTAAGAGATTAAACATTTAAACGCACGCTATTTACCGTTTGTTCAAACGATGTTGAGCTCTATTTCTAAGGTGACATGACAAAAACAGAATGCAGAATATATTTGTTATTGTAAACATTATTTTTCTTTCAACACCATCCTTATCAGAACGGAATAGAACTTAAAATCGGTTTTAATAAGCTGCAAAAAGAATTTGGAAGTTTTTCTAATCTTATTTTACATGAAGTATAGGCAAATAACAAATATTATAAACTAAATCTATCCAGGCTAATAAACAAAATAAAAACACCCGGACTAACACAGCGGCGACCCGGCTGTAATATTTGTAATTTTTGAGAATAATAAACCATTTTAACATTTGCGCATGTCTGGGCTTTAATCATAGGCGCATAAGGTTCAATTTGGTCTGTTTTATACAGTTGTTGGGATTGGTAAATTTATTCCGCGCGAAAAATAAACCATTATAGCTTTTTGCGCGCGTAACTTCTTTATTTACTTTATTACCATAGGACATTGAGGTATACATAGGGTGGTAAATTCAACTGTTTTATACACATACTAGCTTCTGCCCGCGACTTCGTCCTCGTGGAATAGTGGTGCTCCGCTCCTATTGGTTTTAGCGTGATGATAATAATATATAGCCAATAGCCTTTCTCAATAAATGGACTATCTAACACTGAAATAATTTTTCATATCGTACAAGTAGTTCCTGAGATTAGTGCGTTCATACAAAGTAATAAACTCTTCAGTTTTATTATATTAGTATAGATTTTGTAAATTTTTTTCGCATGGTACCTCTACCTACTTAGTAAATTGAAGCATAATATAATGTAGATATATTATAATAATACATATTGTCAAAGCATCCATACCTTTTTTGTTTATTCAGCATTCGTAGAGCTAACTATGACAACCTATTTTTAGTTTTGCCCATTTTCTTAACTTAATTACTACTAGACCTACCTAATAAATAATTAACAACTAAACTCTATAAAGGTATTATTTTTACAAATTATATTCGACTCAGCCAGTTGAGTAGCAAAACTTAGCGGGGGTGGGGCGGTTTCGCAAAAATTGACATACGTCCGACCTCCAACGCGTTCCGCTCGGGACTAAATCACACGGCGCGAGCGCGTTAGAAGATGAAAACACTTGATTTTGGAATTAGTGGTATAGGTATTTTCATATTTCAAATTATGTCGGCCGTTTTTTGTCACATTTTTTACGACCTTTATTATGGTATAAGTTTTATTGTTCAAAGCCTAATATTACTCAAATGAAATGGGTTTTAGATCACCATTTAGACTTGTCTTTGCGATTAAATTGGATGCAGCCAAATACACGTAATCGTGTATCGAACGGCCGAATCACCTAGATCAAAGTATGAACTATTTTATATATTTTTTTCAAAATTTAAATCCGTGTTATCAATGAATAAAACGCAAAACAAAACTACGGTTTTCAGGGTCGGCTCGCCTTAAGGTGACAATGTTTGTCTTCTTGCGTTGGCGGTATAAATAGCATGAATAATCACAAGAAACCTAGTATTAATTTATACAAATAATTACAAAATAGCCGTGCACCTAAATTAGTCCGCGCTCCAGCGTATTGGCACCAAACGTCTTCCAAAAGCTAGAAAAACGCAAAATTTTGTCGTATTGAGCGGCCGAAACTACTAAAAATGTCACTAAAACGCTCTTGTGACGTCATAAAAAGTGACCAGCTTGGTTTTTATGGAACTTGCGTTATCTATTTAGAATATCTGCGATTGTAACTATACCTACCATTCCTACAAGCCGATATATTGTCATCTCCAAAAAGCGCTGATTACAAAAACAAATAGTATAAATAATTAAAAATAATGTATTTTAGTTCCATATTAGGTCGGCCATTTATGTTGGGCACAGTGTGAAAGCGCGCGAAAAATGCAAAATAAAGGGTAAAATTTTAACGCTGTGGTTCCGTCATTAATCTCTTTTGATGATGTAATGTGTCTTCATGGTTGTCTGGCTTTGGGATTAGGATTATCATGGTGGTAAATAATATGTGGAATAATAATGAGCGTATGTATGCCAGTATAAATGGCAGATTCTAGAATATTTTGTTCTTTGCTATGCCTAAACCTAATCTGTCTATCGTAATATTTTGTGTATCTCTGGAGTGGTAAATGATAAATGATTAAACCATGATAAAATAAACCCAAGATACTAAACCTCAATACGCTAGTCCAGTCCACTTTTTACTCCTGTTTAGCTCTCAGATCATTTATCAAAGTCGTATTCTAAGTTTATTAAAACGTATTCTATGTTCAAGTTTTTAAAATCTACACCTACATATAATTGTCTTTGAAATCCAAGAATGAATCTATCGGCTTATGAAATTTTAATTAAAGAAAATGCGTTCATTCCAATAATTTAGAGAGTAATAATTACTTAAATTGGGCTAGACAAAAGCCACTTCGCTTTTAGATCTAGAAATATTAATGGTCTTAATTAAGATTTCAAATAATTCATATTGCTTTGAACATTCTATTTTAAGATAACCACAGCTAAATTGTGTAGGTACTGAATATACAATTCAGTATGACCTTTACCGATGTTTTTTTTCTTTTGCGGGTTGTGACGCAATATTAAAAGTCTTATTATTTTTCCAAAAGTCAGATTAATATTTTTTTCTCGAACCCTAGTTTTGTCGATAATTTTTCAGACCATTGGCTTTTTGACAAGTTTTCTACGTCAAAACTTCTTTTTTTCGCCGGCAACTAAACACCTTTATGCCATTTCTTTCGTAGCTAGCTAGATATTAAAGCGGTGAATAATCATAGTATTGGCACCATCTGCTGAAGACAGGCGGACTAATCGCAGGTGAATGGGGTCTTACGGAACCCTAAAAACACAAATTCTCGGCTTGAAAAGTGGCGCGCGACGTGTTTTGTCATGCCATAATCAAACGTCACGCGACTAGGGGATGTAACACCTCCCCCCCTCTTCTCCGCAAACATTCGTGGTGCCACCTACCCTGCGGATTAAGAAGTGTTTGTTCATCATCCGATGGATGAAATGTTACTTTTTTATTAGAAGAATTTGATTGGAATTATGAAGCGAAGTCGGATCTTGTAATTTTTCTTGGATTTACTTATCACATTAATGTGTGAGAATTGCTTGTGTCCTAATTAAAAAAAATATAACATATATTATCTTTTCACTGTTCTTAATCAACATTTAGGGGATTTCCACATTAACAATTCAATTTCACAAACAATAGAACCAAAGTATTATTATCCTTTAAATCTTGTGTTGCAATTGAAATCCGTTGTACTGCTTTTTATTTTCTAGCCACAGAAATTCCAGAACCACAAGATCGTCAAGTGTACAGTATGAAAATATTAATTTTTATAACGTCAATAAATTATTCCTCCCAAAATACAGACTTACAACATACAGAACCCCGAAAAAATACTCGCTCTAGATATTCTATCACCTTTGAGTGGGTAACCCCAGTTCGACTGGATGTTTGTATTGCATTAAACATTCTTTGTCGGAAATAATGAATGAGGAGCGCAAACTTGGCCGCCGAGCGAATATTAACCAATGTTGATCTTGCTTCTTTGCTCTTTTTGGGGTACCGCTCTATTGAGGGGGTTGAAAAATATTACGACACGTCTGTCAGAGTAGGCCGAACAGGCAGCCAATAGGTTTTTGTCGGCATTTTTTTAGATATAGATCGAATTTAAGTCGGTGAGAATCTGTAGGAAGCGAAAAGAGACCGAATATGTGTGTTGCTCTTGCACATTACCTATTTAGTTTTCACATTCTATCGGAAATAGTAGGATCGGCGAAAATCGGTAGGTACCATGGTCCAATATTTATATAAGGACTTATATATCGAGGGATTGTTGTTATATTTTTATCCGATTCTCGAAGGAGGATAATTGTAAGTCTGATTATTTTCAGCCCTCCTCGATATCTCGTAGAAAATTAAGTAAGAAACCGAACCATCGAGAAGAATCGAATCTTAATTCGGAACAGCCTCATTTGCTAAACAAACCGCAAATTTTACACAAGAATTCTCACATTTTTCTCGTTCTAATGTTGAAAAATTCTACTACTTATTTATGGACTCACAACTTTCTTAACCCAGTGGCACACAGTTACCATAATCTGGCGCCAAGAAAAGTGTAAAAACTTCATCTAGGCATCACCTCACCAGCCTCTGGCTGCAAGCCAAATACAACAAAAGAATAAGACATTTTCTGATCAGCGAAAAACAGGACTAGAATTTAATAGCCCTTCAATCCTACTAATAATATAAAAGCAAAATTTTGGGAGGATGTATGTTTGTTTCTCGTTCCCGCAAAAATACTTGATAGATTTAGATGAAATTTTGGTACACACATAGTTTATTACCTGTATTACCACATAGGGTACTTTTACCGCGCAAACTAATTCTCTTAGGATGCGAGTGAAACCGCGGGAAACAGCTAGTATAAGTTATAAATGTAAAAATCTGTTTGGGTGTTTGTTACTCTTTTACATAAGAACGACTGAAAAGATTTGATTGAAATTTGGCACATGCGTAGTATATACCTACCCTAAGTTTACATTCAGTACGGTTTTTATCCCGGTAAACTCGAAAGCTAGTAAAAACATTAAAAGAACTCCTATTCATACGAAATCCGGAAACCGTTTAATCCTAACTCATTAACAGTTCCGTTCATCGATTAATTAATACCTTACATTAATTTGATTTCCATTATCAGCAACACATAATAGCAAGGGTCCGATTTAAGGGACAAGCTTGTTTTAGAAGATTCTTATCAAGTCTTAGGGTCCCGTAGATCGTTCAGCAAAGAGATTACTTGCGTAAACAGCTTTGGCAATTTGGATTATACTTTCTTTTTGTGAATGGTTATTTATTTGGCTTCGTGCCTTTTATTATTTGGAAGGTGAGTTGACGAGGATTTTATTTGTTTTTCTTTTTGTTTGCTTATTTTTATGGCTTAGGGACTTTGATGAGAATGATTGTATTGTTGATAGTAGCATTGAAGTATTACGACTTGAATCCTTTGAGTACATTTTTATAGTTTTTTTTTTAATGATAAATACTTGAATGTTTTGAAGAACGTTATAAACGTGAAACTATGTTCAAAAGCGTAGTTAAATCATGTTTGCGATTTATTGAGCAATTCTTTATAAAATAAACCAACCTTTATAAGAAATTAACAAATAATAAACTTAGTATTTTTTATAAACCTGGTTAAAAAAAATATCTATAAATCAAATATTTTATTGATACAGAACCACGCGCGTAACAACAGATGTTTATTCCTCAAAAATGTATGAAGATTTGTAATCTTTATACGCAACGCATAACAAATACATCTCACCACACAAAGCAATCTAAGTAAAAGTTACTCAGAGGTTTTTTGTTTTACATTAATTTACATAAGCTTAGCTTCGGAGAGATTTCGTGCTGAGATCAAAAGAACACGATAAGTACAGAATTTACTTAACATTACTTTGTTACGCGAATATTTAGTATTTTTTTTTTGATAGGAACACTTTATAGTGGAATTCAACAACCGGGTCGGTCGATAGAATAGTAGATAGATAGAATATTCTTTATTTTACACCAATAAGACAAACAAATATGTACAGTACAATAGGCAGTCTTATCGCTAAAGGCAATTTCTTATAGACAACCTTTGGATGGAGTCATATTGTATAAAAATAAAATGAACAGGTATTTTACGGCGTACATTAGAATATGATATATAATATAAGTACAAAAAGGACAATTATACAAATATATCTATATCTATACTTATAATAAATCTGTAGAGAGGTCAATTCTGTACATGAAAAATGCAATCAGTCAAATTTTTGTCTGTCTGTCTGTCTATCTGTCTGTATGTCTGTATAAACTCTATAGAAACAAAAACTACTCGACGGATTTTAACGAAACTTGGTACAATTATTTGTCATACTACTGAGATGGTTATAGTATACTTTTCATCACGCTACAATCAATAGGAGCCGAGCAGTGAAGGGAAATGTTGTCATTTTGTTTAAACGCGCTAATCTCAGAAACCGCTGGTCCGATTTGAAAAATTCTTTCAGTGTTAGATAGTCCATTTATCGAGGAAGGCTATAGGCTATATATCATCACGCTAAGATCAATAGGAGCGGAGCACCACTATTCCACGCGGACGAAGTCGCTGGCATAGTATAAAAAGGACAAAGTATGTTATCTTCATACAAATGAACCGCGCGCGGCTTGTATGTGTGCGCCATAGTATCTATGCGTCGCCGCACGCACACTCAGACAAAATCTCGACCCGTTTCTCAGTGCGCCAGTCGGGGCTAACACCGCACAAAGTTCACGCGTCACGGCTTTTCGGCACCGCTAAATAAATGAAAAATGTGTGATAATCGCAGGAGAACTTATTGCTGTATGTTTAGGCGTCTAAATAATTCATCGATTCCAGATTTATCTCTGTTCTGATTACCTACTAAACAAGAAAGGTAAGCAAGTCACTTATTCTAGCATTTAATTTTAACTTGGTGATGAGATATCTACTTATTTTTGTTGTTGTTAGACAGACAAAGTAGGCAGGCCTACTGTCCCACTAGAATGTATTAGGTACTTTTGATCTTTTAATAAAATTGATATGCCGCTATTGCTTTGTTTACGTTTCGTCATGCCGATTTCTCAGTATTGTAGGCAGGTATAGTAACTAAGCACCTACTTACAGTTATAAAATCGTAATTTAAAATAATTGACGAATTGTGAATCAGACAAATAGAGCAAAATTCGAATCGCAACCGTTCATAACAACAGAACAAAAAATGATTATAGTCTAAGAGACGGGCTTTAGTTTCTTTAGTTTAGGAATTATGTTTTTTATATGAGATTTTAGTCACTTTATTCCACTTTTTACGATAGATACCTAATGTATATTAAATGTGCTTTGTATTTCAGATGCCTTCAATGGCTGCGCTTAATATTGACCGCGAGGATTTGATAAATAACTCTCAACCCAAGCATGTTGTTTGTGAAGCCCATTTCTATCCAGAAGACATAATCAAAAACAATGCTAGTAAATTACTAATTCAATAGATGTGTTTGTATTATTTTATGTTTATTTAATAGAAAATATATATTGTCCTTAATGTGTAAGAATAATAAGTTATGCCTATTAAAATAATAAAAGCAATTGACTAGTATATGTTAAGAATATTATTTAAACACAAGCTCTTAGTCTATAAACATTTATTAACGTTTTGGCGACACACGAATCCGATGAAGCACGGAATGTCGCGCCCACACCGCCCCGCCGGTTTATTGTGTTTCTAGGCACTGAATTAAAATTTAGCTAAAAGTGACAACCCTGAGACAGACAAGTACGGTAGGCAATTACATCGCGGATTGGGCCACAGATAGCCTACTGTGTGCTCTTTATACTATGTCGCTGGTCAAAGAATAAAGTATTAATAAGCCAAGTAATGATCCTTCACCATTTTCCCGGTTAAGGTTAAGCCGCATGTGCTTCGGTTGGTCCGTGGATGGGTGACCATCTTTGTCCTACTACTTCTTGTCTCATAAAGCATGTTAAGCCGTTAACAGTCGTTACAGGTAGTCAGAAGCTAGAAAGTCTGACAACCAGTCTTACCAAGATCAGAGAGGCAGATCACAAGAAAAATACTAGAAATGTATGACATCAAACAACTAAATCATATAGGTACGATTCTCGCTTTTCTTTCCCCCACACAAATAAAAAAAACAAAACCAAAATTCAATTCCAAAATTGAATATCCACTTAAAAGAAAATATTTCAGCCAGCCAAAACACTAAAACGCCAGCACACAAAGTCAGAATTATAGCTCAGCTTACAACTCCCGCCTTCAACGAACAAAGCGTACTGTATACTCCAACACATATTATACCAAAAGTATTTCATACCAAAATTGCAGACGCAGTTACCGCAGTTTTCGAACTAGGAACTCCGGCCACAGATTACATTTTATACACGTATACTATTCTTGTTGCATTTACTGGTGCAAGACGCACACATAGAAAAACCATCTTTTGAACAGACTTGAGGGTAAGTCGAGTGTAATCCTTCGTGCCTCACGCGCAAATATCGTGTAAATGAATCGTGTATCTGTGTGCGTTACACTTCTATAGTAAGGAGAGAAGTATGTTTGGTATGTTACAAGTACCTCAGTTTCCGAACTAGACGTTCAGACCGCAGACAGCTCAGGGGTACACGTATGGAATATGATGCTTCATTTTAATTAAGAATTATTTACATTCCCCCTATATTTGTTAAAGGATGCGAAAGTATGGGCAAGTTCGTTTTAATGAAATTTTAAACTAAGTTTGAATCAATTCGATGTGTTTGGTTTGCGAGCCGCTATACGGTATTATGCGGTTACGTTTATACTTCTTCTCTTAGAATTATTAAATTTGATTACTTTAGATAATTAAAATACCACAATTTTAGGGAAACATTCTTATTAATGACGTTTTATAGCAAGTGAGCGGTTTTAAAAATCTATTACGATAATTTATTTAAATAAAAGAAATTATATGAGAAATAGCTAAAATTATGACATCTAGCCGTTTCCTGTTGTTTCACCTGCATCGCGAGGGAACTAAAAAAGGAGTCTATGTCCTTTCTCAGGCTCTAGACTACCTACGTATCTGTTCAGTCATCAGTTCAGTAGTTTTGGCGTGAAAGCACTACAGACAGACAGACAAACAGACAGGGTTACTTTCGCATTTATAATATTAGTAAGGATTTATAGTTGAAATAAATTATTAAAATTCATATTCAACATTGGAGATTTTGCTGACAAAACTGAAGCCATTCTACGAACAGACATCATAAAGATTGTTTTGTATATGTGACCACCATTCAATTACACAAACAAACATATGGAAATTATCTGAATACGTATTGGAATAAAAGACTAACAATGACACGGAATAAGGGAATAGACATAGGGGAGAAATGCCGATTGGTTTTGGATGTTTCGCGTGTAAAATAAAAATATAAGCGCTTATAGGGGTAGGGACTAAGTATAAGTAGTGTTTTTATGTTTATGTATGGGAGTGCTTATTCATGGTGTAGGGGTAAGTCATGGCTAGAAACATAAGGATACACATAAGCAGATTTATTAAAAACTAAATGACCCGGTGAACTTCGTATCACCTACATCTATATTAACTTTTCTCAATAAATCTTTCGTTTAAACCTTCCCTGGACAACAAACATTTCAACAAAATTCGCTACATCGGCCCAGCCGTTCTCGAGTTTAAGCGAGACTTATGAACAGCAACTCATTTTTATATAGAAGATATTGGCCAAATCTAAGTTGCATACAATTTTATCATGCAATCAGAATCTAAGTAGCATATACCTACCTACCTATCTTCTATACTTATAATAAATCTGTAGAGAGGTCAATTCTGTACATGAAATATATTTCCAAATAACTATCAGGGGGTGATTAGGGATCGATACTGATGTCAAAAATGCAATCAGTAAAATTTTTGTCTGTCTGTCTGTCTGTATAAACTCTATAGAAACAAAAACTACTAGACGGATTTTAACAAAACTTGGTACAATTATTTGTCATACTCCTGAGATGGTTATAGTATACTTTTCATCACTCTACAATCAATAGGAGCAGAGCAGTGAAGGGAAATGTTGTCATTTTGTTTAAACGCGCTAATTTCAGGAACCGCTGGTCCGATTTAAATAATTCTTTCAGTGTTAGTTAGTCCATTTATCGAGGAAGGCTATAGGCTATATATCATCATGCTAAGACCAATACGAACGGAGCACCACTATTCCACGCGGACGAAGTCACTGGCAGAAGCTAGTCATGAATATTATCATTTAAAACGAAATCCATGATAAATAAAAAGCCATTAAATATTCAGAAGACATTTGACATTTATTTTCAACACAACCCTAAAAAATTACAGAACAAATTAGAAAATCTCACTCATAAAACCCATTTTATTTCACAAACAAATCTTAATTCCCCATTTAAAACTTAAACCACCCACTATGCACTTGACACCAACGGAAAAGTCTTACACCCCGCATTGAGGCTAAATTGCGACTATTCAGTCGCGAAAAATAGTCGCAGCACCGCACCACAGGAAAGGGACCGCAAAAAAATAATAGAAATAGCTTACTCGTTTGGGAGAAATAACGAATTGGTAAGGTATGAATGGTTAATACGTAAAGGGGGAAAACTGGGGATTAATTTGCCATGGTGAACGCCATAGGTACACTTTCCCAGTGGGAACAACATAATGTTCCTTTTACACAATAAATGTTAGGAAGATATGTGTGAATTTTACGTGCGTAAGTGTTTTTACTGTGTGTAGTCGTGTTTTGCTATATTTTTAGGGTAGAGCGTGTGTTGTATTTTACTTGAGGGTGGGAATGAAATGGTTTTAAAGGCCCAAAGGGTTCGATATACAAAATTTCTTCGAATATTCCCAGTTGTCTTCTAAGGGCCTGATACCTGGCTTACGGTAGGTGTTACGGCGAATAGTCGATGCAAAGCTATACCTAATTTTTAAACCACAAAAAGTAAACTTCTTAATCTTTCACTATAAACACAAAGATGTTGTTTTTGAGAAAAGCTTTTTTGTAATTTATTTTATTTAGAATTTTCGTCATTTACCGCCTATCCCTTGAGTATAGCAAAAATAATAAAGCGAACAGACTACTCAGGCTACTGATAGTTTTCCCAAGTCAGAATTTTATTATTAATTGCACAAATTAAAGGTGTATGCTTTTAAGTTCATCTACGATACAGGAGATATTTCTTACGACAGCAACATGCACTTCAAATTTCTTTTTATAATGCAGATTTATTCTTAATTCTTGTTCTTGGATAGGTATTTAAAAACTGCCTAGGTTATACTTAATTAGTTTGAGGTGAGTTTGTAGTAACCTTTTGTAGTTGAATACCAATGTCTTATATGGAGCACCTGCCTACTAGACTTTCATTACATTCGATATTTAAAAAAAAACGAAAAAAAAAAGGTATAAAGTACATTATGGAACACAGTAATAGGTCTTTAGATAAGATCAAGTGCGTTCGTGATAATGGAGAATTATTCACCACTTTGTCGGTGAGTGCAAGTCGGTTTTGTTCATAATACAGCTTTTCGCTTAATAAACCTTTTCAATTATAAAACTATTTTGTCCTTATCTGTCAAGTTAAAATAAGATTAGTCAAAAACGGAAAAAACAGTTAAAAAAAATAGGATTTTTAAAGGCAAATTTTACTCAACTGGTACAGCTGTTTTACCATGAAAGCTTTACATGCAAACAAACTCACATTCCCATTAAAATATTAGTTGCAAAGATCAACACGGCTAGGTTAATATGAATAAGTACAATTAGATATGTTAAAATTAAAAAAATACAACAGCATTAATTCAAATTAAACATAAACTATTTCCGCCAATTATACCATGATAGTTAAACAAACAAAAAACAAACTCCACTTTTTACAACTCTCTTTTAAACAAGATAAATAAATAACAAAACTGTTTACTCGCAATTAGTCCGCAGCACTAAGAGCTTGTTTGTATAGCAAAACAAACAGCGAATCAACCTATTTAGCAAACGAGCAGACAGTACTTAAAACCCTATTGTATAGAAACAAATCGATAAAGAACATTCGAGAAAAAAACTCGATTGTCAAAGAGCATTTTAATGCTGAAAAATCATTCTTTCCGAGATCTCATTTTACTAACGTTCGACTAGGCTGTTACTGCCTACCATTTTTTATACACCTGCCAACAAAGACCCACTTTTCTTAGGTATATTTATACAAACTTACATTTGCAACTACGTCACTATAATTTGAACTCTATCCCCTAAAGTTATGGCTATATTTTCTTTATCAAACTGTGATGTTAAGTTTGTAAGTGTTGATGTATTAGGGAGGCACCAAGATTGAAGATCGATTTGATGTTGTGCACCTTCTGCGGCTTAAGTACAGGGGATTTTGATTTTAAAATGAGTTTAAAATATTCCCGGTATAATTAAATGCAAGGAGATTGCTCGGCTTTACAGCTATATTTGATGTTGGAAGAACTCCTCGCTATAAAATTAATGTGGGCGATTTAAAACGATTACAGAGTTTGCAGAAATTTTGTATTAGCGTGGTAAGTCTCGTAATAGGATTTTCATCTAGGTCATAGCGTCATTTAATTCAACCTACACACACATAATTTATAACTTTAGGTACTCTAAAAGCTCTACTTGTACACAAGATAGACTAGTTACGATAAATACTATTAATTCCACATTGAATATTATCCTTTCATCCGAAAAGCTGGAAACATTTAATCTTGTAAAAAATTACCTTCGACCAATCAGAGATGAACACACTCCGATTCACACAGTTAAATCAGTCCGGTTTTTTAAAGTATTTTCCTATTTCAAATCATGGGGAATTATTTTCATCCCCGTTTGGGCACAGTCACAATAGAGGGATGATTCCATTGCCCGAGGGGGCACAAAGAGGACCTTTTTAAATCGCCGATAAGAGTTAATGAGGTTGAAAATCTAAAATTTATATTCAGAAAATGAATTCTTTGATGAAAGTAAGCGATAGCGCGGTGGGAATGATTTAATGTATTTATGTAAATGTAGTCTTTAAGCCGAAAGCCGACTACTCGTGAATTTCGACGGTAGTTACGGATTTTATTTCGGCTTTTTTGGGGTTCTCTGATATTTAGATTACGCGTGTGTCACGGCTAAGTAATAGCTACCCTATTTTTATCCAAGCCTGCTTTTAGACCACCAAATAAATTACTGAGGGATACTGTTAAGTGGATTTATTCTAATCAAAAAAATAAAATAAAAGCTTGCTAACAAATAAGTATTTTTTACGAGTAAAGTAAATAACTTTAATGACCTAAAAAATATGTTTTTTTTCCATAATATAATAAGATAAAAATGTGACATTACCGTCTCGTTAAAAAGTATTACACTAATCAGTATTGATATAAATTTTCCACGAACAAAAAAATACGTATTTCATTTTTTTATATCTCAATTTGTGAGAGATACGGGTTTTTTCAGCTCCACTAATTGATTGATGCTGAATAACTGAAGAGTTTATTGGAAAAAAGTAACGTTATCAATTTGATTCGCGCTCGTACGAACGTAATGGTAAATAAAGTACATTGGCATTGTGAGTGATGGGATGATATGATATTATATGTATTGCTATGCACTTATGGATTGATTTTTAAGCTACCAAGATTTTTTGTCTTAAATAAAATTTTATTTATCTACACTAATATTATAAAGAGGAAAACTTTGTTTGTTTGTAATGAATAGGCTCAAAAACTACTGGACCGATTTAAAAAAATCTTTCACCATTCGAAAGCTACATTATCCACGAGTAACATAGGCTAAATTTTATTTTGGAAAACAATAGGGTTCCGTACGATATTTGGGTTTTCTACCACTATTCCACGCGGACGAAGTCGCGGGCAGAAGCTAGTTGTAATTAAAATGCAATACTAAATACTGCCCCTAAAACGTCACCAATTCCGCATATAATGCTTTATGTATCGTGTTTATGTCTGGCTCGTATGGATATCAAAAATGTATAAATTCTTGAAATAAAATTATATTACTCATATTAATTGTAACATAGGTTTATTGTTATGTAGTAAAATACATCAAACTTCGATTCTGTATTGATTCTTTTCGATTCGATTCTATATGAATACATATTCGGGATGTATATTTCAAAAGATTATTTTTTTTGTAGGCGTCATGTCATTGCAAACGCAAGATAATAAATAAATACGGAATTTGCAGAGGATGTATTGTACTCTTCAAGGCAAAAACTACTAAATATATTTAGATAAAATTTGGTACACACATAGTTTCTAACCTGGATTCACATGGAGCATACTTTTTATCCGGGTCCGTGAAGTAGTTACCTCATGATCCGGGCAAAACCACAGACACAGCTAGTTTCACGTCAAAATTCTATTCCCATAAAGTACCACCAGCAAGCCTATGTATTCTCCTCGAAGCCAGATGACTAAATATTTCAAGAAAACGACTACAGTTAAAACTTCGCCTGTATCTTTTTTAAATTTAAAATATTCCGCCTCATTTTTATTTTCGACGGACAGATTCTGTAAGGTAAATAGTTGAGACGTCTCTTTGGGTGTATTTTCAGCGCAAAATTTATGCACGTTAGGCTTTGGTACAGTAGCGAGCGATTGATAGAAAAAGATATGTTTTTTTTTTATGAAAAGGAAGTAGGTATATTTTTATTTAGTTTAAGTAGCAATTATGAGTTGAAATACTAACCATACTAAAAAATAAAGCTTAATCAATGTTTTTTTTCACCCGGGAAAAAAACAGCATCTAACCATATCTGGGGTCCAATATTCTCTATTTCATCTAAATCGATTCAGTTTTTTACTGAGAAAACATAACAAACAAACCAACATTCGCGTTTATCATTAGTTAAGATTTCCCATAATTCATGGAACTAATAGAACCAAAAGCGCGGTGCCGAACATATAATGAATTTTGTAATAGAGCTTTAAAAAAAAACTGTTGTTAGTATTTTGCCATTATGTCGATAAAATTTATATGGAACCACCTCTGAAGTATGACTTACAAAACAAAAAAGAATTATCACACTCGGACTACTACTCTGTAAAAGTTATGCGTGGTCATATATAAAAAAACACGCGTCGACTTGAGAAACTACTCCGTTTTGTTTTTGTCGGTTAAAAAGCATGAAATTCACATCGCTCATCGCCGCCTGTATAGCCACGCTCTAGATGCATTTCACAAATTATCTTTTATAGTCCTAAAATTATGAAAAGGGACTTGGCGTGTTTTTCCTTTTACGAGTCCGGGACAGGCTTCGCTTCACTCCTTTAAAATTTCCGCGCAATAGACTACCAAACGGTCCCCGTCTACTTATGCACTATTCTTCTTTTACCAACTGTTGTTCTGTGCTGTTATAATTGTAAGTACTTTTTAATGGAAATTCTGAAAGTGTTTCGTAATATCTATGACGTGCTTGCGTGATCTCTGAAGGCAAAACGACAAATGGAATATTATTTATTTTTATTTAGGGAAAAATAACACTAATAGTTTTTTTTAATGTCAAGAATCTTACAAGCGAGTCATTTAATAAATCCGTCATGTTATGTGATGTCGTGTAACCTTCGCCGTTTGTATCTTTGTACTTCGATAGCTCCCAAAAAGATAGACCGCATTTTTTATTTGAGATCTCTCCGAGGTTATGTGAAATGTCAATGTTAACCTGTGATAAGTTTGAATGTGTTAAAAATAATAATATAAGAACTGGTCTTTTGAGACAGATGAAAATTTAGTGCTTATTTAAGCACTAAATTTTCATGATAATTTTTCGCCTTTAAATCTGTTACCCAGGTTTTCTTGTGATGTTTTCCGCTTACATCTAAAACTTGTATCATTTTATAAACATCCTAAGTATTTCCACTCATTTTACCAGCTATTCCAATAAAGAGTGCACTAAGAATACCTGTATCGCTGTATCAATAGTGATGTTCTCTTTGTGAGGCACACTTTCATCACAGGGCTGCGAGCCGCAAATTTCACGCATTCCACTATTTATACATTACGTCAATATCGGCGAACTACCGGGGATAAAATTAATGTGGATAAGAATTTATTTCTTAGGCCAACCTGCACCACTGCTCTAAGTTTCTATTAAAATGTATCTCCCTTAATTGCCTGTCTTTATATTATATCAAGTTGACAAAAACAGAATAATTTATAGCTTTATGTGCAATCATATTTATTGAGTGGCGGAAACTGGCTTAAGACATTTTTTTTATGTAACAATGTATGTTACACAAAAGAATAGAAAAATACAATACAATGCATATTTCTAAAGAAATCTCTTCCAGCAGACCTGCGTGATGTATGTTAAGAATATCTAAACGTTATCAAATACGAGGAACTCACCAGAGAAATGTCAAATCTCTTAATTCCGCATACATTAAACCAAATCCCGAGCTGTAAAACAAACAGAAGCCCTTAACCAAAAACTAACAAATCAACTGACATTCTAAAACCAATTCAACACTTTACGACATACCACTGACAAGCTTCAATTTTAAACGTTTCGTATCCGCCTTTTGTTTTATCCGAGAAAATCTTCAACTACAAAGAGCCAAGGACTCAAAGGCAGCCGATACGAAAAATCCCGAGTTATAAAGATCTACTATTACCACAGGGATGGATAATAATGGAATTTCAATCAGTTGCGGCGGACGGGGCGCGGGGGGAGGCAGGTTATTGCTGATTGGCTAAAACGTGGCTTTGACTGTTCGGCCTGAAAGTTGGACTTTTGATTAGTAATATCGGATTGGGAACAATAGCTTGTAATGAAGATGGATTTTGTATTTAGTGGCTTGGAAATAGTGGAATAGTTTGCATAGTATTATACAATAGTTTTCAGTAGTTTATATCTACGTTAATTGTGTGGGGTTTGTGGTTATAAAAATAGCGTATACACGATGGTTGTTAGTTTTTGATGGTTCTTATCATAAACGCAATAACAGAACACTTCATCGTCCGTCTAACAAGGCAGGTAAGAAAAAAAAAAGGAATTGCGTAGGAATTGCGTCTTACATAGGTATATTTTTTCCTTTTTAAAGTTTGGACCTTCGGTACGCGAGTTCGACTCCCGCTTGACTGTTTTTTTTTTCTTAAACTAAAAATATTTCCAACGCATGAAAACGGCTTCCAGTTTAAACCGGATGCAGCTGAGTACCAGTGCTTTACATGGAGCGACTGCCTATCTGACCTCCACAACTCAGTTACGCTATCCCTTGGAAAGACTGGTTGTCAGACTTTCTGGCTTCTGACTACCCGTAACAACTGTCAAAGATCTACAAATGACAACCGGGACCAACAGCTTAACGTGCTTTCCGAGGCACGGAGGAGTCTCGCTATGACATAGATGGTCTCCCATCCACGGACCGACCGCGCCAAGTGCAGCTTAACCTTTGATCGGTCGACCCGTGCGGTTGTTACTTAGCCACGAGCTCCTCAAAAATATTATTATGGGACATATTTCACCCTATTTTATCTGCGTTATTTCCATAATTAATGCTCCCAAAGACTTAATGTAAATCAGAGACCCGATACAGACTGCAGCCCCCTAACACAGGAACGCTATTTAAACTTTTTTATGTCTCACTTTGTATAGGAAAGGTGGCTACCAACTTTCTTATTAAGGTATTACGGGTCGACGGCGATGTTACGTAGGAGTAGGGTCACCACTTCTCAAGAAAATATTGGCGCGCTCCGGTTTTATGTGTAAAAACTCACAAGTTATTGTTTATATCGAGTGAGCCCGTATATTAGTGAGAATTTGTTATCATGGAACATAATATTGTAGGTCTAAGAAATTATATTCTAGCATTTCAAGCAAGAATTAGCACTCCGACTAGGATGCGTTTAGGCAGAAAACAGCCGTATAACCAAGTGAAAAAGGATCATTTTTTAAATAGAACAGACTAAAAGTCTGCGTCAACTTGACAGTACTGGTCGCTAGGCAGGAATAAAACGCAAAGGATTTTGGAACCCTTTGTAAAAAATCCGATAGTCCTGCATCCGTATTCAGTATCTTTGTATACGTAGAGGTTACTACCTTATTTCGGTATTATCCGGTATAGAAGTTGTGGCTATCCATACACGTAAATATTTTTACAAAATATTTGAAAAAATATATATAATTTATTTACAAATATTTTAAAACTTTAATTTTCGATGAAAGAATCCTCATAAAAATCAAGACATTTTTTTTATAATTAAATGCCTGCATACTCAGACAGTCAGTTTGAGTAAAAAATATTTTTATTCGTCCCAGTAATTATTAGACACAGCTGAACTCTTCAACTGCAAATACTTCTACTAAGCCCAATAGGCCGACCTTTTCCATGTTACTCCTTTTAATGTCGTAGTATAGACGCATATATTTTACTATAAAAGCTGGTGCTTAGCCACGCGGCACTGGGGAATTATCACGCCATAAAACTTCAACTCCGTTCACGGTATGTGGTATACGGTATGTGTATGGATAATATCTTTACCATTTTTCCTCTTTGTGATCACAATGGACTGGGGACTCGCCATTGAAGAATTTTCAATATACTACAAGAAACTTGGATGCCAGCTTTGTCATTGGTATAATATTTTGTATTGGTATTTTTAATTTAGTCTATCAAATTCAATAAATAATATAACAAGATCGTGCTTTATTTCCAAACAGTATACCTTATCTGATTTATATTGTTTATGAATTCAAATAAAAAACTAAAATAATTACGTAGGTATTTTTCTCGTATATTAGGACCAAAGACAAAAAACTAGTCATATTAGAAGCCTATTTTCGTCACAACTGTTTGATAACTTTCACAGCACAGGTACCAGGTACTGAGTAAAAAAAGCATTCATGTTACGTTAATCACAAAAGCTAAAACCGAAACAAAAAAATCTAAATTTACATTAAAATGTTTTTCACAACAAACGTAACACCTTGTTTTTCCTGAATGGTATTCATCCCCGTCACCACAGATATAACAATATATTCATTTGTATGTTCGTTCAGGAGATTAATCAAAAAGTTGTCAAAAACATTTTACGAGAGAAAAAAGGACATTCTTTTATCCATTGTCTTCGTAATTTCGGTGAAGCAGCCCTACAACTTGAATATTCCATTAGGGATGCGACACTGAGGATAAATTATTCGTCCTCGGTGAGAATTAGGTGAATACCATTCAGTGGTGATTAAACTTCCTTTTTTAAAAACGAATATTTGTCATTGGGAGCTGCTAAAGTTGTATAAGGAAAAATAAGTGTTTCTGGCTTTTAAATGCGTTGTAACAATTATTGATATATCTTTATTAATTGTCTATATTAATATAATAAAAATTAATAATTTGAAGGCAGTGTCGATCACGTCGCACAAAACTGACTTCATCTGAGACAATCGCAAAAATTCAGTAAAGAATACTTAGCAGCAGAAAGTGCTAAATAAATGAAATACATATATAGTAGGTAAGCAATACATCAAAAGCAAAATTCGCTAGAACATTAAATACTAAACAGCACAAGCCCAACACTAAAACGGTAACCCAAAACGCAAAATAGTACGTTAGAAACCCATTAAGAAGTAACCTCAAGCTGCTCGTATGCTTAGGGGGAATCCCAGGATAATGTCGTTCGAGGTTTCGATATACTCGCCTCGCAAAGGTTTCATTTGTCGATCGTTATTTCGTGAATACACGATAAATGTCACGTAGTGCCATGACATTTGGTAGATAGGGTACAAGCTTTGTGTGTCACAGCATGTAAAAACATTTGAGAAAATATTTTCCATTTTAAGGTGTTGAAAACTTTGGGTGAAGATATTATGGTAATGATCTTAGGAAAAATATAATATTGTGACCTTTTAAAAGAAACCAGTCAGTACATACATATTCATACTCATAAATGCCAAAATATAGTTCTAACTCCTATTTATCCCTATATTACAAGAAAACAGAGAGTCAATTTTCTTTAGTAACATTTATCAAAGGCAATCAATGTCTTTCAATCAATCCGTCCATACCCTTGTAATCGCTGAATTGATTTACTACTAAACCCATTAAGACATATAATAGCTAACAGTCCACAAAATTACGAAATCCCTAAAGTTAGATTGACAGCTAAATGTTACAGTTCACTATAAATGTAATATTTTATGAAAATATTTATCGCGTTGTACCAAAAGACCAAAAAATCTGATAAAAGGACCAAGTCTTATCGAGTGCCACCGTAATGCGGTACCTCTAACATATGCACAGAGGTGGTGAGAAACTTTGTTGCTATTTCGTAAGACACGTTTTATCGCCATCTATAATTCAGGTAGGACATTTGTACCGTACGTATTTGAACCGTCAAAGTTTGACGAGAGTTTCAAGTTTTTAATTGAAAAGGTTCCGGAAAGAGATTCGTTATTTGATTTGGCGAAGAATATTGGTATTAATATAAGATGAGAGAACTTTTGTGATAGGGTTCTCTTCTTGCATATTTATTATATCTATAGACACCGAATATTCTTCAAGTGTTTGCGTATTTTCTCTTTTAAAACTGTAATGTATAAGACACTTAGACCAAACATAAAATTAAAAAAAGTCATAGCCTGCATTTACATTAAACCTACAAAAAAACCCTATTTAGCAGCAGACTCTTCGCCCAACTTTCATCATAAAAGCCTTTAGATACAATCTACTCTCGGTCAGTCCACTTCAAAAACCGGCCTGAATTCATAAACATGTCTTCAGAACGTCGAACAAAAACAAGATATACAAGCACACATAATAAATACGTGTGAAGCCGCTCCACCTGGCTCGAAGCCAACTGAAACTCCTGAAAATTTCAGCGAACAGCCGAAGGAAACCTTAAACTTTTATAGTGACCTAGTACAAGTTCCAGCTTGCCTTATTTTGAAATTTCAGCTTGGATGTGAATGAATAAATTATTGGTGAGAGAGGTATGTTGACTTTAATGTGAAGAGTTGTAGGGTTAATGGCTTGTGGTTAGTAGTATGTCTTTATTAAGCTTTCTTGGAGTAGTGATTCTTATGGTCTGGGGGTGGGCTGTGTATTTGGTATTCCTAATAAAACTTTTCGAGTGCTGTTCCCTACATATTTGATTAGTCTTGATCTTAGACGTGATGCTGCGGCGATGTAATACTCTAGTACACTTCCAGCCAGATTACTACAAACATTTCCAAAATTTGACCAGCAGAAAACGAATCGTACCTAAAATATCTCAGCTATAATTTAAGCTTTATTTTAGTTATCGCAGTATCAAAAATAGGGTCAAACAATTGTTCAACAGTAAACACCGTACTTAGTAACAAAGATCGTATTAAAACTCGGACAAACGAATACTCCCTCTTACGTACAGACACACACACAATTGTATCAAGAATGTTCAGCAAAGCGAATGTCACCCACAGTTTCAGCTCTTGACATTTCCAATACTATTTTAAATAGCCACTTTTTCTTTAAAGTCGATAAACCCAGAACGGTTGCAACATAGGTCTGAAGACTGAACGAACTAGCAAGAGTATGCATTTCTGGAAATCTGCCAACATTACTGGGTCTTTTAAGAAGTCCAAGTTAACTTGCCGAGATATAACTTGTGAATTTTGTTTTCGTATTTATTTTGTTTCTGCTTTTGTAATGGCTAAAATTTTGGTGAAAATGCTGTGGTTTTGCATTCAGTTGGGAAGCGCTTGTGAGCGTTTTAAGCGGTGAATAGTTGTTGAAGTATCTAAATATTGGTTAGTATGAGTATGCAGATATTTGGTAAAATACTAAATAGTTTTGAACCTAAACAGCTACTTCTAAATAAAATGTTGAAAAAAAAAAACGGCTCATGCTAGGTAAGAGGACCAAAAATGAAATAGAGGCAAAGAAAAGTAATTTAAATATTGAATGACTTGTTGGTTTCCCGTTCATACACATAACGCAATTTTAAAACACAAAAAAATATGTTTGACTTTACAACATTGAAAGTTTACGTAAGCTTAAATAAACATAGCCATATTTTAATTCCACATAATTGTATTAATTATGATATAACGTCTTATTAATTAGTCCTATTACACTAAGTCAAAAGCTAACCCATATATCTCTGACACAATGGACGGTTGTCGTGCCGGAATCGAATCTTGTACGACATGATGGTTGGCAGGCAGCCAACTCGAACAATTATCGGCAGTGATTTTACTAATTGAATTGGTAATACTTGAAGTTTTGATGTGTTATATGAGATAAGCACTTGTATTAACAAATTAGGGCAATAACTAGCTTCAGAATAATAAGCAACATCTAATAGACATAATCCAAAAAAAAATTGCATGTATAACAGACTAGCTGTCACGCTTTCACGCCAAAACTGCTGAACCGATTTAAATGATATAGAGATATATTGAAAACTAGGAAAGGACAGAGGATTGTTTTTATCCGAGTGCCTGAAACAGTTCACTCAGGACGCGAATAAAACCATGGGAAATAGCTAGTAAGTTTATAATTTTCCGAAGACTGCACTTGAGGGTTAATCAGTCTATTAAAAGAAGACTTAGATAAAAAGAGTGTATATAAAAATAATAATACAACAATAAAATTAGATCTAAACAAGTCCTTAATCACCAAGTTCCATTTCAATCAGCCAGTTCTCGTAATAAGCAGTTTCAATATCCAAAGTTCTTCAAAGGCCAGAAACAAATAGGTTGGCTCCTCGAAATCCCATCTTTAATTACAGGGAATCAGGTGGCGGGGAAATTAACCGCCTCCACCTGGGGCCCGCTGATAACACCTCGATATTTTATGCGTTTACCGGTCTAAAGAAAATGGAAGGAACTTTGAAACGGTTACTTGCGACTTTCAGTTACAATGTGAAAGTTTTCTTAAATGATCAGCATGATAGTGTGATTTGGTTCGACGAAAGTCGTAAATTGTATTCATTTGGGTCGATAAGTGGCTTTTTTGGTGACTTTTAGTAAAGAGTTAAACGATTCGATAAGGTTTATTTAGTACCTATATCTAAAGTTACTTATTACATTGTCATTTGTACAATAAATAAATACTATTATTATTAACCAAATAACAGAAAAAAAATGCTACCAAAATATGCTTAAGACAAGATCTAAGCTAAAGTATTGTTCTATAACACGGTCCTTAGAAACATTAAGACTAGCTATTACCTATCTGATTTTATTAAATTAGGACCTCGCCACATTGTTTGGTTAAACTGGTCGAACGGCTGTGAGAAGCGCCCTGAAAGAGGTGATGTAGAAGAAAAGAGAAAAACTATATAGTTTAGTTATATCTTCCTAGGTACGTATTTCACGAAAAGGTGCTTAGAAGCACAAAACTTGACTGAACTAAAGTTTTTAACACGCAGAGTAAACACCTCTTCCAGCATCGCAACATCTATTTACTCAGCGGTTACCCAATTGGTAAGAATTGTTAATTTTAAATTCAGTCGGAAGCGCCGCCTCGAAGAAACTCAATTATCGTTGAGCCTGCGAAAATAAATACCGATCCAGGTATTTATAATGATACAATGGGGTCCTTTTATACGGAAAAAATCTACTACTATAAAGGAAAATGTGTTTTCAGAGTTTAAGTGAGAAAATAAAAGAACGCTCCTGAAAATTGGCTTAGATACTCAAATTTCTCTTGTGAGCGCTCAAGACTAGAATTAAAACAATTAACCGGGTTAGTGTGGTAATTAAGTAATAGTCTAAACACTACAGTCACCTTTCTAATAGTCTAACGATGGAGTTTTAAGACAAAAGGTAGTTTTTAAGTAGAGGTGACAAAGATGGGGCGCTGGATCCACACATCATTATTAACGGAGGTTGAATGACGTATCTAAAGTGTAAAAATTGTTTAATTTGAATGACTGTTCAAAATGTGCTGATTTAGTGCGTAACTTAAATAGATTTTGAGGGCAGATTGGCATCTAATTTTGATTGTAATTCTCCCATGAAATGTGACCACACCACCCACTATCCTTTACTTGACAGGTCGACTAGAAAAATGCTGCTTGGAAAATTTATACATCTTACTTATACATAAAATAAACCGAAAATCATAATTCTCTTGATACACAATAACAATTTTATGGTGATTGCTGCATCTTTATAGGCCAGTCGTATTTTTATTATTCGACAATAAAATGATGGGCGAACGAACTGAATTGCAGCCTACGTAGGCCGGATATAAAAAATATTATCAAGTACTGTGCAAATAAAAGTAAACCTACGTACTTTATTAAAGTAATGTGATGGTGAACGAATTTCTGGCAGACTTTTTATTTTATTTAAAACTCCCGCTTTCTAAGAAGCCACCACGCAAATATTTTTTTTGTTGTGCTATTTGCTATGGTAGACACATTTGAATACACAAATAGATACAATGCTTAAAAACTGTTTCAAAAGCGTAAATTGGTGTTGAAAATGTATCATTGGAAGTATGAATAAACTTTGAATCGAGTCAGAATCCAAAAAAATACACTTCAGTGTCAATGCATGGACTTAATTTCATTACCTTCTAACCCCTTAAAACAACAGAGACTCTCTCTATGTCAGGAATTTGTTAAGAATTTAAAATGCTTCATAAAAAATTCTTAAGATAGAAAAGAACATATAATGACTTATTACTTGTGTATATATTTTTATGAGAAGCTGAGCACCCAATATATCCCATCCAAAGTTGACCTACTGACACAGAAGATCCATAAATTCATCTTAAACGGAATCCCGGGCTCCAGAGATTGTTTCCTATAATAACTCGTTGGCTTCAACGATAAAGGTGGTCTTTGTAATTATGAGGCAGCGCTCAGATCCGATTAAGTATTCAGTTGGATGGTGAATATTTAGAGGTATCCTACTAATACTCGTATTATAAATACGAAAGTTTGTGAGAATGGATGTATGGATGTTTGTGACTCTTTCACGCAAAAACTACTTAAAGGATTTTGATGAAATTTGGTACACACATAGCTTACAACCTGGAATAAAACATAGAATACTTTTTATTCGGGTTCGTGCTGTAGTTCCCTGAGGATGTGGGTGAAACCGCAGGACACAGCTAGTTTTATTATATTTCAGCAAAAAGTCATACAAAGTTACTAAGAAGAATTGAAAACATTAATTTCGTCGAAAAACTAACTAGCTATATCGAAGCTAGTTCTAATATAAATTTATTTAGAAAGAAAAGTATACATTTTTGGTTTATCTTTTTAAATTTTAAGTCTTTTTTTATTACCTAGCTTATTACTCCGCTATGCAAAATAATAAAACTAATATTGCCATTAATGTGAATAATAAACTGAATAAATTGCTCCTTTAATGGAATCCACGGCTTGTTGACTGTAATAACTCTGACGTCAGTGATAAAGGTGTCCGTTGTAATTGGGAAGCGCTTGGGGTTGCCAGCGAGTGAGTTTACACGGGAATATTTCCTAGCCCATAATAGCTGATATTAGATTAATTTCAACAGCGAGAAAGGTGGAAAAAGCAAAAAGTCTTGTAAGAAGTAGTATTAAGTAAGAATATTTTTAAACCTTGTTTATAAAAATTGTACTAATTTCAAAGATTGCGACATTAAAAGATTATCTACTATTTATCTATTATCTACTATTTACTAACAGTATTCTAAATAAACATTAATAAATTATACAGCAATCTCGATTTTCTAATCTGGCAACATCTAAAATGTTCCGTACAGATTTGTCCGCGGCCATCTTGGATGATGAATGTCCAATACCAGTGGTGTCGCAATCCAATTAATAGCTAAAGTTTGACAGCTTGATAAATAAGCCGTGGGCCCTGATTTTTTAAACATAAATAAACACAGCTGATTTGAGAAAAATATTTCGTAAAACTTGTTTGTAAAAAAAATATTAATCAATCAATGTCTTGTTTAACTAATATTATAAATGTAAAAGTGAGTTTGTTTGTTTGTTACGCTTTGACGTTATAACAGACGCACAAATTTGGATGAAATTTGGTACGGAGATAGGTATGATTCTGGAGATGTATATAAGCTTTTCTTTATCCGGGTGCGTTTAGTAGTTTCCCTCGCAACGCGAGTGAAAGAGCTGGTTCTTTATAAATATGATTTGATTGACTTTTCTATATTTTACTAGCAAGATACATATTTCATTACATAACCTATTGATAAAACCTTTTAAATATTTATTAATTAAACTTAGTACACTCTGTAACACTGATATATTTCTTAATATCCTTTCAGATCTTGCAGCTTGAAGCGCGTCACGGAGTATTATGAGATAATACCTAATTGAACTATATTTTTTTTACTTTCATATTAGTAGTAGAAAATAACTTAAATCCGGAAGATGTACAAGAAAAATCGATAGACTGAAAACAAAATTGCTCGCAATAACCAGTAGATATAAACTCTCCCTGCTCCATTATTTCTAATGATAGTAAAAAATAAAAACCCATAACACCACACTCCAATTACACACAACAATACAAAATTAGAACAACACCAACCCATTAATATCCATAATTACGGGAATCGAACACCACGCACATCACAGGAAACCGCCATACGAGCATAAAATCATTAAAAACCTATACTGGGCTCATTACGAGGCATATCCTGAAGCTGAACTCTATAAGATCGTAAGTATATCTGCTGTATGTGTACTTAAGTCGTTTTAAAATGGTGCGTCGCCACCGGTAGCAAGGCGATTCAAGTTTATTAGTTGTGTCTATAAAGGGGCAGGGGTCGTAAACTCGCTTCGGGAGGGGGTATGCAACATTGTTTTTAATACTTTCTGATATGGTTTAAGTTGTAAGCGGTAGCGATAGTGATAATGCAGTATTTTAAGGATGCGCTGACACTAAAATTATTCAAATTATCTCTGATTATTAAACTCAGCTTACTATTTTCTTTACTCGTTAACAATGACGTGCAACTTTCAGATGGATCAGTCATTTCTCATTATCATCTGCCTAGCCTTTTCCCAACTATATTGGGGCCGGCTTGCAACCTAACCAGATGTAGCTGAGTGCCAGTGTTTTACACTGATCGACTGCTTATCTGACCTCCACAATCCAGTTATCGGGTAACACGATAATTCTTGACTAGTTGTCATACTTTCTGGTTTCAACTGCCCGTAACAACGCCAGGTAGTAGTATCAGTCATTGCTTTTACTTAAAAACGAATTATTTTGTATTCGTATTTTTTGCAATCTTATTATGGTAATAGTGAATAATGAAAGGTAGAACTCCCTTAATACTTTCTTGCTTGACAGGATATAAAACTATCCCATCGACATGATCTTATTACTTACACCACACATATCCCGACTCCTATACAACATCTGGCGTGAACTCTACAATTAATTTTAGACTTTGTTGCATCGCAATAAAAGCTATAACAATGGCACCAACAACTTTGTACGGTATTAACGTGTCACATCCGCTGGTACATTCATTGTATGTTTTTTTAATAAGACATTGATTTTCTGTCGGAACTTAATGTTTACTGAGCTATGCGGATAGGAAATGTAGCAACAGGTATCTAAAATACGAAAATAGACACATGTGATTTATGATTGTGGAAGAATCTGTGAACTACCTACTTATTCTTATTTTTCAACGAAAATGGAGGACTGAAGGCATTAAATGCAAAAAGCATTGTGTTTTCAGATCGGTGGGACTCCCCTCTGCTACGCCACTGGGTGAGGATCCACACAAATTATCGCTTTTAATTATATATTTCTAATACCAGTCTTTAAGTTATTTTGTACTAGCTGTTTCCCGCGGTTTCACCCGCATCCCGAGGGAACTACTTCACGCTCCCGGGTAAAAAGTAGCCTATGTCCTTTCTCAGGGTCTAAACTATCTGTGTACCAAATTTCATTTAAATCGGTCTAGTAGTTTTGGCGTGAAAGCGTAACAGACAGACAGACAGAGTTACTTTCGCATTTATAATATTAGTAAGGAAGTAAGGATGGTAAGGATACTAACACTATAGACACATGTTTGAAATAAATTATTTGAATTGAATTGAAATTAAAAAGGACATTTCTAATATACTCTGACACACCCCGAAATCAATACAACACGGAGCTCGTTTAAATATATAAAAACAATATGGCACACAAGCTCTTTACTGAAATCATTCACGTAGGTCCCGCGCCAAATGTTTGTCGCTAAGGTCTGGTGTAATCTCAGCCGGGATTAAGAGGGTGAGTGCAGCGGCCGCGTTTTAAACCCTCCTTGAATAATTAACTGCGAAAATGTAAATCTTAATGTTTGAGGTTTTCGTACGTTTTTCGTGAGTGTTTGAGAGAATTCGCCAGATGACGCGATACGATTTTTTATTTTTGTGTTGTAGTTAGAGATTCACTCTTTATAGTTGCTGATGGTATGGTTAAAATAACAGCTGACAAAACAATGGGGATTTTTTTTAAGATTACATTTCAAAGGCCACTAACTAAAATGCAAAATTGAAAGGACATTATGTAAGGCAATTAGTGACACATGTTCAATAAAATTGTCAAAGAAATGTGAACGTAGAAGTTTGCTAAAATGTGTCTATTATTTACCTATTAACTTGTTTAAGTTGATTAAACTTAAAACCCAATGACTAGTGAACAAAAAAAAAAGAAAAGTTATAAAATGATACGAACTCAACAATTACCAATATTAGTCACTGCAGATATAACGTAAAACTAGCTTACCATCCACAAAACAAATCATAATTCTCTTTGTCCCACATTACTGAGCAAAAACAGCTCTCTCGCGAGTACCACATCAGTAATTTCGTATATACATCACCAAAAACAAAAGCAGAACAAAATATGTTAATACATCACACAATATATACATTATATTATGATATACATGTTAGTTAAAAGCATTAAAACATTTAGAGACAAATGTAGCAACGAGACAACAAAGACAGCTTCAAGACAATGAATGATTGCGAAGACTATTTATACGTGACGATGTTGAGTCGTATCGGAGTCGTGACGTAGGGATTATGTGTGATGGATGTATGGGAATATGAAGATGAGATTATTGGTTGAATGGCAAGGCTTGTTGTGACTTATGATGACATTTGAAGTCGGGATGTCACTTTGTCTGAAAGATCCACGCACTAACCATTCCGACGCTTCCTAAGGACTTTAGTTGTGACTGAATACTTTATACCGCGAGTACAAACTTAATGAATGTTCAAAAGCATTCTGTATTAGTAAAACATTTTGTTAGAACAAATCACAATTTACTTCGTATAGAGACAGATAGGTATTCTGATGGAGTATCACTTGGAATAGATTTCCAACTGGAATACTAATAAAAATGGCAAAAATGATTCCGAATTTGTCATTGTCAACCCTTGGGCAAGAAAAAAGGTAGTTTAGGCCCAAGTTCATCGACAAGATAACGGTCCGGTCAACTGAAAACAGCTGATTACCATAAATTCAAACTTCTACCATACGATGAGTAACCTATCATTTTGGTTTTTTATTCCTAAAACGATCGATTACCAAGCCGGGGTTGAACAAGAAGTTGACAACACAAAAATTCCCGCTTCGTGATTAAAAAACGTTTTCGTTTAACGAACCGATTATATAACCATCTTTTGGTAAACTTGGCCCTTAGTGTTTTATGATTGTTATATCTTGAATAAAACTCGGAATTAATTAATCCTGTTTATTAGTTTACGGACACAACGTGACAAGCCAAATTGGATATACCAAGAGAGCGGCAATATGTGTGACAGAGACAACGTTAGATTACGTTCCATATCTCACACTCTCCCACACATATTTACGCAGTAATAACAAAAACAAAACTTAATGCTTAAACCTAAGACTTAAAAATGAATGCTCACAGAGTAACAACTTATATATCTCACACTCTCCCACACATATTTACGCAGTAATAACAAAAACAAAACTTAATGCTTAAACCTAAGACTTAAAAATGAATGCTCTCAGAGTAACAACTTATAATGTTACGTAGTTCCCAAACCAGTTAACATTTGGTCTACATGTCGTTTCCATTTGAACCCTTCTACATCAATAACATAAGTAATATTTGGTATAGATTCTTCTATAACTACTCCTTGGACCCAAGGTTTTCCTTCCTTCCTATAGTCCCTAACCATCACTGTTTGACCCACACTAAAATTAACCTCCCTTTTGGTCTCCCGTTTCTTATCAAGCTTCTCTTGTACAATTTCTGTTAATGGTGGAGGACGTAAGGCACTAAATCGGTTCCTAATCTCTCTCCCTAACATAAGCCTCGCTGGCGACATGCCCGTAGTACGCTGTGGCGTGCTCCTATAATCGAACAAAAACATATAAACTGCTTCTGATAAACTGTAACCACTTTCTTTAATTTTTGTTACTGCGTTCTTAAAGGTCTCTACAAATCTTTCTGCTGCTCCATTTGTAGCAGGATGATAAGGTGGTGAAAATGTATGCTTAATTTGACATTCCTTGCAAAAAATATTAAATTCTTCACTGGTGAATGAACGCCCATTATCAGTTACCAAATGCAACGGATAACCGAATCTTACAAAAATATTTTTAAAAATTTCTATTGTGCGAGTACTAGTGATATTAGACATTTCGTAGGCCTCTGGCCATTTTGTGTAACTGTCCACAACGACCAAAAACATTTTGTTATAAAACGGTCCTAAAAAGTCTGCGTGAATTCTATTCCACGCTGAAGGTGGCACTGGCCATGGTTTTTGTGTTTTTGTAGGAGATTTACTATTTTGTAAACAAATCAGACACGTTTTTGTAATATTATCTATCTCTGAATCTAAATATGGCCACCAAATATAAGACCTAGCTATTTCTTTCATTCGAACAATTCCGAAATGAGTCTTATGCAATTCTGCTAAAACTGTTTGACGTTTAGCCTCTGGCACTATCACTCTATAACCCCAGAGAATGCAGCCTCTCTCTAATGAGAGTTCATTTCTGCGGTTATAAAATGGCTGTAAATCCTTATCAATTTCTTTTTTATTTGGCCAACCGTCCGTCAGACAACGTATAACTTTTGACAATATTAAGTCTCTTTTTGTTTCTTTTTGTATTACTTTCCAGTTCACAGACTCTATTCCTGAACTGTTCACATAACACCCGACACTTTTATCCGTATCAACGAATGGTAAATTATTGTTACATTCTTTTTCTGATAATTCATTTACATTTCTTGACAAAAAATCGGCCGGGTTTTTATTTGACTGAATATGTCTCACCTTATAATTAAAAGCTGATAAAAATATTGCATAGTGTTGTAACCTTTTAGCTGCCATCTTTGGAATACTCTTTGTGGGCCCAAAAATCTTGGCTAGAGCCGCATTGTCCGTTTCTAACTCAAATTGTCTACCATAAATATAATTGTAGAATTTTGTTATTCCAAAGATGATAGCTAATGCTTCCTTATCGATTGTGCTATAACGTAGCTCAGCATCACTCAATTTTTTACTAGCATATGTGATCGGTTTAACCACACCACATTTGTCTCTATTAGATAATACTGCCCCTAATCCAGTATCAGATGCATCACAGGTTAAAATAAGCGGTAAGTCAGGATCATAATGTGCTAAATTTTTTGCTGAAGCCAACTTTGTTTTAATTAAATTAAATGATTGTTCGCAACGATCATTCCAAACAAATTTGTTTTTCTTAGTACAGTCATATAATGGTGTAAGTGTCGTTGCCATATCCTTAAGGAATCTAGAGTAGTAATTAATTTTCCCCAAAAATGATTTCAACATTGTTAAGTTTTTTGGAGTTTTAGCCTTCAATAGAGATTCAATATTAGATTGTATTATGTTGATACCATCTTTGTTCACCCGAAACCCAAACACATCTAAATATGTCACAAAAAATTTACACTTTTCCAGTTTTAGTTTAAATTCACATTCAATTAATTTTTGTAACACTTTTTGTAAGGTTTCATAAATGTCTTGTAAATTTTTACCTTTAATATATATATTATCAATGAATACAACCGTATTTGGAATTGAATTTAATTTTCTTGACATCAATCTCTGAAATGCACCTGGGCCTGAACTAACTCCGAAAGGCAAGTACTTATATTTAAAGGTTCCTACTTCAGTAACAATTGTAGTACAGTCTTGACTCTCTAAATTGAGGGGCGCCTGAAGATACGCCTCCTTTAAATCTAGTTCGCAGAAATATTTACCATGTTTTAGGGTATCTAAAATATCATTTACATGTGGTAAAGGAAAATGATCAACTTGTAGATTTGGATTAACTGTTAATTTATAATCTCCACAAAGTCTTACTGATCCATCGTTTTTTAAAATAGGCACGACTGGTGTTCCCCATTCACTTTGCTCAACCGGCTCTATTCTGTCATTATTTAATAATCTTGTTATTTCTTTATTTACTTTTTCCCGTAGTGAATATGGAACCCTTCTTACTGGTAAGGATTTTGGTTGCGCATCAGGTTTCAATTTAAGTGTTATACTGTCTCCTTTGAAATTTCCCCAACCCGGGCTAAATACTTCTGCGAACTGTTGCTTAATTAATTGTTCGGCATCTGAAACAGTTTGTACTACATTAGTTCCAATTGTAAGACTTTTCCCTAGGGCTGGAGGCCACAGATTCAACTCGTTTAACCAATCCCTACCAATTACATTCGGTCCCTCATGTTTTACTATAAATAATTTTAGCCTTTTAGTTATATTTTTGAATTTTACTAGTACATTGTCTATGATTCCTACCGGCTTTGAACTTGTTTGATCAAAGTTCTTAAATAAAATATTACAGGGTTGTATTTCCCATTCATTCAAGTATTTGTTCTTATCATTTAATGACATAACTGTAACATCAGAACCAGTGTCTAACTGTAATTTTAAATTATGTCCATTAATATTTACATTTACATAATGTGGTGATATTCTACTTACACTATTGTAGGTATAGGTGTCACACTCAGTAAATAAATCTTTTATCGAGCTATTTATATCTCCTGTTTGCTGACTGTCTGTGGAATCTGCTTCCAATAAATTCATAGATACCTTCCTTTTTGTGCACATCTTGTAAATATGCCCTTTCTGTCCACATTCTGAACAGAATTTGTCTTTTAGGTAACATTCTGTTTTCATGTGGTTTGATTTGCCACAACAAAAACATTTGATATTACTTTGATTGTAATTGGTCTTCTTTTTTGATATTGCTTGTTTTGGTTTTTGTTTGTTCTGATTATAAAACACTTCTGACACTTCATTTGTACTATTTGAGTGTAATAGTGCAGCTTCTACAGTTCGAGCAAGATCGATGCACTTATCCAAGGTCATATCCGTTGAACTTTTCATTAACTCAAACTTGACTACTTTTGATGAAACACCGTCCATAAATTTTTCCTTTATTTGGTCATCTATGTCCTTGAACTTACATTTTCCTGCCATTTTTCTTAATTCCAGCACGTAATCCTGTATTTTTTCACTAGGAAGTTGATTCCTCTTTCGAAATTCTGCTCGTTCTATGGCTGTAGATAGTGGCTTTGCATATTTATCTTTTAATTTGAGGCACAACTCTTCATATGTAAACTTGGTTGGTTTGCTTGGTGTACACAAATAGGTTAATGTTTCAAAAACCTTAGGTGATAGTTTAGTGATAAGAAGCGGCACTTTCTTGCTATCATCAATGTCATTGACAACAACATAACACTCAAGTTGCTGTTCAAACACTTCCCACTTTTCGCCTTCGAACTGTTTTAGCTCTCCATATACTGACATTTTCGTTTTTAATTGTTCTTTTGTTGAAGTTTTATTTCTGTAAAATTCGCTCAATAGTTTTCTTAATTCGTCCAAACTAGCACCGGCTGAATAGGTTATGTTTTCTTGAACACAGATTGTTTGTAATTCAGATTTTGTGCACTTGTAAATAAACGTTCTCTTTCCGTCTTTTACTAAAGTTAACAGTTTTTCTCGGTTCAAGCTCAAGTTTTCCTCTGCTTCGGAATACTCACTACCAGATGAACTCATTAATAATCTGATGATTTTACGATAAAATAACTATATAAACAACCTGATGTTTTGGTATTAACAGCGACGAACAATCCATTTGTCAATGTCAATACGTAGTGGCAAGATGGCGTCGTATTGGTATGCGATTGCACTTTTATTGGTTCGTAGCTAACTTCACTACCGGTAATTATTGTATTTTTGAAATTAATGTGTTAATTTCCACATTAATTTGGCTCTTTTTTTTACTTGCACGGTTCACTTTTGGTTCGATATTCTCGTCGCCAATGTTATATCTTGAATAAAACTCGGAATTAATTAATCCTGTTTATTAGTTTACGGACACAACGTGACAAGCCAAATTGGATATACCAAGAGAGCGGCAATATGTGTGACAGAGACAACGTTAGATTACGTTCCATATCTCACACTCTCCCACACATATTTACGCAGTAATAACAAAAACAAAACTTAATGCTTAAACCTAAGACTTAAAAATGAATGCTCACAGAGTAACAACTTATATATCTCACAATGATCAAATTCACATATCTATACAGCGAACATAGCTAAACTGGACCAAAATAATTCTATATTAATGAAAATCGTATCGCAGCCGTTCCGGCCACCAAAACCGCGTAACATCCCCACACTTGGCGTTAGTTAGTGAATCACGTCACTGTAACGGCCAATTGTGGGCAAATTGTGTCCGACTCATAAATAAAGCGCTGACTAAACTGTCCCACTAATACAAGCGCTGTAAATAGCCGCTCTTTATCTGCAGTTAATCATTTGTTTGTGACATGCGCTGCGATATTTGCATACGTTGATACGTGCTGCATTAATTATTCGCCATGTGGTCGGCTGAAAAACTTGTATGGTTCGGCTTCAGGAAATGTTATTCAATAAATATAAATCACGAAACGTATGACTAAAGAACATCTGCTTGTCTTTATAAAATGGTTAAAGATTTAAATTATTACTACGCATGTTGACTGGCCTACTGCATCGCGAAAGCCTCCTCAAACCAAAAAAGCAGTAATTAAGACACTTTTCTTTTTTCTACGTGACCTCTTGCAGGCTGCTTGTAACATCATTCGACCTGCTTAACCAGATAATGTGGCGATGTCCTAATTTAATTATTTAATTAAGGGCTCCTCCTAGTGTGGAACTAATATAAAGGACTTAATCACCATGGTTGTTTAATAATGTTTGGCGATTTCAATTTTTTTTTCAGGTCCAATACGAAGCAAATAGAACTAGGCACTGAGAAAAACCGTCACGACGTGTGTCTTCGTAACTAGCATCAGAAATGAACTCGGAAAAACTGACATTTGTACCCATACGCAAGTTTCTAAAGTTTCAAAAATGAACTCTAAAAAAATGTATTCGCTCCTATTGGCACCTATTGGCACCTATTGCGTGTGAGAGATCCATTCCCGCATGCATTAAATAAGTGGTTCAGTGCACGTGTTTGTGTATTTGTATTTCCACCAATGTAGAAGAAATTCTTAATTTTTTAATTACAAAATATTTAAAGCAATCAATGTGTATATTCCTTTACAGACTGCCAGTATTATCGGTTAAGTATTCATAAACGCGGCCAAGTTTTGCACTTACTGTGTAGAGGCGACATGAGCCTTTGGCAAAACTTACAGACTTGAAGCTCGCATATTAAACACAAATGCTGCTAATGGAGATATATTCTACATGATAATTTTCACGCATGAAGAACTTTGAAGAAACTATGTGTCCTAACTATTCTTCTTCATCTATTGTGTTGGAAAAGGCGACAAAATTTGTTTATTGGAGCTAATAGCACAGAGTGGACACACAAAATGAACGATATTTTTTATCCGATTGCCGAAGGAGGGTAACCTTTGCAGATCATATGATTGACAAGCAAAGAAATAAAACAAAATGTGTGTTTGTTATTTAAACGTCACCGCTTAAAGTTCACCATATTATGATTATGATGTGCTAAGATACCTTTTCTATTAAAGAGCTTGTTTTTCGGTTCTTTACTCGTGGAGAGCCTTAATTTCACGCAGCTCATACATACAAAAACCATTTTAAAGTACTAACTCTAACCCAATATATTATGTGGTTGACCGTTCATTAACTTCTACTAATTAAGTTTCATGAGAAAAATAAATTTACTCGTAATTTTCAATTTAATAAACGTGACTTGAGCTTCCATCAAATCAATATTATTTCCATCTCGTTAGCCTACTAACATAATTTAAAAATTGATAATTATTATATATAATGTATGAATGTGAATCAGTATCACTCATCAGCGCCGGTTGGTATCCAATCAACATTAAGCCGAAATTGATGGATAGGATTAACATAACTTAAACTTGAAGTTGTTTGTAGTCAAGACTCTCTTACGCAGAGCCTTTGCCAAATAGACTGAGGTTTGGTTGTAAATAGGTATGGCTCAATATTTCACATGGTAGTTACAGCTACAAAGATTTTAATAAACAATACCTAGAAAACCTAGTCATACAATAGAGCTGACCTCGCCAGTTATCATTTATCAACTGGTTTTGACTTACTAGGCAGAACCTAATCATTCTTCGCCCATTGTTTTCATTAGACTATCTTAAACAATGGACTGAGGACATTTGATACTTTATAGTGTTGTAAGTGGTATGGTCACTTATCCAATAAATCGCTAGGTGGGTTTAAGAAAATTTCACAAAGCAGCCCGGAGTCAGGAAGTTGGTGGTGGTGTACCCCCTTGCCTGAGAGGGCACGTTAAGCCGTTGTCCCCGGCTGCTATCTTGATAGCAGTTCTTGTTACAATTCCATGTCAGAGGCGGACAGGCGGATTTGAGAAAACTCTGTCACTAGGGCTTGTTGGGTTTGTAAAGCCAGCAGCCTACACGAAAGAAGATCTATCCAATGGCGGATAGCAGCAAGAGTTTAATCTCGCTGATCGTTACTAATTATTTTTTTGTATCTAAACGCAATAGTATACTAACTAATATAATGAAAACGAATTTG
Organism: Pyrrhia umbra; assembly: GCA_963891755.1. Taxonomy (NCBI): domain Eukaryota; kingdom Metazoa; phylum Arthropoda; class Insecta; order Lepidoptera; family Noctuidae; genus Pyrrhia; species Pyrrhia umbra. The sequence goes on along the minus strand of OY982931.1, from coordinate 1,490,204 downwards.
AGTTTATTTATTTGTTCGTTTGTTTCGTTTTCACAGTCAAACGACCGTACTGATTTACATGAAATTTGGTACGAAGACAGCACCGACCATGGAAACGGCTATAAGCTATAAAGTGCCTTCGGAACGCGGGCTAAACCACGAGAAAAAGCTAATGGATATAGAATAGTATATTGAACCAACAAATATTTGATCGCAGTTCCCACCTCAACATAATCTAATAAGACCATTAGTAATCGTTTTGATTACACGAAGCCTACCAAAGTATCGTGAAAGCGCTTCATTTAACTGTTGAACATCTTCAATAAGGTTTAATGGGTGCGCGAGACGAGTCGGAATGTGTGCTTTTAATGTGATAACGATCAACGGCCCGCTAAGTAATTGTAAAATGTTGCATTTATGTGCAAGTGCAAACACGTTTAAAATATGTATTAACTACTAGACCAAAAGCGCTATTATCATTTCCAACACAGATGGGTGCTATTGGATACTTTCTGAAGTATATTAAAACAAAAGAATAATTGGTAAGTAATGATGGAGTCAGTCGTGGTGGCCTAGTGGTTAATGCACCTGCCTCTCGTGTACGAGTGTGCGGGTTCGAAACCTGGCAAGTACCAATGTGACTTTTCTAAAGTCATATGTACTTTCTAAGTATATATTAGACGTCACTGACTAACGGTGAAGGAAAACATCGTGAGGAAACCTGGACTTTAGTCTGAAATCGCCAATCCGCCTTGAGCAAGCGTGGTGATCAATGCTCATGCCTTCTCTGTATGAGAAGAGGCCTGCGCCCAGCAGTGGGACAATATATAGGCTGATGATGATGATGGAGTCGATGATGATGCACGCTTTCCACCTTTATGTAACGCAAGGCTCAATCGAAACTTGGAAACTTTCGGGTCATATTACCGGCAAAAAGACTAGCAAAACGGTTACTTATTCATTGAATGTGTTATTTTCGATCACTAAGACTAAGGTTAACATTTTATTTTACACACCATTTGCGTAGCTAGTTTTGATTCATAAACATATCCAATTTATTAAATACTCGATGTTATCTGGTCTCAGAAGCCGTCACTTGGATTTGAGAAAACTCTGACACTAGCACTTGTTAGGTAGGTAGAAACTGCAACCTATATGATAAAAGAATACCTGATCTACGACTTTAATGACACATACCTTAAGGTTGAAATTCGAAGGTTAAAAATCGTAAGTACGACTCAGAAATAAATGCGCATCATCCCGGAAAAACGACGTTTGACGTTCAAGTCAAAGGGGCGTATAATGGGACGCCTTAAAACGTTAGTCCGGGACACATGGTACCTCTACCACGGGATGTTTGTGTATCGTGGGAACATGATCCCGGATGAGCTAATTATCGACGGGTTATTAGCGCCCCCTAATAGATAGCGAGATGAATTTGAGAGGCTCTAACAAACACTTTTGAAACAGTTCAAATAGAAGGATCGGCTAATGAAAGGTAATTTTATGACAAAATATTTTAAGAATTCTATAAATTAAAATCAAAATCTTTGAGTTTTTAAAAGGAAGACATATTTATTCAAGTGATTCGATTTTAAAAGACAAGGATTTAGCTTGCTATCTGGACATCTATCTATACATATAAAATGCTTTGTCCTGAATAACTGATGGATCTACGTACAGCCTAAACTGTTGATCGGAGAGACCTGAAACTTGAAGGGTGTGTTCTTTGTATGACGTAGGCGTCCGATAAACCGCTGGCGGAAAGCTAGTATTATTGATGATGCCAAAAACACCGACAGAAAACAAACCCTAAAAGAAGTACTTAATACCTATCTATACTTAGAATATGATTGATGACACCAATTAAAAAAAAGCTAGAACCCTGATCCAACGATCAAGATTGACGTGTTGTACTAATTTACAGTGCAGGATAATTAAGGTTATATTGGTCTTTGACAGCTCGACCTGGTTAACCAAGTAGGTCAAACGATTAGATTTTACGATTGGAAGTAAAGTTTAGTTTTACGGTGACACCTGGCTCGGCAATTCTGTTGTGAACGTCAGTTAAGTGAAAGGCTATAAATTAGTTATTGAGACGGATAGTGTGTAGTTAAGATTGTTACTTGTTTGAGTTTTATCGTGTAATCATTGTTTTGTTGCTTCTTAAGTTTCAACATAGTAAAACTGAGAGAATCTGCTTTTGAGTTGTAAAGTTCGTCCGTTAAAAGTAACGGCACGTGTAAAATATAACATCATCAACACTTCTGTAGGATTAAAAATGTTAAAAGATATCATGACAATATTCAAAATTCAAACCTCATTTATTGAAATAATGCTGAAAATTAGATCGTCTAGTATTACGATAAGAAATACTATTAGAAAATTAAAACTTAAAAAATTTAGCTCCTATAACGCGCATCCTTGACCACTTATTCTAACGGAGGGTTCAGGTGAAACAAAGAACGTTGACCAAAACGCTCCATGATGTAAAAAAATCGTAACGCCATATAAATCTCTCGCAACAAAAAAATCTTCAAAAATCCACTTACCGCTTGTATAAAGAAGTCTTCATGCAACACGCTGACGATTCCAAAGTTGGTGAACTTGAAGACTCTGTCCATGATCCACATGAGGTTGGGCAGAACTCCAGCCCTTGGGTTCCAGGCCGCCATCAGCATCGGGACGTCTGCCGTGCTCTGGTGGTTGGCCAGGACTAGGGTCCTCCTGCCGTTGCATGCTGCTGGCTCGTCCCCGGTTTCTATTACTGTGGAAGAAGGTTTGAGTTAAAACATTTTGTTACTAAAATAAACAGTATCATTTAAAAAAAGTATCCATGGATTTTAATGTCGGCTCTTCTCATTAAGATGTACTTCTTGGAACCGTCCATCTAGCGTGTCTTTTTAAAAGACGAGTGAAATAAGTAAAAAGTTGCCTTTATACCCATATTGAATTTTGGGACGTCAAAAAAAGAATGCCTTTCTTACGATTACGAAAAAAAACCTGAAAGTTGAAAATAATTTTGCGACTGCTACTATATGAAACAAAACAAGAGTGACTATACTATACATCTGCAGAAATAATCTCTAGTTTAATAATAGAAACTGAGAGGGAGCTTTTTGATAAAACGCACAGCGTCTCCCTGCGCACTTCATATTCCAATGCAATCCCATCAAACAATATTTCATTACAAATTCAGCATCGTCGCATTTAGAATCCCACTCTAAAACTATAACAGGATAGTCTGAAGACTCTAAGGAGTGTTTGTTCGAGCGTCGCGTAAATACAAACTACACTGAAATATTTATTTGCTCCGAGACCGTTTAGATGTTGCCTCGTGTTTGCCGAACGTGACATATAAGAAGATGGATATTGATTCTGGTATGTGTATGGTTTGTCTAAGAATTTTGGTGGTACCGTTTATATGGATAAGAAAATGCGGAACCATTTTTCTGTATACGTGTTCGAGTGTCGTGTTCGAACTATAAAGTAGGCGTATGTTATGATGGGAGTTATTTATCAGAAGGGGTTCGGAAAGAACGGTTTGTAGGTCGTGCGAAAGACGAAATTGAATGGAGTATCTATCTCAGTGAATTATACAGACAGGCTTTTGTCTTTAGAAAATTCCAGATCTCCCAATTTATTTGGATTATGTAGATAAAGTGTACACGTTGAATTAACACGTTGAATTCTAATATTATAAATGAGAATTTTTGTGAGGATGTTTATTACTACTTCACACAAGAACTACTGAATAAATTTGGATGAAAATTGGTAGTACCTACGTAATTTCTGACCCAGATTAACACATAGGACACTTTTTATCCGAGCGCGCGAAGTAAGTCCCTCAGTATACGGCAAATGCTCGAGAAACAACTAGTAACATAACACACTCTAAGAAACTATACGCAAACAAAGAGTTCAATAACGTTTGTCCTGTTCAACTAACTTGTCAAATACCCTCAAAATTTCCAACACACAAACATCAAACACTCAATCGCATCCAGTATCAAAATTCCTGCGCAAAAAGAATCACGCATTTCTTTCCCTACTTAAAATAAATAATGGCTTTCGTATTAAGATTCAAATTACAGTATATCTACTTAAACACCCTCCCGGAACCTCCCTAATAAAACCCACCCTTCTATCAGTAAAAGAGAAAAAATCCTACCTCAGTAAAAATTATTAACATTTTCATGAATTTGTAATTCTGTTTGCTGGAGACGCAGTGATCTACGAGCCACGTTTTCTTGAGGTTACCAGAATTAAAAATGTATTAGTGTTGCCTTTACTTGAGGGAATTTTAATTTCGGTTCGGTATTGTTTTTTTTTTGTGAAGAATATAAATTATTTTTACCTTCGGACTAAAACTTCCACCTATTTTTTTAAGCCACCCATATAAAGCTACATTATCTTACAGAGATCAATAATATAGACCTTTGTTAGACAGATAAACTTATTTTCTCATTATAAATATCAGTTAGGTTATTTGATTAGGTTTCCTACCTCTTATTTTAATTAAATCAAAAACACTCCATGGCATTTTTATTCCTTCATGGACGTGCCATCCCAATACATCATTATTCATCTCCATTACCACCTACCGCCATGACAAACACCATATAAAACTCCATTCTCCCTTCAACCTATAAATTGGCAATACATTACAAAAAGCGCTAGGTATATTAATTCTTCAAAGTCGACTGCTGGATACATTAGTCCCTTGGGCGTTGCATCGGAACGCAAAGTAAAGACAGCTAAAAGAAAACCCTTCATTAGTTGCCTTTATTAACTCGTGATGTACTACGAAGGAATGGGAAATGTGGATGTGATAATTGAACTTTACTATTAGAAAAAAAAATACAACAAAGTAATCAAAAATACAACCGATTTCCAAACTAAAAAGAGAAAAATACATTTTACTTGTTTATTTCATTTAGCGAAAAAAAAAACAAAACGTCCCAGAAACTGAAAAGAGAAAAATAAATTTACTTTCCGCTAAATAAATAAACAAGTACATTTATTTTCCTCTTTGCAGTGTTTTGAAACTCTATTGTATTTTTAACCATTCACTAATGGAAGTCAATATTTCTTACTATATAAAAAAAACGTTATTTAAATACCGCATCACAATCCTACGATGTATATCGTTGTACGCAGACATCCCCGGGGCGGGTTGCCGAGTAATTACCAAAGAAGATACAGTCGTATTGCTGACGTGGCGTTGGCCACAAAGAAATTTCTTAGTCTTGATACTTTATGTATATCTATATAAAGGCGTTCCTTCTAATATAAGTAAGCTTAGTACTTTGTTTCTTTAATGAAAGTAATGTTGGAGCTGAAGTGTTTTTCTAAAGTCTTATTATTTTAAGGTTAAATGTAGGAATAATTATATAAAAAAACAATGGTGTATACAATAGCTAAGTCATATTATATTACACTGTTGTTATGACACTCTGAAATCCATTAAGATAATGTTATCTAGATAAATTCCTTCGCTCTTTTCTACTATACCATTCTCACCCATTTTTACTTAGACTTCGGTAAATACTACAGCTTTCTCCACTTTTATATTAAAACTTTTTCTCGCGACTTCGCCCGCGTGGGCTATACGAATTCAAATTAAAAATGACAGAGTTTCATGCAAACTTTGCCCCTTTTTCCCAACCCCTTAGGAGTAGAATTTCGGGAAATCCTTTCTTATCAGATGCTTACGTCAAACAAAGAACACACCCTCCAAGTTTCAGTTCTCTACGATCAGCGGTTTAGGCTGTGCGTTGATCCATCAGTCATTTAAAACAGAGCATTTTTATGTACAGATTTATAAATATTTAATTGAAAAAAAAAAACATTAAAATGTATTAAAATACTACTCCACTGGCATGGGAAACATAGTTCAAATTCCCGGCCGTTATTAAGACTATCAATATACACTAACATTTTCTATACCCAGTAACTGCTTCTTTTAAACACTGTCTCACATTTAATTGGGTATATAATCTGAACAAACACTCAGACGCGTGTTTACTCAATGAATCGACGATACCCGATATGCTGATACCCCATTAAACAAACAAATCCGTCAGATAATGAGGAAACATTTCCACTCAATGATTACCCAAAGAATGGGATGGAAAGCTAATATGGATAAGCTAATCGAAGATAATACATTTTATTTTGCTCTTATTTTATTTATTTCTGTAGTTCGGTTTTGACTTATAATACTAACTTTTTTTGCATTGTGAATGCTTAGTTGCGTAATACCTCATTATTTATAGGTTTATTTAATTCTTATATTTATGTGTTGATAGTATAGTACCAAATCTTAAAACAATGCAAATAATCGATATCAAGTTTTGTGATATACTTAAAAGTATCCTTACTAATAACAGAAATCCGAAAATAACTCGGTCTGTCTTTCTTTTTGCTGCACTTTCATAAGAGAATAGCTGAACTGATTTAGATGATAGGAACCTGTGGAAAGACATAGAATATTATTAAATACGGGTGCGAGAAAAAAGATCCATCGAGATGCGGTCGAAACCGCAGGAAAAAGCTAGTAAGATTATTTTTTTTAAAAATCATACGACCGGCCATGGGATGCTGGACTGAATTTAAAGACCACGCAGACAAAGTCGCGGTTAGAAGCTAGTGATAACACAATAGAATAGAATATGCTTTATTGTACACCAAAAAGACATGAAGACAGATACAATTAAACTTAAAATATGGGTACAACGGCGGTCTTATCGCTAAAAGCGATATCTATGATAGCCAACTACAACATCAAACGAAACCTTTCTTCTCTTTCATTTTCTACGACCTTAATGCAGAGTTGAATTTAAATACGAAAGGATAACGGTAATTAAGCATCTCCAGGCGTTTGCCTAAGTAATTGGAGGTTGCAGTGCCCGGGATTTGAGGGGGGAGGCTCCTGTTACCTATTGTAATGTACGCCAATTTAATAATATCGTTTAATTGTTAGCTTTGTTGTTTATTATTATAGCGACTGTTTTGTTTCAATTCTGGTGTCAAAATGCTTGTTTGTGGATTCAATATAATATTGCGTCTTTAAGAAATGTAAACATTATTATTTCAATTTTATAATTTGAATGATTTTGCCACAATATACGCAGAGTTCACACACACAAACAATACTTTGGCTAAAGTAGAAGAAACGCTATTCTACGTAAGGTCATTGTGGCTAAACTTTTTGTTTTCATAGAATAGTACCTTTAGCTGCAGATCAGAAGCATCCTAACACAGTAAGAAAATTAAAACTATAATTAAAATTAATGTTATCATAGAATATTAAATAGTACCTTATCTGCGGACCAGAGTATCGCAACACAATAAAAAAATAAAGCTATAATTTTAATTAATGTTAGAACTGCTATTTACATTACAACAGCAACCACACATCCCAACTCACCCAAGGGATAAACACAAAAATGAAAACAACAAAATCTACCCAAAAACACGCTGAAACAGCAAACCTTCGACAAAAAGATACCAATCTCCTATCAAACGGTTCCATTTCCCATTTTTACAATGGCCTATATCTTTCATCTTTGGCCCAAAACTCGTTAGGCAAAACGAGTCTTCGAGGAATTCGCATGACAATGGATGAGAGGAAACAAAGAGATTGAGTAAAGCAGGTCAAGGTACACCCAGTAGGGTAGGTAGGTCAGTTAGTTCATGTCAAGGATGATGTTAAAGATGCAAGATTAGATTTAGATATTAGACGAAAAGTTGTAAAAGGCAGTACAGTCGGTGGACAGAGCTAGTTTTCCATCTTAACAAGACACGACTAGGCAGGATTGTTTATCCATTGACCATTTAATAAAGCACCATTATTAATGAAACCTTACGTATCTTCGAATCCAGAGAGTATTTTAGTTCTGTGTAAACTTTTACCAGTGCAGTGCAGTTACTTGTAGTGTATAAAATTATTTATTAGTATAAAACTATTTCGAAAACAAAATTGAAATGGGGTGGAACTTCGTTTGGCTAACAATAAAGCAAAACAAAGTGACAACAAAAAATTGTTTCATACATCTGGGTATAAGTATGGTGTAGCAACCCTGAGTCAAACTAGTGATACCACAACGTAATTTATTTTACACTAGCTTCTGCCAGCGACTTCGTCCGCGTGGAATAGTGGTGCTCCGCTCCTATTGGTCTTAGCGTGATGATATATAGCCTATAGCCTTCCTCGATAAATGGACTATCTAACACTGAAAGAATTATTTAAATCGGACCAATGGTTCCTGAGATTAGCGCGTTTAAACAAAATGACAACATTTCCCTTCACTGCTCTGCTCCTATTGATTGTAGCGTGATGAAAAGTATACTATAACCATCTCAGAAGTATGACAAATAATTGTACCAACTTTCGTTAAAATCCGTCGAGTAGTTTTTGTTTCTATAGAGTTTATACAGACAGACAGACAGACAAAATTTTACGGATTGCATTTTTGGCATCAGTATCGATCCCTAATCACCCCCTGATTGTTATTTTGGAAATATATTTCATGTACAGAATTGACCTCTCTACAGATTTATTATAAGTATAGATAGAAGATAGATTACCTACACAATCCTGCCTTCAAATTTTATGTGGCATAACTTTAACATTAATTGATAACGCTGAAATAGAAGCCATTATTGGTGCATCTAAAAGTAAAGACTTCTTCTTTTTGATTAGGGATTCGATTGGATCGATTTGATTATTCATTTCTGATTCTGACCTGAAACGTCAAAGCTAGTTTTGTTACAAAAAGGCAATGGTACTCATTGTGTATAGCCCCATCTCTCTCTCACGCACTTGTGTCTCCAGACTGCTCAAATATTTGAGTATTAAAATTATTCCAATTTCGATTTTAATCGATTTAAAGCTTACTGCACCTGTCGCTATAGCCTCTATAGCATATATTGATAAGTTTCGCATTCAATCAACTAGTACCTACATACAAAAATACGGCAAAACATTAATAAAGGCTGTTCGCATCTCTCAAAGATTGAATGGAGCCCTCAATCGAATGAGTTGCGGATAATTGGAGTGCGCAGGAGAGCTGGAGATTATACGAGGCTTTAAAACTGCGGCCTAGTTAAAAATTGTGAGCCAATATACTGGAAAATGGGATTGGGTTTGACGATTGGAAGCATCGATTTTAATCTTGTACAATAATGGTACCTAGCCAGATTTCGAACTACCAACTAGCTTGATCTAAAAAAAAACTATAATTTAAATTAATTGTAGCAGCATATACGATGGCATACCGTAATATAATTTCTTTTTCTTTATTTACAGGAGTGCTTATGTGTATTTACTGCTCACTATAACCATTTTGAGAAAGCTCGCGAGGTTTCTAAAATAGCTAGTGTACAAGTGTCAAATCACGCTATCACACCTGAAAGTTTTGACAGCTTTTGCAATTGTGTGAATTGGCAATTGAGCTTTATGAAACTGACAATCTTTGCAACTACTAATGGAAACATAATATACCAAATGTCGTAATATGATTAAAACAGCAATTTCTGAACACCCAAAACATTGTTCCATCTAGATCCGAATTGAAGAAGTTCGACTCATCAAACGTCAAAAACAAACTCTGTTCACTATACCTACATTCGTGCCCACCACCTGGCCAATCCAGCTATCTTCAAGGTTACGTCACTTTGAAACGTGGCACGCATACCTGCAGTGCTATCCGATGCATGCGACGACCTTGCGACACATAAATATAATTGTCAGAAGGTTAATGCAGTAAAATTCATGACATCTATACATATAAAATTCTTTATCCTGAATGACTGACGGATCAACGCAAAAACCTGAAATTTCAAAGGTGTGTTCTTTGTATAACGTAGGTATACAATAAGAAAGGATTTTCCGAAATTCTACCCCTAAAAGGGTGAAAAAGGGGACATAGTTTGTATGAAACTGACACAATGAGCGGTCTTATCTCAAAAAACGACACAAAGAGCGAAAATAGAACCTCCACATAACGATATTCAAATTATCGGCAGGCGCATCTTGGTCAGTCCCGATATCAACCTGCTGACTGGCTAATCGTTCTTTACTACTACTATTATTGTGTAGTTAAATGCCGAGCCGATAGAAGAAGAAGGGTTGATAGCTATGATAGCCAGACGAAAAGAAAAGGTCGTTGATCTGATTTAGATAAATTATAGACAAATATTAAGAGCATTATTTGATTTGTTTACTCACCAATGCTTAAATAGAGAATACAACGAGAATGAGTAACGTTATGCATATCATAAAAACACTACAATTCAAATTTTATTTAGTTGTGTTAAACCTTCTGAAGTATTTTCTATCCTCGCAATAGCGCGGCGAATCGCACCATGCTATTGCATGAATACACCAAGCATTGTACGAATGCCTTCCATGACAGTGATGGCATTGTCATGCCTTGAATGAATAGGGTATAAACAGAACATATTCGCTGTGAAACTATGACCTAATTATGAAGGATGAAGGTTTTTCAAACAAAATATTCAAAACATTAATTTCAATTAAACCATTTACAGGCACTTTTGAATGGACTAGTAATCTCGAAGTCTATTTAATTCGTGTCAATGTCCGACCTTACTCGTTTTGATTGATCTTTTGTTAAGTTTATTAATTAGTTAGGTTAACATTGAATCAATATAAATAAACAGTTTTGTTTAAACGATTTTCCTGTATCTCTATACCATTCATCACTTTAATTGTTCTACTCTATTCTACTCACGAAGGACAAAAACGGCATTAGAACTCTAGACAGTAGTACAGCTAGTACTAAATAAAGTATCGTATTTTGTGAACCATTTTTTACAAAAATGGCAGTTATTGAATTATTAACTAAAAACGATTTAAAAACTAACCTTCTTATTTGAATAAAGCCAGTTGCTTAATAAACTAATTATTAAATCGTTACTTAGTTATAAAACTGTTATTTAATTATAAAACTGTTACTTAGTTATAAAACTGTTACTTACTTATAAAACCGTTTTGTCCTTATATGTCAAGACAAAATGAACATTTGACAGAAAGGGATAAAACAGTTCGATAGCTTAAAAATGCTTTTTACACGAATGGTCTTATCTATCTATACTTATAATAAATCTGTAGAGAGGTCAATTCTGTACATGAAATATATTTCCAAAATAACTATCAGGGGGTGATTAGGGATCGATACTGATGCCAAAAATGCAATCAGTAAAATTTTTGTCTGTCTGTCTGTCTGTCTGTATAAACTCTATAGAAACAAAAACTACTCGACGGATTTTAACGAAACTCGGTACAATTATTTGTAATACTCCTGAGATGGTTATAGTATACTTTTCATCACGCTACAACCAATAGGAGCAGAGCAGTGAAGGGAAATGTTGTCATTTTGTTTAAACGCGCTAATCTCAGGAACCGCTGGTCCGATTTAAATAATCCTTTCAGTGTTAGATAGTTCATTTATCGAGGAAGGCTATAGGCTATATATCATCACGCTAAGACTAATAGGAGTGGAGCACCACTATTCCACGCGGACGAAGTCGCTGGTTATGAATACGAATGTTAAACTTTCACTAAGACAAAGACGCGAGGCATGACGCAGTCTAATCTACACTAATAGGTAACAAAAACAAGGAAGCAAAACTTAACTTGCTACAAAAACAAAATCACTCCCAAATCTTAACCCTCACTAACCCACATCCATAAAATCTCCAAATTACCATTTAACAATTAGCTTAACGACCAAAACAGTCATACATTAACCTTACTTCCTTACACCAATTACATACATGTATGACTCAATGAGAGGCGACAATTAAAAACATATTTGAATACATTAGCGAACAAACGTGTCGTTTGAATAATTTATAATGCAATAAGTAGGTACAGTTGGCAAAAGGGCTAAGTATATAACGATTTTCTTTTTAAATTTATTGTCGTGGTTTTGACTTGAGATATGAAGGGCTGCAAGCTGTATCTACTAGCTAAGCATGGGGCCCTGGTTTTTAGGTCTGTAATAAAATTATTAATTAATAAAACTAACACAAAGTTAAATTACATTAACACAAAAAGGCGGATGCTAGTTTATTATAGATAATATAATATGTATTAACTATTTACGATATAGGTGCCTAAAAATTAGTATGTTGTGATGCTGCGATTTCACCCGCGGCCCGATTGACATACCTACTTAGCGCACCCGGACAAAGACTCCAAGGTATAAAAGCCTATAACCGTCTCCAGGGTTCCTTCTACCTCTGTACCAAATTTCATCCAAATCGGTTCAGCTGTTTAACCGTGAAAACGTAACAAACAAATAAACTTAGGTACTTTCGCATTTATAATATATATTTGTAAAGTATAGTTTATTATCGCTTCTGTTCCTTATACATAGGCTACCCAAACAGAAGGAAAGTGAATCTAACATTAGCAATTCAGACTAACGCCATACATTTCAATAATTCATATGTACGTTCGATGCGCCCACGCAGCTAAGTGACGCGTGACGTAATACAACTCATTATGATGTGATACACATTTTAGCATTCAATTGATTTCTTGATAATTTATTTATAGCATGGATGTAATGTACTGTAATTTAAACGGAAAGAAGCCTAGGAAAAGTTTTGCTTATTACGTATCATCTATAGCTCGGGGCACGACCCTACCCACAGATAAAATATTGAATTAAAAAAAACAAAATGCAAGAAAAACACAGCTAGAAAAACAAAAGAAAGGGCTACCACCTCCGAATGAAGCAAACTAAAACAGCAAACAATTGAATAGCTACCCAACACCTACCAGTGACAAAAAAATCAAAACAAACAAAAACCTTGGCACACAAGAAAATATCGAAACAATAACCCACCAGGAAAAAAAACTATTTATTTTATCTCGCAGACACAAAAACACGACATGTCATACTATAATTTTCAGTCCCTAACATACCCTTATTTTGGGAAACAAACTTGGACAAAGACAACTCCACAGCCAATTTGTCTAGACCCTCACGTGTGCAGAAACCAACCAATTTTTGTTTCGACAAGTGAAAGTTTTAAAGGATCAATTTGTTTTGGTCTCGGGGACGGAAATATACAATTTCACTACTATTGCCTAATATGAAAGGAGTTGAAATCGGCAGAATTACACGTTTGGGAACATTCTAGACTGATTCGCTGTGACCTTTCGACTTGACCTTATTTCAGCGTCAATAGGGTTTATTATGGCATATTTTTTATATACAATAAATTTTAGTCAGATTAAAATTATGGGTCTATAATCTGTACCAATTGATTTTACGAAAAAAGTTAACAAAGTCGTAACGTATTTTGTTCTAATTATGTCACAGAAATTAATATTATGGCGTAAGGATGGCGCATTTAAATAGTTAATTTTCAATTACATGCTCTAAACGCCATTAATGATTGCCATTTAATGCCATTTTATTTATCTATTTAGGAAAATTAGAACAAAATAGGTTATGATTTTGTTTTAATGTTTTGTAAAATCAATAAGTATAGAAGTTATAGATATTTTTATTTAGAATTATATTGTTTTTACGCGCTATAATTTGCCGAAATTATGTCAGTCATTCAGCTTATTCCATTAAAGATGAGTATGTAAATTATCAGAAATACATACACACAAACAACATACAATTTCCGTACATCAGAGACAATCAATTAATCAATACTTAATTAAAATTGACACCGAATCACAGTTAATCGGAGCCTAATTAATATTAATTATTTACAGATTACAGACAAGGGTAATACATTCAGTTAGGTTAGCATACCAGTACAACGACCCAGCATACTGAATAGGTTAATATTTTTAACTGAAGTTTATAATTAACCTACTTATGAGAACTGCATAAAACGCTAGAGCGAGCCATTCTCTCAGAATTGGTTTAACAGAAATACTATTGTTATATATGTAGGAATTTAACAACAGTTTTTGAATTAGCATATTATGGTTATACCTATAATTATGTAATGGATTTAAAACTACATAACACGAAAGTTCTGAAAAAATGGTAGGAATTTTCATTTTAGACTTCTGGGGATTTTTTTGCGCTACAAAGGCACAGAAAGTGGTAAAGGGTGTGCATTTTGGGGGCGTTTGTTCTTTGTAATTTTAACGTTTTAACCATAGATTAATAAAAGGCTTTTTCAATCTAATTTGGAATAAATTTTCAATTGATTTTTTATTTTTATTTTGACAGATGTTGGTTTTTTTTTACTTAAATTGTTATTTGACAGGTGTGTGGCTAGGTTTTTGTTTTCAAATATTTAAAGAACCCATTTAAATAAAATTCAGGACCTTGGAGACTGTTCTAAGTTCTAATTTCTATTTTTTATTTAGTTGCGTAAAGTACCTTCAGGACGTGGGTGAAACCGTGGAAAACAGCTAGTTTTTAATAAAAAAAATACGGTGGCCTTCCAAAAGACTGGATACAATATGACAACATAAATAAGGTAATAGAAGTCTAAAACCTTTTCTTTGTTCCATTTTTATCATTCCCAAAAAACAAAATTAACAAAAAAAAAAACTACTCCGAGACTGTTTTACTTTCGTCCCATTCCCAAAGTTCACTAAGCCAAAACGAGCGAGCATGTATCACAAACTTGCGAAATGAACATTTCTACCGTCCCCAATGGGATGCAGCGTGATGATTTCACTTATACAACTGTACCCTTTGGGTAGTGGTTCTTAAAGTTTATTATAGTAATCTTCGTCCTACACTGTAATATGAGGGTATAAAATTCTTGAGGTTTCTATGTGCTTGTGGGGACAATTTAGTACACTCTTGGGTGGACTGCAAACTGTGTGGCTTTTGTTTTCTGAGGTTGAAGGTCTTTTGATTTGAATTTGGAATGAGTTTTTTTTTAACATGATATTGATCAGGGAATTTTAAACAACGAAGAATAAAAGAAGTGCATGTGGATTGAGTGATCCTCTCTTCAATGTTAACAAAAATCGAGGAGAATTTTATTTAGTAAAAATTGTTTAAACATTATGGCAACGTAAAAAAAAAACTTAAACCTGAGATCAAAAAGATATGGTCAAAAAAGTGGATCACTCAAACTGCATGTTTTAAGAATACGTCATAATGTATATCTCAGAATATATTATAGAAAAAAAATAAAAAAACGCGTAAACTCTGAAAGGGGCATCCAAAAAAACAAAAGAACAACATGCTTAAATAATTTATTTTCCTATTTCCCATAGTTTCCCTGTATCAGGGGAAAGACAATGATCAGAAGCGACTATCACAATAATTGTCCCATCGAATCAGTCCTATGGTAACTATCTATTATGGTACCAACCCCCGGTCTGTTATTAAAAATCGATTAGATATTTGTTTGGTTTGCCTGGTCGACTCCTGGTTTTTACGAAGGTATGTATATATTTACGATAGGCACTTTGGTAATATGTATGTTTAGTGCCTGGGAGGGTAGGCTTGCTTCCAACTAAATTGTTGTAGGAACTATAACTCGCGTGCGAGTGCTAGTCACCACAAGTCATAAAACTAGTTTCTTTTACATTATTATTTGACCAAAGCTACTACGAACTTTGACTGTGGTTACGGGCAGTCAGAAGCCAGAAATCCGACGACCAGTCTCAAGGTAGCGTGTTACCTGGTTCCTAGGTTGTGGAGGTCATATAGGCAGTCGCTCCATATCCAGGTTAGACTAGAAGCCGAACTCAATATAGTTGGGAAAAGACTAGGCAGCTGATATTATGGTCCACTAAATCTAGTGTATCTTGAAATATTTCTACCTGCTAAATATCTCATGTAAGCGCACTATAGATCGAAAACTAATAATTTTTAATGATTCGGAATTTATTTCATAAATAAACAATAAATTACGTACTCGTTGTTAACTTCAATAAAGTAACATAGTTGCGTCAGCGCGTTGCAAAGTCGTTGAACACAAAGTATTGCAAAGTTGATGCCTGGCTGTATGTACGAATCAATGTTTAATAAATTATTAGCACAAACAAAATTAGTGGTGAGGAACAACACCGTTGATCAACTGTTTCTATATTAAGATTTTTACGAAACCATAAAAATCTCCGACTTAGTGCTCAAGAATAAATACATAAATTGCATACAAATATTTGTATCGACTCGAGAATCGTGCCTATTATACGCACAGTAAAACATGCAAAAGCACCACTGCACTGACCTATGAATTGAATATTCCAAAAATCATTTTACATTTCTATTTAATTATATTTTTAAAATTATTTAAAATATTATTCGAATACGAAAAGCTCAGCAGTATTTAAAATATTTAATGTTCACTTTATTTTGTTCCACAATATATGCGTTAATTAATAACGGAGCGAGTAAATATAATACTATTTTTATTTTTCCCGTGAGGATGCTTAATGAAAAGCTCTTCACGAGGTTCAGATATAAAATATCAAACTATAATTAATAATTTTGCGCTCGAAATGGCTTTGTTTTTTTGTTACAAAAAGCTTTTTTATATTTATTTATTAATTATACTGGACTTTTACGGTGTTTTTCATATTTATTTTAACAATTGTTTACGAATAAACCTGTGTATTCACAGTATTTACTATACATTAAGTTTTAATTGACTGGTACATTAATAAATCATTATTATTTTTATGGAAAATTAATGCAACAGTACAATGGAAAAGTACACCTAACTGACTATTACTAATGCGTTTGTACTTACTTCCATACTTATTTACTTACTTCCACGGTAAAACGGCTAAACAGATTTAGATGAACTTGGGTACGGAGATAGCTTGAACTTCGGAGAAGGTTACATAATAGTTTTTTTCCGTGCGCCTTAGGACGCAGGCAAAATAATTTCGTCGCCACATTTTTCCCTAACCAAAAAACCTTGGTAATCCTTGGTGTACTACATGTAACAATAAATATTCTATACGTATATGTAAGTAGGTTCAAACCCTCGACGTCGGTACAAGTCCAAAGTAAATAATATTGAAGTGGGCTTGCCCGAAAATATCGCCATCGCCTGCCCGAGGGTGTCGCGAGGGGGCTGATTTAGTTTGTCGAAGCCGAGACTTTATCGATTGGCCAATGAGAGACTTTCCGCCATTATATCGATACCACGTCAACTTAGATGATGTGAGGTATTTGAGTTCGCCGGTTCCACAATTTCTAGATCATCATCAGCTTAATTAATATTGGTCCACTGACAGACTTAGGCGACAAGTGCCATATCGCCAGTCTGTCAAATTACTTTGTTGAATTATAGAATCCACTTCAGTCATTTGATATTATTACAAACTAAAGCTGGATTCCCACGGCGCATGATTCTGCGGATTATCACCCACAGCCAATGGGCACGGACATTAACGCACCGTATACAGGGCTGCGTGTATTCCAACGGTTGCATGTTAGTTTGTGTGCGACTTTGGCAATTAAAAATAGATAGTGAAAAAGAAACGTTTCGCAAAACTTAGAAGTTACCGACTCGCCGCGGGACTACAGACGATATTCTTCCCTTGGTCCGGCTGCTCCACGTCCATCCACAATATCAAGCACCGTGGGAAGCCAGCTTAATATTTACAACCATAATTTGCGAACTCAAAATGATGACTTTAAATCTAACGCGAGATTATCGCTCTCACCTAGACAGGCCATATGTTTTTTTAACCGAATATGACTGACATCCACCATTACCGGGTCAAAGAGACCGCCTACGTGCAGTAAAGCAGTAGATAATCAAAATAAGTTGATATCAGTTCACATCCTTATAAGCGTGTTCTGTAGGTGGTCCCTAATGAACATATCCTGTTAAAACAATTGGTTAATTGTGACAGCTCTGGGAAACTGGCCTATTTGATGTTTTGTTCTGCGTTAGAAGATTGCTCGTGTGATAATGGTGAGGTTACACCTAGGCTAGCGTACTTACTAGGCTAGATAATACTATAACATTATGATTGATTTCAGTTTAGACTAAAGTCAACTTTAAGTACTTTAACACTGAATTGATTTAAGAATAATTTCTAAAAAGGACTATCTATTCAGAATTCCACAAAATGAATTGCCAGATATATTGCAAAGTAAAATTTGTATTAATGGGAAGTTATTTGTCATCACAGAACCTCAAATTTACCATCTGCCTAGCTTTTTCTAACTATATTGGGGGCTTCCAGTGTAACCAGTAACGACTGTCAAAGATCAACAAATGACAGCCAGGACCAACGGCTTAACGTGGTTTTCGAGAGACCATAGATGGTAACCAATCCTTAAATCCGACCCGACTTTGTTTTATATGTTAAGATAAAAGTAATATATAAAGAAACCAGCATACAGAAGCTTGTGATTACCCTCGTAATCAATGCAACAATAGCTTTATAATAACTAATTACAGCACAATATAACCAGAATATCCTACGGGATATGTAAGACAATAATTATCACAATTGGCAGTCAAATTAATGAGCACTGCGCGTTATTAGTGCTCAAGAGAATAATGCAAATCTACGTAGCTAATGGTAGGACGTGTCTGGTATTGTCTAGCTTTGAATTAATTGCTGAACAGTGGTAGCAGAGTGACAGCCTAGTGGTAGCATAGGGGTAGCCCAGTGGTAGCATAGTAGACTATTAGTAGCTTAGCTTGCACTTAAAACCCGAGGAAACTGCTCTTTTACCGTATAATCCTTACTATTATTTTAAATGTGAAAGTATATCTATCTGTCTGTCCTTCTGTTACGCTTTCACAGAAAAAGAGCTAGACTAATTTTGATGAAATTAATTATTGGTAAAGAGATAGCTTGAAACCCAAAGAAGGATATATAATACTTTTTATCCGAATACACGAAGTAATTCTCAGGATATGAGTGAAACCGCGAAAAACAGCTAGTTTCATTTAATCAACGATTACACTTAGCTCATGGCTGAAGCAATTCATACCTCTATCTAGTAGATAAGTATACCAGAGGTGAATGTATCACTCATTAACTAATCCAACCTTAATCTGAAGTCTAAGTAATGTTCCAAATTCCATGCTCCATGAACGAATGAACGACAAACTATTGTCGTTCATTCGTCGTTCATCTTGCCTCATTCAATAAAGAAGTCAGGTCCAACAATATCCTCAATAGTGTCCTAATGAAACCTTATATCATAACAATATAGTTCAATAGACGTCTGGGGAGGGAAGTGCCCTCTGTTAATCAGATTAGGGGATACGGGCTGCGGTCACGACCTCATTACATGTAGCAGTTGTAGCTGTAACAATACTCCAGATTTTGTATCGAGAAATTGTGCTTGAGTTCATTGCTTTGTTGGAGTAATTGGTCACATATTTGGTCGCGAGTTCTTGAGGTAAGCATGTGTACGATTTGGACAAAGAGCTACTAAGAATTTCTTGGTACACGAAATATATACCAGTAAGACACGTGGTTTACGAGTTATAGCTTATTGCTTCATTGGTCTAGTTATCGCATAACGCGACTGTTGTCAATGCGGTCTTGGTTCGGATTCATAGGTCAGGCCGAAATCGTTTTGTGAATTTTGGAAAATGTAACGAAGCAGCCCTGAGTCAGAGAGTTAGTGGTCTTACACCGTGCCTAGGAGGGCACATTATTATGTCTTGATAGCTGGCAGTTGTTGTTACAATTCCATGTCCGAGGCTGTCAGGCGGATTTGAGAAACTTCTGACACTAGAGCTTGTTAGGTTGGTAAATAAAACCTGCAGTCCACACGATAAAAAGAAGTAGCCCCTTGCCTTGTTTTATATGGATCTTTTAACTAGCGTAATATATGGACTCGTTAGTGTTATTGTCTAGTGAACTCAAGTGAGATTTCTGATCTAAGAAACTGAGCTGTAGGGTTCGACAGTCAGAGCTCACCCAGAACGAAATATTATTGAATTTTTATACCTAGAATGTTTCAAACAGGAGTCTTAATTCGTACCCGAATATACAAGGGACTTAAAACATAACTGGTCAAATGTGGTGTTCTAGAAGGTACACTTCTGCTTTTACTATACCTCTAAAAGGAACAGACGTGATGTTAAGAAACGTAACGTTTAACTGGCGCTTGATTTGTTCAATGGGCAGACAAAATATGGGTATCAGGTTTCGATGTTAACAAGTGGGATAAGGATTAATATCGGTCTAGTTGTATGAGTCAACTGACAAATATTCAATGAGGCGAGAAGACATGCATGCATGTATGTATTTGAATGGCTTAATAGTATCTAATTAGCATATAATTGGTAACGACTTGCATATTTAGGTATATAAACATTTTCTATTAGTAACGCTTTCGACGAAGCATTGAACTTATAAGTAACCTCTATTTTTTTGGTTTTACACCACGTAACTTATTTATTCTTGCTACTCGTTAGTTATTTTTGTACGACAACTGAATAGCTATAAACAAAGTAAAATTCTTTCAATCAAAATATTTTTATTTTATCAATAAAAGTTCATTATAGGCGCGCAATTTATACGATAAAGGCATTTATGAAATTACAAAGCTTTTTCGCCCTTCTATAAAGTTGCTTTCTCAGTTAAGTTGTGTTAAAACTTAAACGACGATAGGTAAGTGTCAACACCTAGTACTATGCAACGCCTTCGCATGTACCTACCTAAACTATACATAGCTATATATATAAACACTTGAACGTTGGTGAGAAACGTCGGTTATAAAGGGATGGTGTACACGTTTAATCCAGAAAGCTGTCTTAGTGCCAAAATGCTTGAAGGTAAAGCTTAAACTGAGTTGTCTACAGTCTAACTGCTGTGTGATAGTGCACATCTGTTGTGTATTTTGTGAAGGTATCCTTGGTTAAGACTAGTTTGTACCCGCAGCTTCGTCTAGCGTGGACTTCGAATTTTTCTGTGTATTAAACTGAACGTTACAAAGCATGTAGTTAGCTTTGGCGTGAGAGTGTAACAAATAACCATGCATACATTGAAACAATATTAGTAGTATTTTTTTTTTCGATATAGAGTTAATTACATATTTGGAATCAGGAAAAGATTTGAATTTTGGAATTGAAAATAAATATTTGAATCAATTAGATTTTTTTGATTCTGATTACGAATAATATATGTATTTAACTTGATATCGGAAAAAAATAGTTACACCCTTTCTTCTTATGACGGCAGAATAATACCAAGGGGTATCGTGTTAACCCAGTAACTGGATTGTGGAGGTCAGATAGGCAGTCATTCCACGTAAAACGCTGGTACTCAGCTGCGGACGGTTAGAGTGGAAGCCAACCCCACCATAGTTGGGAAAAGGCATATGATGATGAGCGTCAAACTGCAGATATTAACCATGTCCTGTCAAGAGGCAAATTTAATTAGTATATATAGGCAGTCAACACTAAGCCTAAATTCTCATAATCTCCAATCCCTATATAGCTAAGTTCACCCGAATTAACCCATGGCATCAACGTCTATAACGTTACGTCGGTCAACAAGCCGTCGCCTTTGGCTAGCCAGAATACACACAGACGGCCCATAGACATTGAAGGCGGAATTACTATGCTATTGCCATGTACTTGCTCAGACAGTTTAATTGGTAACCTAACGTACAAAGGAACATGTGAAAGCTTTGGTAACGGCTAAATTGGTTAGGAAGATTGAATGATTTTTGTGCTAATGACCAGTGACTATAAACGCCGATTTGCTAAAGGGAAATTATCTTATTCAGCTCGAATATAATCTTAATTTTTAATGACAAACAATGAACACGTTTTAGTTTAATCAGAGACTCTATTACTAGTTTCTGGTTCAATAAATGAATGGATTTGTTTTTCAGTGAAATTATGACGTTGATATTGAACTACAAACTGGATCGCAAATCTTGATCTTTATGCATCCAGCTTTTAAACATATTTACTAATATTATAAATCGGTAAGTAAATTTGTAAGTTTGTTACGCTTTCACGGTAAAACGACTGTACTGATGTGGATGAAACTTAGTATGAAGGTAGATTGAAACCTGGCAAAGAATAAAGGATACTTTTAATACGGTTACTTGAAGTATTTATTTCAGGATTCGGGTGGAACCTCGTGAAACTCGTGTTAAATAATGAGATTTATCCCTCGGATGCAAACTGGCGTCTAATGGCAGTTGAGCGAGTTATTATTAAAAAGTAAAATAAAGGTATGAA
Source organism: Pyrrhia umbra (assembly GCA_963891755.1). Classification (NCBI taxonomy): domain Eukaryota; kingdom Metazoa; phylum Arthropoda; class Insecta; order Lepidoptera; family Noctuidae; genus Pyrrhia; species Pyrrhia umbra. The sequence goes on along the minus strand of OY982931.1, from coordinate 1,468,061 downwards.
TATTTTTCTTGAAGACTTGTGATTTTGTTGTGCCCCGTATAAGGCTACTAAATCCTTCATTTTCCATTGTATGTCTTATTATTTGTATTAACTATAAGGTCTTTTTTTACAAACCAAGAACACCTAACAACAAACTCAAACCTCATAGGTACTATCTCATAGTCACAGCTATATTCTGATACGAGAATTTCTATTGCAAATTTCCCATTCAAATCTTAACTGGAGCTGAGATACCGCAGATGTGTCTATAGCGCAAATCTCTCTATTTACTTGCACACTGGCGCCTTCGGACATAACACCTAAGACCACAAGACATATATCAGGACGCCCACGAACCAACATTTCTACGACGTGCACCGTAAAACCGTTTACTTCAACAAAACAAATAAACGACAATATCGATCAAAACGGTATACATTGCCGGATTTGCTCTCAAACAATTCTAGTGCATAAATTGTGAGCAATCAATGGATAGCACGCACAGCGATGTAGTCGCTTTTGTGTCGTGATATCTACATCTATTCACATACGAATGGGGGCTATTGACTGGGCTCAAGTTTCACTCCCGCCCGGTGACCATAACACACCATGTCATGCATCAAAACACTCGGATAGCGTCGACATAGCATTTCGAAAATGCATGGAACCTGTATGGAGAGGCTCTATTGTGATTCTATTGTATGAGCCGAGGTACATTGCTGCTTTTATCCTTAACGTTTTTAATAAGTATACAACGAAAAGTACCGACGGGTTGCGATGTATGAGGCATTGGCGACTTATTTGTCGTTGTTTGATGCGTAGTCTAAATTTAGTATAAAATATTTCCATGACTATTTTCTTTCGTATGTAAATTAAAATCAACAAAAGCAATATTTAAAATTATTTCCAAGAATAATCGTACATTCAACCATTCACACATCAACGTATGTTACATAACATTTGTAATACATGATTGCAAAAATCAATACACATTTTAACAACTGTTGTTTTAAGCCAGCAATGTACGGCAAATTTACGCTCCCCATACTATTGCACCCCGTCATTGCTTGAACAAATAGCTCAGGCCGGAGCAATTGTTGACAAATAGCGTGTGTCGTGCATTTGATGAATTAAGTCGACTTACGACCCGCACAGCCGTGTATTCTCGGCTTTAAATAAGCTACAAACTAGGTGGTAGGACGCCTAAAATGTTGCTTAAGCAGCAACCTAATTACGTAAATAACATGCAATTGACATACCCATCAAAACGAGTTGAATATACATTGTTGAATATGTTTGGACGTTTATCGTTTTGTTACTTTGAATGAAGCAATGTACATCAATGAACTGTCAAAATGAAAGAAACTGCAACTGTTATTTAAAGATGGCTGACGGAATTAGGGGGCTGGTTTCTTAGATGCAGTGTACTGTGGTCGTTACAAATTGATTTTAAAGTCTTGGGTAGTGACTTAAAAAGGACATGAGTTTTTTTTTGTAATGTGAAGCCTAAAATATTAATACTAAGATAATAGTATAAAATTTTTGCAAGCATTACCTATATCAAATAAAGTGTTCCATGTAAGTATAAAAGAGGGACCTTTTCGCCATATTGTGACATTTTAGCTGTCAACCCACGCTAGGGTTTTCAACTGTATCGTTGAGACGTTTACAAACATACATCTCACAAACCCAAACATACAGTTGTACTGTGGGCTGAAAATTTTATAGCATGTTTTGTGTATACTTTATACGTTGCAACATTTCCACAAAATTTTACGCATCGAATAGTTTTTATTCGAGTCAGTACTTCCGAATGATATCGATGTCTATTCAATCATACCTTTACTTGTTTCATACCTTTTATCTTATTTATTTACCAGCTTTCTAACAGCAACTTCGCACGCGTGTACTAAATGAATTAAAATTAAAAATGTAGGAGTTTCATACAAACTTTGCCCCCCCTTTTTCACTTAGGGGCAGAATTTCGAAAAATCCTTTCGTATCGGATGCCTACGTCATATAAAGAACACACCCTCCAAGTTTCAAGACTCAACGACCAGCGGTTTAGACTGTGCGTTGATCCGTCAGTCATTCAGGACAAACCATTTTTTATGTATAGATCAAGCTACCGATGAACCGATTTCAATTAAATTTTGTATGGAAAATCAAGATAGATTAAATACTTGTTTTTTTAAATATATATGAATTAAAACTATACGCATTTACCTTACATTACCACATCACTACAGAAAAACCGACACCAAAATACATATTTCATGAACACTACCGTCAATGTACGCCGAACAGTTCCTTGTACAAACAGCTCGTGCTATTGACAAATGCCTTTCGTCGTACATTTGATGAATTAAGGCGGCGATATACGACTTTGGCCCTTTTAAAGCTAATGATTACGCTTTAACGACTTGCTTTCATGATTTGAAAAGTATATATACTAAACTAGAGCATATGCTTGATAATTTTGTATAACGTTTTTTTTAATTATGTATTTATAACATTGTATAAAAAAATCATGAAGTTAGGTCTAACGCACAAGAAAAACTGAGTTTTACACAGAATTTATCAAGCGGATTTTAATGAAACCTGTACCATTTTATAGAAAAGTTAATTATCTGTCTTTTTGTATACGTATATTTTTTTTAAATCGTACATTTACGTCAATTTTTGTGCTTTTGTCAAAATGTTGCGTTGAAATTACGGAGGGGCTCCACCGGGCGACGGGGGCAGTACGTCTGTGACCACTGTCACGGGTAGACGCTGTCACTCAGAGCGAGCACATTACGATGTAAATAAATTATTATATTTGTGATAAGATGACTGGTGAATTATAATTATTACATTGAAAAGGCACTACGTGCGGATAAAATATTTTTTTGTTGTGAATAACGTGTTTTCAAACCAAATCATCCATAATCTGTCATAATCTAAAATGTGTGTATCTAAATTTGGCAGGACAAATATATTTTGTTATTGACTTACTAAATAATAAATGTACTTTAGGATTTAAATATGTATTTGTTTTAATACATTGCGTATTCAAAACGAGAATATTGCATACCTCATTTAAATTTTACACGTAGGTCAGAGATAATCGTCAAAATTAAAATTCTTTCATGTTATGTTACAATATTTCCTAATAGTTTGGAATTTATAGAAATAGTAGCTATAAGTCAGGGCATGGGATGATATCTTAGAACAAAACTTAATGGTTTGTAAATAAAACGGTTTATCCATGGGTAACAAGGTGGCGCTATTCTAAATTATTACCAATGAAAATATTTTTCTAAACACGTGAATTTGGGTTCGAGTTTCTTTGCTACGAGACGAATTTGAAAAAAAATGCAGAATATGATAAAAAAATAAGCTTACGCTATTAAAAGAGTATTGTAAAATGTAAAATTGTAAAATGTATTGTATTGTCTGACTATTTTAGCTAGACAATTTTCCTATTTTGGATTGGTTACATTAGTTTTATTTTTAGGGTTCCGTAGTCCGACAAGGAACCCTTATAGTTTCGCAATGTCCGTCTGTCTGTCTGTTCGCGGCATAGCTCAGAGGCTCTTGGTACTAGAAAGCTGAAATTTAGTATAGATCTATATGTGTATTGATCACGCCGAAAAAGTGGTAAAAATGAATAAAAAATAAAAATAATTTAGTGGAGCTCCCGAACACGTGAAATGAGGATGAATATTTTTTTTTGTTGCGTAACCCTTCATATAGGGTATCGTTAGATAGGTTTTTCAAAAATAAAAAAAACTAACTTTCGAAAACTATCACGGCTAAGTAGGCTTCACCGGTTACAGAGTTATAGTTGACTAACTAAGACCTACTACGGAACCCTACTGCACGTGGCCCGACACGAACTTGGCCGGTTTTTTACTGGTAACATTGGGTAGTGATGCTTTACTTAGCAACCATTTTCGAAGTTTAGTAAAAACGCCAAGTAAGCAGTCACATATGATATACATATTAATCTATTAGTCAAGGTATCTAATGTGGGATAATATTATATACACACAATCTAAAAGATAAGACGAAGCATAGTGTTTTAGAAATGAAGGTCCTACTTCACTATGCCACTCTTATGTTTTATTTTCAACACCAAATAGTATCCGACAGAACGTCGATTTTTGGCTAGGCCTAAGCCGATTAATAGGCAATCGCTTAATTCTTTGGCTAAAGCCCTGATAAATAAAAAGGACTTGATCTTCTTTAATTTTTGGTCCAGAAGTCAAAGACAGAAGAACTGAAAATGAAAAAAGAAGATATATTCAAATAGTATATAAGTGTGTAAGTTAAGGTTCCGAACCAAAATAGTAAAAAGTAACCCCTATGGAATGCGACTTTCTCTGTCTGTCTGTCAGAGCTGATAATTACTTCAGGAATAACTAACCTTATCGATTTGGAATAATTGTTGAAATATATCGCAAATGGATAAAGTAGAAAAAATAAAATTGGGAATTAAAATTGTTTTCTTCGACATCTTTTGGTATACGAATTAAATTAAAAAAAAACTCTCCGTAGTTTGTAAAACAAACATTCTGAAATAATTAGACTTCCGTACATTTTTCTCTTAAATGCTTTTCTTAATATGGTATTTCGACCATTTTCCAATTCCAAGGTTATGTTTGAATTCCGATGAATTGTAATAAGAAAACTAAATGAAAATTGAGCTACTGCATGTCAATTTAATAATCTTTTTATAAAAAAATCTGTCAATTTTTGCGGTGAGTTTTTCTGATAAAATATATTATAAAAAACCTTATATTAGTAATATAAGGTAAAAAGATAAAGATCAAAAATATTTAAATCGGTAATCATAAATGATTTCAAAGTCAAAAATCGATATTGCATCTTTCTAAAAGATTATCGAAATGCCATACAATGGTAGGATTTTTTTCCATTACTTTATTTCTTCAATAATGCATGAAACCGTGGAAAAGGGTCGTACAAATTTGGTGCTTGAAAATGTAACAGGTAATTCTCATTCAGACAAAGTCTATATCCAAATTTAGCACATTTAATTTTGCATTGATTTTTTGCTTTGCGGCACTTTCAAAATTGGGTCCAAAACGGGTGATATTCCATTGTTCATGATAGGTAAAAATTTAAAAAATCCTGGTCATAATCGGAATCTTTACTATCCCACTTTTGGGTATGACATAGACATGCATTAGCATTAATTATCACGCTTTTTCAAGGTGGATTGGTGATTTCAGACCGTGTAGTCCAGGTTTCCTCACGATGTTTTCCTTCACCGTTAGTCAATGGTGTCTAAGTTATACTAAAAAAAGTGCATGTAAAACTTTGGAATAGTCAGATTCGTAATTTCTAGGTTTCGAAGTTCGAATCTGCATACTCATAAATGAGATGCAGGTGCCTTAGCAAAGAAACCACAATGACTTTTTACTAATATGTTCGGTGTATCAACTTAATAATATGAATAAAACTACCTGCAGCTTATTTAAAATATTAACATCATTTGTTATACAGTCTCACTCACTTTTAGGTCTTTAAACGTAATAGATTATTCAATTTCGGTTCTGTTGGTGTCAAAACTTAGGCCAATTTTAAGCTAATGGTTTGGCCAAAGCTGATGCCAAAGGTTTGGTCGGACACTTTACAGATCAGATCAGATCAGAAACGTCGGACTAATTAACTGGCTTCCAGGCTCTCCTTACAAAACTAATATGATTTTCCGATACAAGTGAAGATGAGCTGAAGTTATTTGAGAAGCAGCAGATGTCGTAAAATGCAAATATGAAAAAAACTTGCGTGCATTTCTGTTAAAAGAGCTCAAAGTGGACACCAATATGGCCTAAAAATTAACTCCTATGGTGCGATTTTGTCTGTCTGTCCATCTTTCACAGCAGATTAATTCAAGAATGCTAGTTGTCAGAATTTTTTCTTGAAACTTGTAACAATTCAGATCGATAAACATGTTTTGCAGATTAAAGAAATTGAAAATATTTTTGCTTTTCTGGCAAACGAAGTATGCAGTGGGGGTTGGAAATTTAAAATTAGTGTTTCGAAGTATTACTCAGACAGATGTTATTTGTATTTCTATTTTTATATCTTAGACATGCATATCAAAATACAATATGCAACTGTCCTTAGAATCTCTACATAATATTATGGTCACCCGTCAAAGTTCTTCAAAATATAAAATGACAACCGTGCGGTGTGCATTGCGGGGTCGCGGGGGGGAAGCTCAAGCTCCGCCCATTTGCTCAAGGTCATTGGCGGTAGTCGTCGTCTTAAGTCTACGGATTGATAGCCTAACGAGTGGGCGGGCGGCACGTTCCAATGGCGCGTGGGCGGAAGAGATATGTACCTAGTGAGACTTTACCAATTATTCTGATAAAACAAAATATAGCTTACTAGCCTCCCTCCAGCGGCTTCGCCCGCGATATTTTAGCTAAAGGATACAAAAACTTGACAAATTATATACTTAAACCTTCCTCATTAATCACTCTCTCTATTAAAAAAAACCGCATCAAAATCCGTTGCGTAATTTTAAAGATTTAAGCATACATAGGGATATAGGGACAGAGAAAGCGACTTTGTTTATTGTTCATACTATGTAGTGATTATTATCACCTGACGCAAAAAGAAGGATGTTATAAGTTTGACCAATATGTGTGTGTGTCAGTCTGTGGCATTTTGATTGTAGTTCTTAAACAGGTGATCCGATTTGGGTGTGGTTTTGTTTATTTCAAAGCAGGTTTTCTAGCAGTAGTTCTTAGACTTGATTTGTTTCAAAATCGGTCTAGCAGTTTCAAGATAATTTTTACTTTTTAAATGTCCACGTTTTTGCGTTAGGGTTTAATAATTATTTTTTTTCATTTAATATCTAAAGTTGTTCTGTTTAAATAAGACAACCAGAGAGCAATAAACAAACCAAGTGCGTGTCAGGCCATGCGCAATAGGGTTCCGTAGTACATTATAGTTGGTTGACTATAACTCAGTAACCGGTAAAGCCTACGTGTCCGTGATAGTTTTCCTTTGAAGTTCCTTATTTGTGCTACGTCAGTGATTTTTTTACATATCTATCTAGGAACCGTCATTTAGAAGTATTGGGGGGGGGGTTAAATATAAAATAAAAAAACACGAATTTTACTATACCTAATACGCATAGAACAGGCAGAGCGGTACTCTCATTAATTTGAATAACAGGAACTATAGACAAAAAAATATTAGACGGGTCTAAAAAAATAATTAATTAGTTTAGTCTCTAACTACCCACAGAAATAAGTGGGTTTCTTTATCTATCTAAGATAAAAGACAAAACAAAAAGGATATTAATTCCAACAATTTTCTATAATGTTTTTAATCACATTACTAGGCGTAGGCAGAGTTGTGTATCTTTTCTGCCCACGTCCGGTTCCTACGCTTTTTAATATCAATATACAATATAGGTTACGACAAGAGAATACAAAAAACCCGGGCTCGGAATCCCGGGACTGTTACCTAATCCCGGCGCCGAAATAAACTTGTCATTGTCATATACGAACCTAACTGATAGATTAACCAATATCTTATAAGACACCACTTTATATAAGGGTCTTTCAAATAATAAATTGTCTTATTCGAATTATTTATTTTGATTTGACTAAAAATATCAAATATTTAAAAAAACATTTCCTATCATTATTTATTTCTAACATACAAATAAATAAACAAATAATCGTAGGACCAAAAAATATAACAAACAACCCATCGCTTAACCGGTGCAAATGTGATAAGAACTTAGATACTTATTTTATATAAATCTTATAATCCATAATATTTTATCTATTATAATCCCGGGATTAATTGGAAATAAAACTGGGATTACGAAAAAACGTCCAGCGTCTACGCTCTAGTAAGTTGGACACCACTCTCGAACCTGGCTACTTTAATTCATTGAGCCAATATTTATTGTTGGAACACAAAGATTTTCGAGCATGGTATGTCAATAAAGCAACTATATTCCAGTATGAGGGAAGGGTATGTCAAGCAGTGGTCTTTTAGGTTGGTAGGATTATCTTATGACTTTTCTACCAGCATTGCCACTTACTTTCAACTTGTATATCGTCTTTCATTTATCTCCTCACCATCATCAACCCATCTAAGTATGCTCTATGCAATTCTTATGCAACCTTGTCTTTCCGGTAATCTAGGTCAAAATTGTCTCTCTATACCCTCAGGTGTCCACGAAGAGCTATCCACCTTTCAATTCTCCATTACTGTGTTTGCTCCCAAAAGACAACAGGTCCCAATTTATGACAAAAATGCAAAATAGCCTAGCCTAATATAAAAAAAAGCATTCACTAAAAAAATACTTTCTCATAAAATTCTTCTTCTCATTTCAAATAGCTTCTTAGCTCAAGGAAATCCCGACAATATTTTAACTCCGGCTCGCGTTTATTTAAAGGCTTCATCTGAACTGTCACATATAAATTTGTCAAAACGACAACCCGAAAGGCTCACTAAAGACCGTTACTCATGTGTAACTTGAGCTTCGTAAATAATAGGCCCTTCGCGATTCGGTGGAAACAAGCCGTGATTAATTTTGGACCGTAAATGCAGCATCAAATAAGGTGCACATTCCTTTGTTTCGTATTGTATATTAGTGGTCAAAGGAGGAACACTGTAGGAATTAATTACGCATACAAAAGGGTCTGGTAATGGTGTCGCAGAAATGTCACCGTGGCGTTATGTTGTGACAAGTTGATGTAATAACGTAAGTATCGGTTACGGAGCTCGAGGCACGAAACTTCCAACTTGTAAGACAAGTGACATAATATACAAATATAGAACTATGTTTACCAGTCATACTGTAGCTATGTAAAACACAAAGTGCGAAGTGACGCGATGCGAATTCGCAACGCAATGAACTGCGGTCCGAATTTTTGGGATGCCATTTAAGGCGACAATCTTGTTCTACGTCTACGTCGTCGTCGGATAGTCGACGAGTACATGACGTAGCAATAATGCATGATGTATATCAATTCGAACGTTTTTTGTTTTCAGTTTCGAGCATTTTTCTACGATGCGACGTCGCATCGCAGAACCTTAAAGCAGCCTCTAATATTTCTTCCAAAAATTACACGAAGAGGGGGAAAATGCAAGAAGTAGGTATATATTCAGTCGTAGTTTTAGTCTATCGAACTAAACTGTTTACTATCTTTTTCAGTTTGTTTTTGTTTTCTTTGATTTTAAAAGAAACCATGCCGTAGGTTTTTTGTACTAGCCAGTTTTCGAACACAAATCCTCGTGTTTAAAAACCAGATCCCTAACTTCCAAACTCCTGCGAAATTAATTGATTAGTGAAATGAGATAAAATATTATTATAGTTCAACACTTTGCTATCAGTAACCGCATCAGCACGAGTAACAATAACAATAAATTAAATAACTGAATAAAATTGGACTATCTCAGCTTAGATCTGGAATGGCCACATAATTATTTGCGATTACATAAAGGTCAATAATAAAATATTATGATTATAGCTCCACTTCTATCGAGTCTATGGAAATCAATTTAATTGGTTTCTGTGAAATCACGCATACCTGAATATATATTTACAATTTCAATTTCATAATTCTTAACTTAGTCTTGTTCTAAAATTACTACATAATAATAAAAACATCGTATTTCTATCCATCGTATTTCCTCTTCTTATAGAAGCCTCGTCCAAAAAGCCTAATAAAAAAAATGTTTTGGGTGCTAACCTAAATGGAAAATAAAACATTAATATTTAATACACTTTCAGAATTATATTCCAATTGATAAAAAATGCTTGTTTGTGGCCTAAAGTAAAGTCTACCATGTAAAGACTACCTGCTACTTTGTACCTAAAACAACTAATATTTGGCTTTTTCAAATCATGTAAAGTACACAGAACATATAGGTACATACAACAAGCCAATAAAGATAATCCTTTAATTACAACAACTTCAACAACAAACAATACTTAAAACAACAAACAAACTAAAATAAAGCCGCAAATAAAATAAAACATAAACATAATCGGAGTTGTAAAGCTAGGTACACACGCGCGACAATTCGAATAGATCCGAATAGTTTTCGAACGGACGTGAAAATTCGATTGCGCGGCGACCCGGTGCGGTATTCACTTGTATTGGTTCAAGCAGACGTGCTCTCTCGCAAATGCACTTTTGTTGTCATTGTTTACCGTTGCGTCTGCAAATGTTGGGTTTAGCGTTTATATTTTGTGGGGCGCTGATGTGTTTATGGTTTTATAGTGGTTTCGTATTGATTGGTAAAGTTTTGTATTATTTTCTAGCAGTAACTGTGTAAGTTACAACGTGGTTGCTAAAGTAATAGTCGCTGGTATGGATTAAAGCCAACCGTGGGTGAGGAATATTTACGTTTTCATGTTTGGTATTTCTTGCTATACCGAACATGAAAACACAAATATTTCTTGCCTTTTTCATCAAGTTACAAAGAAATCTTCAAAAATCGCTTATTTGCGTGATCACTATAGTACCTATACAAATTGTAAACCTTTTGTAATAACCAAGAGTGTCCGAAACTTCCGTAGTAATTAAAATGAAACACAATAACACCACTAGAGCATTAAAATAAATAATCTAAATTCTCACGCAGCTTTTCGCAAGCCACATATACTTAAGCCCACTTTACCTGACAGCACAAATTCAACCAACAATACTAAATCCTATTTAATTTAATGTGTCTGACCCCAAATGAAACCTATTTACTTGCGACATAAAATAATATTACACGTCTAAATAAAAAAAATATGAGAATCTATTATGAGTCGACAAGGTTTATAACACTCAAATTTCGAATAAACATTTTGAGCCATGACAGATCAACTTTTATAACAAAAAGAATCGTTGTGTCTTAGGCATTACGTATGGATTCAAGTAATGGATATAACAACAATTTACTATAGAGGCTGGAAAAAGGACTATTTCTAGCAGTGCACGCTTCTTGCGACCAACAAATCTAAATTTCTTATCATACACTAACAGACTGCTATTAGTTACGCGTGAAAGATTTATGAATTCAAGTAATTTTATCTATATTGAACAATATTGAATTTTAAACAGCTGATGTTTAGCTATTTATCAATGTTCTTTATTTAAAACACTCTCGACGCCCACGGTGACCTTTTTGACCTAATATGTCCCAAGGTTGACGAATTAGGTAATTTTCTTAAGTAGCTATTGAATTCAAAATAAGTATTTTCAACCTCCAGACTGATGAATCAGATGTTTATTTTTCTCAAAGGTACTTACCAAAATGAGTAATTCGTGTACGAAATAAAAAGAAAATTAGTTTTTCTTCGGATTGCAGGTGTAGGTACGTAAAATACCTATTTAAGATGACTATATTAATACTACAAAGAGGTTTTTATGTGTAATCTGCAAAGTAACTGGTCTCCTTTTAACAATCATTATTTAATAAAAGAAAGCGTCAATAAGCGCTAGTGTTTTATTTAATACCTAAACGAGTCGCCGTGGACACCAAATAGTACCTTACATTTCTATCTCTTGGAATCTAATTTAATACAAATTAGATTTTAAATAAATTCTGTCAAAAAAAAATAGGATCACATTACAATGTTCTCAAAGTCTAGCTCCAAATCACGAAGTTATTCAATTTATCTAGAAATGCAATATCTGTATTGTCCTGCGAGTGATCCTCCCGAAGATGAACTATAGCAATTTATTTACAACTTGTATTTGCTGGTACAAATTGAAGTTTCTTTCACAATCGTGGACTATTAACCCCTACGACCTTTGTGACCTCTTACGTCACATTCGAGACCTAGGGTTGGCGAATAAGCTTACTTTAGATTTTCTTTTTAGATTTAAGCCAACAGATATTTCTGTAATTATTTTGTTGGATTAAAGTGACTGAAAGTTGAAATTGAATCTCAGTTTCATTTCGATTTGAAGACGAATAATAGATATTACAAGATGTTACTGAGTATCTTTGGGAATAGAAAAGCAAAATGGATTCGTATTTACAATTATATTATTATCAACTGCGTCACTTGTTTAAGCGTATACACAATACTACAGAACATACCAAAACCCCTACTCTATTTCTTTTAATGTGTAACATGCCTAATAATAATTATAGGTTCTCAAACATACATAGATCTTGCCGTTAGCTAAATTTTGGATCCATTTCATTGATTGAATTTGATTTTATTAGTACTTGAGTCAGATTCTGTAATACGGCCGTTACATAAGGTGGTATTTTTTTTCCCCTAATGAGCTCAACAATACCTAGCTGTCATTGGTTCATTCACTACCATCCCACTGTTGGGTGAAGGCCTCTTCTCATAGAGAAGGCATGAGCATTAATTAACACGATTGCGGATCATGGCAGATTTACGATTTCAGATTTTTATCTAGGTTTCTTAAATAATTTTTCCGTCGCCGTTAGTCGGTCGCTTCTAAGGTATAAATAGCAATTGCATATATGACTTCAGAACAGTTACATTAGTACTGGCCATGGTTCGAACACACACCATCGTAAAAGAGATGCAGGTGCCAACAGCAACGGTTAACAACAGCTAGGCTAACATTTCTTAGTACCTAGCTATTTATTCATCAATCACGTTTATAACAATAAATTGACAGCTGCCAGTTGAATTTATAATAAATTGTATAAACATAAAGTTTTGAAATAATTAAAAAAAGTTAAAAGTACCACCACTTGAAACTCAACTGGTAAAAAACAATATTGTAAATAATTAGTTGAATTTGCCAATAACCTACGTTATAAATATTCAAATTCACACAGCCCTTAACACATTTGACCTGAAACCCTCAATGTACACTGGCTTTATACCCTTCGGTTTGTTTGTAGTTCTTTGAAATGTTAATTTATAATTACTAGTACCTTGGACCTTCAGAGTCTCTGAATGACTCTAAATTTGACCCCTAACCTTCCACAAGAGATGGGTACATTAACATATTATTAGCCTTTAGATTTCAGTTGTTGCTTCGATAATGTTTTTACGTGAAAGCTTATTTTTAGGGATTCGCAAAATACTTTTAAAGATTTTCTAAGTCTGTTCAAGTACATCGTAAGTATAACAAGGAGTCTTGATACGGAATAGCTATAATATATACAAATATACATACATATAAAGGTACATATTAATCACGCTTATAAAGTAGTGAAAATTTGTATTTTGTAAGGTATCTAAAGCTAAATCCTAACTATAATGTGAGGATATTTGTTTCTTATGTTAAGCCCACATACCAGCTCAGAAAACCGAACACCTTCTGAACCACACCAACCACTCTGAACAATAATTCCAATTAATTACCATCTCAACAATAGCCGCTAAACCGATACAATGTTGTAATTACATCAAACGGAATACATGATGAATAGCTAGGATTCCGTGGCCATCATTAGCCAGGCCAAACATTTAGCCACTGGATACCTAAATAGCCGCTGAACATTGCGATCGTGGATCTAATTACATAAATTCGGATCATTGTTTCGACTTGATGCATTATTGTGGTGCATCACATTGATTGATGTAATGGACGTGTTTATTAGTAATAATATATCACTTATAATAAAGGTACAAATACGCATAGGTCTATGTTTAAATTCATCTAAATAGGAGAAAAATTGCCAGTTGAAACACTTAAGTACTTCAGAGTTCTGTAGTCACCATTTTTTATAGTTTTATGTCCATGTCTGTCTATCTGTCTGTGTATCCGCGGCATAGCTCGGAGCTAAACCTTGGTAGATAAGGCATATTGATCAAACAAGGTTACCCCCATATACGTAAAGTGAGAATGAATATAATTTTTCTCATTTATCCCTTCATCTGGAATATTGGTAAATAGGTCTTTTTTAAATATTGCACGTATGTGAAGACGATTTTCAAATTGAGGAAGCCGTTTGCGAAATATCAAGCTTTAAAGTGCTATTTTTGTTAGATTGGAGCGCCCCTCCCCTCTAACTTCTAAATGACTTTTAATATACATTGAAAAATAGTAAGGTGAAACAGGCCTTACCCTACAAAAATTACTTGCCATTATAAACATTTTCACGTAACAAATACAAGTCAAAAAAAATCTAAGCTTTCAAGATAACCTAATCCAACACGGCATTACATGACAAATAATAAACTACCACTACCGCAAACAGTTGAAATATTTCAACTAGCACAGCATAACAACCAAGGCCAATGCGGTAACTTTTCCCTACAGTTATCAAACAGAGGCAACAAATCAACATAAAACTTTATTAGGTCGAAGGCGTTCGGTGCATGCTAATTAAAGACGAATGTTATGAATAATTCACTTCGACCTGAACACAGTAGGATAGGTCCAAAAGACTCACTAAAAGAGTAGGTACCTACAAGATAAGATGAAACGTATAACATTACAGAAAAAAAGTAAAGTAAAAAAAAATGGTAGTCAATATTTTTTATTTTAAGGAGGCTTTTGCAAGCTATGAAAAGTCACACTATTTTGGCTGTTAGATTAGCTGGACAAGGTAACACAGAGGGGAGAATGAAAAAGGAAAAGGGAGACCCTTGCCCACCAGTGGGACAGTAATAGTTAAAAAAATATTGATTGTATTGTGGCGTTCTTAAACCATAGTTATTCTAGTAACGTGATAGATTTGAGGATAGATGAGTGATGGGTTGTAGGGTTAATAATACTACCATACAGTTTTTGTTGACTGCCATTGGTTTATTGGTTGTAAGTATGAATACTATTGCATATTTTATTTTTTGTTAATTCTATTTTTTTAAAGACTCAGTCTCCACCAGGGTTGCTGTGGGCTAGGCTAGCTGAGCTAGGCTGAAGTCTAACGAAAGTTCATACATTGCATTGAATTTCTTTAAAGTGTTTATGATTTTTTCTATGTGTTCTAGGAATGTGTTAAGTGTGTCTTTGAGTAGTACTTCTTCTAGAAGTTAAGGTTGTAGTGATTTTAATCTGCAGGTTTCTGCGAGTTTTTCTCTGCTTTGGTGGTACCTTGGATAATGTTTTAGTAAGTTGTTTACTGTTTGTGAGGTATTGTTGTCACATGGGCATAGATCATTTTCGGCGATTTTAAATCGGTTACGGTTCCATATTCAGTTTGATTGTAATAGACTTTTCTTATATTGCATACGATTTACACATAGCTGGCGGAATGTGGGAGCATTATACTTGTTAAAACAGGCGTGATGTTTTGTTTTTAATAGCTTATTCCAGAAATGTGGTTCTTCTGTGTAAACCTATGTATTTTCAGTTGAAAGCGAGCCTTCATAGTGACGTAATCAGCGCCGACTTTGGAATTCGTCCAAAAGAGAACTTTGCAACCGAAGCTGGTGTGAGTTATGAATTATTTGATATTATACACTAGTGAAATGGAAAATGTTGATCTAGACTTAGTAGATCATAGTTTAGACGTTGCAAATGATAGGCTTTTAAAGTTTTTCGGAGTAGGGTGAAGGTCTGTTAGTGACTTCAAAAATATATGTTGTTTTAATTAAATTATTTTCTCTGTTTGCTATTAAGGTTCTATGTGAAACGTTCTCACATTAGGAATATGTTAGTGGGTTTATTGCGCCAATTCTTTATAGCAAAAACATAATATATATGAAGTGTGTTTAGACGTTCAAAGAGCTGATTTTAACACTAATTTAAATATATATTGAGTTTTGATTTTCTTCTGCAACTTGAATGCCTTTACATGCATTAACCTCGCATATAATAAAAACATTCATTACAGATGATTTATTCCGTGCAGGAATCGAAGTCGCAACCCCAAACCCAACAGCTTACATACTCACTCTGATACTGACCCAACCGTACACTAAAACAAAAATATACCTACCAAAAGAAAGTTTGATAAATAAATACGGTTACTGCAGTATATAATTTTAACTTCAGTGTTGCCAGCGGTAAAACTTTCCGAAACTAATAATAGGGAAATGAATTGGTAATGCCTGAGCCGAATTTGAAACATTGATCAGTGACCTGATTTTAGGTCAGAGTTGTAATAATATGTATTCGTTTTGGGTGATAGTCCCACAATATACACGTGGTATGATGAAGTACACATAGAAGCAATAAAATTGGGTCATTTACAAATATTATTTATTTCGGATGCGACAGATGTTGTCTTGCCCGATCTCAGCGAATTCTACGAAGTTCAGTTGTGAATCTAATTCATCAACTCAAACACACATAAAAAATATTATACCTAATCGGTCCAGCCGTAAAGGAGGAGTTCAGTGACATACATACTATACTTACATACGAATTAATAATGTTTTAGATGAAATTTGGTGTGGAGATAAATTGAAATCTGGGAAAATAGATCAGATAGTTTTTATTTCATTGCATGAAATTCCCTCGGCAGGTATAGGCTATAGATTTTAGCATATAAGCCAAACTGTTAGTAATTATGTACTGTCTGTTTCCTGCGGTTATATCCGCATCCAGAGGGAGCCACTTAACACACGATAGCCTTTAACCGTCCCAAGGGCCCATCTATCTTTGTACCAAATTTCATACAAATCGGTACAGCCATTTTATCATGAAAGAGTATCAAACTTAAACACACAAAAAAACTCCCTTTCGCATTAATAATGTTAGTTAGGATTGCATCAGATCTAAACTTAATGACAACACAAGCTTACTCTAGTATACAAAATAAAAAGTGGTAGCTGCTCTAACAGCCCGAATAAAAGTGCTTCTTTTTAATGTACCACACTTCCAGGAAGATCACAATGTTCCCGCAATGTGCAGTGTAAAACTATTGGGCTGGCCCTCGATGTAGGTCAGCGACTAATTGCTGTTCCGGTGCAGACAACCGCCATTTGCCTGCATATTCGCTCAATCCTACTGAAAAATACACTTACGAGCAAATTAATTGGGTCAGATACTAACACTTTTTTATCAGCAAAAGATTATGCTGTATTTATGATATGGAATTGTGTCGCCTCTCAAAAGACAGAGACTTAATTCGCTAATTGATTGCTGGTCTTCATTAGTTCTTTGGAGAAGAAGAAGTAGAATAAGTAGTAAGTGATGTATATCTTTGGTATTGAAATCAATTGGCATGTTTATGAAATATCATCATTTCAGAACGACTTGAAATTTCTGGCAGATTTTCCTTTTTTCGCTAGCGTCATGCCAAGCAAAATTCATGAGTTAAGTCTAGTAAATAGGTAGGTTATCGAATATTATTTATTTACACCAAAAATTTAGAGACATATAAGTTCATGCAAGTGAGAAAAAAAATATATTTCAAATAACTACGATTGAATACTATATTATATCAAAACTCCTTTTGCTTTCTAGAGCTTTTATAACAAATATACATTATATTTCGTAAGTGCTTTTATATTCTTAAGTAATATCTTAGGAAGTTCATTCTTTGGTATTGTAACATTTGAACCGCACCGATATTCTAGCAAGTTTTACATAGATAACTATGAATTCTGATCAGTAAATAAATTTGATAAAATTAGGAATAATCTGGTTATTTTGAAGTAGTAAACTAACAGTTGTAATTATAAAAATAAAATAAATATTTACATATAAACTTTTTTTTTTGTCTTTATTTATTTATAGGGGCTTTTACGCATAGCGTATGTCAGCCCCCATATAAACTTTTAAAGAGTAATAAATTAAAGTTGATTTTTTTTTTTTGTATGGCATCTCGCAGGTCAACCTAGAAGGTTGTCGACTGCTTAACCGGGCTTGCCTGTGAAGTGCCTTAAATAAATTTAGGGCTTCCAGCCAGGGCTTAACTTACAAAACTAAGCGACTACACGCTAAGGGCACCCCCTAGTGGGGTACGGGCCTCGGCTTAGGGCGTCGCTGGGGGAGGACAGCAAGGGACAGGCTGGATCAGAATAAATTATGATTATTATAATCGGGAATTTTAAAGCTATTAGCTCAGCTCGCGGGCTGGCTCGTCGAGCTAGGATTAAAGTTGACTCTGGAACTACATAGGTTAGAGTAATAGCTAAATTGAAATAACCTTTAAAAGAACATTCGGCAAAGTCTAAGACGTCAAGTCCGATACCATCTGTTTGTCTGGCTAGAGTTTCCTTACATTATTCATACAGTTAGTTAGAAGATATTATACAACATGTAGGAACAGTCGAAAATTCTCAACGTTCAAGGAAACAAACCTCCGAGTCACGACTAAACCCCATCAAAAGCAGGGTATTGACGTCATTCACACTACATTACTCTTAACGGGCATATAATCTTATGTTATAGTTCCAACGATGTGATTATGGAACTCTTATGGGGGAATCAGGGGCATGTTGTCTATTCTAGCTTCTGATGAGTTTTGGTCAAGTAATTAATGCATTTTTGAGTCTTCAATGTGCAACAGAGAGTTAGACAGCACGTTTGGCGTAGTGGCTAAGCAATCGGCTGGTGCGCTGCGTATCGCGGGTTAGATTCCCGCACGGGACAACTAAAATTATTCCGGGTCTGGGTATTTGTGCATGTGCACGATACACGAGTAATTCCAAGTGAGGGGCAACGTTTTATTAAAAAAGTATATATATTTATTGACGCGCAGGAATCTAACATCACGAACTGCAATTCGTTATGACGTAAGAATTATAATTGACATCAATATCAGTGCCTTAAAAGTACCTACATGCGAATTTTCAATCCATATAGGTAGAAAGCTGCAAAATCTAATTGGAAACACAAAAACATGTTCACAACATAATGGACTCCACATATTAAGGGATCCGCATCTGAAACTCACGATACTGAAGCAATTTGACCCGAAAGCGTTAGTTCCGTACAAGGAAACATCGAAACACGAGCCCATCAACGCAAACGTCACTCGCACACCATTACACCTAACTGACATTAAATCTAACGTTATCGCCCAACGGCCGCCATTTCCCGACGTCAAGCAACAATCTAGAGTAGTCCCGTGAATAAATCAGCTAGGGCACCTCTGATCCCTTAAATAAGTGGGCTCTCGTGTGTGAAATATCGAGTACGGGTGAGTTTGTGAGGTGTGAGCGTCGCAGCGGTGAGGGTACAGAGGCTGTTCTGTCGGACAAAGAAATTAACCAGTTTTTTATTAAGGAGGTATAAATTGATTATTGTATCAAAAATTAGATTATAATGTGACGATTTGTCAACGGAAGCGTGCTTGAGGAATTTGAAAATAAAAAAAAAAACATTCAGATTTGCAAGTAAAGGTTTTCATAAATAGACAAGAACTTAAAAAAAAACTCCCAAAAAACGGCAGTTCTAGTTATTCATAATTAAATCAAATATACATAGTTATAAAATTCCCACTCAACATAAAATTTCTAAAGGAAACCCAATACGAGACGTTATACATTTTCAGAGAGTTATGTAGCCGCATATAAATTTAGTAGGAGTGGCTGGCATTATCTCAGTCTTTAGAAATATTTCATGCACACTGTTACAATGGTGTTAGCGCTGCAGTTAAGAGCCATAATAGGTCGATACTAGAAAATTCCTTTAAAATTAAACAGTGAAATGGTAATTTAGGTAACAAATTTCGCTAGCAAAAATTTTCATGTGTACAAAACTTAGGTATCACTTGTTTGTTTTTGTTAGTGAGTTAATTTATTTAAGCTGCTTTACTAGATTACTAGATATTTAGCAAATAGTTTTTAGTAATTATTAAAGTATAAAAGTAACCCGTATATACCCGTATAACATCATAATTCTCTAAAATAACATGAAATAATATAGATATTTTTTATAATAAAGGAATATATTTAACACAGTTGTGTAAGGTCCTATATTTTTTTAAATTACCTTTCTACAGTTTTTTTTTTACTTTAAAGCTTAACATTGCCAAAACCCACACTCTTCCGTGTGTCCAGTATTCTTCAAAAGAGATCCAAAGTTGTATTAATAAATAGATCATATTTAAAACTAAATTCATCTTACCCCACAGTGACTGGTCCCACTAGCATAACGCACACAACATCATTATTATTCAGGTGCCGTACACAACGAAGCGACACGTACGGCGGGCATCCTTCAAGCAGGACGAATATTGTGACGCGACTATCCGCCTACCTACGATATATTATTATGTAAAACCTTACCAGGTACCTGGTACCTACACACTATATGACTAGAAATAATGCTTACGTTTGTAATAAGCAACCGCTTCTGTATTACCAGCTTCAGTTTCTACGAAGTGACTCATAGAAGCTGTTACTTCTTCTTATCGTGTGGCCTGCAGGTTTTTACCAACCTAACAAGCCCTGGTGTCAGAGTTTTCTCAAATCCACCTGACGGCTTCTAACATATAATTGTAACACCATCTGCTATCAAGATAACAGCCGGGGATGATGGCTTAACGTGCTGTCATACCTCTTAGGCACGGAGGTATGACAGCACCAACTTCTTGACCCCGGGCTGCTTTGTGAAATTTTCTAAAACCCACAAAGCGATTTCGGCCCGACCCGGAAATCGAACCCGATACCGTTTATAGAAGTCGCGTTATGCTACCAACGAGGCAAGCTGTTACTATTAAGCTGTCCTTGATCGCAATCGCGTTAAATGTAGCTTGATTAGGAAAACAATCTTCAGAACAGGTTTTGTAGTTCCAAAAACACAAAACCCTTTAATTTTATTTCCATAGAGGTTTTAAGAAGCAATTACATCCAATTATCACGGTCTAAAAAGGCTAGGTTATTTTCAACCCAGATAATAGTCGACTCAGTTAACATAACCATCAAAGTCGCCGCATTAATTTACAGCTAGCTCTACGAGTTCTGTCAAAAAAACTAAAACCTATATGACTAATCCCAATAACGGGCCCATTCATTATAGGTACCAGGAAACCATAAAGCCATCGGTTCAACAAACCCGTAAACTCGAGAGCAGCCGAAAGTCAACGTGTGTGGATTATTCAATCACTTCCCTCGAGTAATTGCTTTCGTTTCCTTTAGACCCTTAAAAGGGACAAAAGCCAACAACGGAATATCGGTATCTTTCAATGGTTGGGTCTCGGAGGTCAGATGGCGGTCAGTTGCTCTGATCTACTGGTGTTCAAATAGATATGCTGTGTATCGAAGCTAAAAGTGCTTGGAAATTAGAAAATTAGAAGATCTTCCTTGTATATGAGGTTATAATCGACATGCAAAATATTAATGACATCAAGGAAACGCAATCATTCTTAAATATGACAGGTTAAGCAGGTGATAATAATTAAGAACATGTATACAATCCTCACCTGGTCTACAAAATATACAACTCAGCTGTACTATCCTATAGGATTAGAGGAACATCCTACTAATATTATAAATGCAAAAGTGAGTTTGGTTGTTACGCTTTCACGGTAAATCAGCTGAACCGATTTGGATGAAATTGGTACTGTAATTCAAGGGACCCTGGACATGGTTATAAGCTACTTTTTATCCGGGTACGTTATGTAGTTCCCTCGGCATAGGAGTAAAACCGCAATAAAAAGCTTGTATTTCATAAAATAATTAGCATAGCCAAAATTACGCCGTAAGCCTAGTATGGGTCCATAATTATATAATCAAAAAACAAACAGCAAAGCGTATAAAAAATGACGTCATTCGCAAATTTCTTACTAAAAAAGTGTATAACATTATATCTACGTTACCAACGGCACTTAATGATAGTGGATGTCAAAAAGTTCCGTCACCGGTAGCAATCATATTCTCATCTACGTGTCTCAAGTGACTATTGTCAGCAAAGTTAATAGACTGGAAGTGGAGCTGTTATTAAGTGATAGCATCGAATACATCTGCCGTTTAAGATGTATGCAAAAAAATAGGTTTTGTTGATGTGGAGGAGCTATTAATGCGTGGGAGTTTTTGAGAATTATTTTCCATAAGTTTTGAGGAATTGCCAAAAAGTGGTGATCGATCGATGCAAGGTAAAAAAACAATTTTTATACACAATTCATTGTAAATTAACCATATTTTACACATTCAGAGCCCTTAGCGATATATAGAAAGTACGCTAAACAGTCTTAAAGGTCCCGGTTGTCTAAAATATGTGTGTGGTAATTACTATAAGCAGACAGAGTTTTAAAGTATCGTAACTAACCTAAACGTTATGTTGAAAAGCATTAACACCAATGTTATAAATGACGACATTGAGTACGTGCCCAACACTTTTAAAAGTATGCATATAGGAAGAGCTATAAGACAACACTATCTGCTAGCGGACTGAAGGACAAAATATGACATACACAAAATTGAGGAGAATGTAGGATCGTGATCTCCACCAGAGCTAAAGTTATTAAATAAACATATACATAAATAAAGCAAAGTGAAACGAGGAAGGATATGATAATAATGTATTCACATTTCAAATGCATGCACGATAAAGTTTGGAGGACGGAAGCTGGTACAAATTGTATTTCGTAACTATAATTCCCAGTGGCCATCGTAAAACAGAGGGAATAATCAACCTGCGAGTTTAGCAACGCGACGCTATGGTATACAGAATCGTGGCAATCGACAAATAATGTAATTCTAGTAGAATCATGGTACCTAATTCTAAAATGAAAGATATTAAATTTTAGAAAGGTGAATTCATTGTAGTAAATACTGAAATGACGGTTGAAAGGGATGATGGAAAAAAAGGGAGTTTTGTGGCGAATCAAAGTGAAATAAAATATGGGCAAGAGAATGATGATGATGAAACTAATTAAAATTATAAAGATATTAAACATAGTCTAGTTCATATTATTGTATTATTATTTGAGCACATAATCATGGATGGAGTAAATATACATTTTCCAAAAACTTAACCCAAGCAAGAAAAGCAAGAAATTAAGGCACAGAATATAAAAACATTCTCACAGAAGAAGTAACACTTGAAATAATTAATTCCAACATCCAACAATCGAAATACAATTACAAAAGAGAAACGTACAAGAAAATACAAAGTAAAATACGAATAGACATTTCCAATTAATTGTAGTGCTGAAACTACAATTAATTGAGTTGGCTACGGAGACCTGCAAACATAAATATTACATCTACCACGACTCACGACCGCGTGTTTGAATATGCATCGCGAAGACACAGGTCCAAGTTGCCGTAGACAGATAACAAAGTAAAATAGAGAGGACAAACACATAAACTCTAGGAACGGTGCAGAATTGCATTTACCTAGGTAAGTTTAGAATGTATATGAGATAGGTAAAAGTTTGGGTGGATCTTAGTTTACTTAAACGTATATAAAATCTTGGATTTGTATTTTTTAAGAGTACATTACAACGTCTATAAGCTAACGCCTCATTGGTAATCGATACCGGTTGTTCATGTTATTGTATCTGTCATGAGTAAGTCAATCAAGATGACAATCTGAACAAGTTTGTGATTTTTTAACAGACTTCAGAAAAAACGATTTTCAATTAGGTAATTTCAATAATGAAAAGAAGTATAGATCACGAGAGAATCCTTTTTCAGCTGTTTGCATAGCTGGTAAGTTTTACCAATACACTTGTAACTACTAGTAGCTATTTTCACATCAAATAAATTATGCTGAGATTCAATGAATATGAATTAGTTACCACTGAAACTAAAAATGAAAAAATACATAACCTATGTAAGATACAATAGACGGTCTTTAATGTTTGCACCCAAGTCTTATACACAAAGCACAACCAGCATTATTAAATTCTTAATTAACAAACTTCTTTGCACTTCCTAAGCTTTCAAAGAAAACAAACATAGTCGAAAGCTTTCCTAGTTTAATAGAGCAGCCTTCGAGTTTCTCATAAATTTCCTAGACACCTATCCAGTGTTCCAGACAGCGCTAAGTGATGCCCTAAGGCTGGTTCCGTACTTGGAAATAAACGCAAGACTGTGGACATGAATTACTGGTGGGATGCTAATCAGTTACGATTTATTAAGAGATTTATTTAGCTCCCGATTAAAGAAACGTGCGTTTAATGTAACTATTTGTCAAAATAAAGACCTTTCTTTATCTTCTGTGGGTGAAATTTAGAGTCAGAGCAATATGAATTTCTATTTCCCTTGGTCACGCCATGATTTAAGAATGACAACCGATTAGGATAAAATTTGGTGCTAAGGTAGAGGTAATCCTGGACAGGTTATAGGCTACTTTTTATCCGGGTGCGTGAAGTAGTTCTCTCGGGATGCGGGTTAAACGCGGGAATCAGCTAGATATAAATAAAATGAGTGCTTTTGTTAGCCTTTTCAATGAATAATCAGAAAAGTTTTGTTTTCACGATCTTTAGGACAAACAGAAGTGTAATTTATTTGGTAGACTAGCTGTTTCACCTTCGTTTTGAAGAAACTACATCACGCCCCCAAAAGCCCTTTCTTGGTAGTTAGGAGTATGTTTACAATATAAACCGCATTAACTATTTCAATTCAAGTTACTGTCCCAGCGATTTTGGCTCTGCGTTGAAAAATTAGTTAGTCAAGACAAGTAACTATGTGTATAGATAGGTACATGCAACGTTGTCAAATTAGATATTTTTTCAATATCTTCATTTCACACATCCACCATCATTCATCATTTACTTTTCCTAAATCTTTGACAATTGCGTTACTTTAAGCTATCATTTTATTACTTAAATCTTGGTCCAAGTATAAATCAACGCCAATATTAGCCTCGTGTTTCCAATAAATCGTTGACCACTTAACCGTTTACTAATTTCTCGGGCACCATTTCAAATCCCTTAATAGTCCCTTTTATTTTTTGCTTTAGTCGCCTCAGACATCTTACAATAGGACCCTTTGTAACCGGGGCCGGTCCGACCTTTTTACAATGTCTGTCTATTGTCAACGACAATTTATAGGTTTTTTTTCTATCACTTGTCTGAACTTGTCGAACGAATCCGACAGGTCCCGACATGATTTCGTAACGGCCAAAGATAACAGTTCCAATTTCAAAATTGAGTTAGTTTTTTAGGGTTGTGATTGTCGTTTGAGGCGTTGCTCTGGGCAAGATAATTGGATTTTTTTAGATTTTCGTGTTGTCTGTAATACATTCAGTAATATTTTAGGCTTGGAACAAAAATTATTGGACCAGTATTCTAAAACTGATGCAAGACCTTCGATGAAATGGCTCGTATAGTTTAAAATCAAGCTCGTATCAAGATTTTTGCTTCAGTATTATTATACTTTACTACATTTGAAATCTGAATTCCACTTCGTTTTACAATACCAAACATTTTATCCACGTTTATAACCCAAAAACCTCAATCCAGTCCGCAATTCCCACCGGATATCATCACAAACGATTCATATATCGATATATTATACAATTCTGCCAGAAATTAGGTATGTATATAGCTGGCTTTATGTGCCATAAAATGTATGGAGATGAAATTACGTGTTTCATACAATGTATCAACGTTAAACGTATGTGTATTACCGATATTATGTGCTCTCGTAATGCTAATGCCGAACTGTTGCGTTTGGTTTAGAGGGCAATAATATTATAATTAGTATTTAATACCATCTTGAAATTAGACTTTGAAGTGTAATGTAAAACACAAGACTAAAATAACATAATGTTCACTTTTGGAACTGTTTACAACATTCTACATATTATAGTAGGTATAGGTAGAGATGGCAATGAGCGATTTTGGGTAAATAATGCACTCAGCAGAAGCGCAATTTTACTTTAGTAATATTGCTCCATGACAAACATAACTTCCTTAGTAAACCACCAAATTCGAAAACAAATAATCCGAAAAAAAATAGTCAATTAAACTGAATTAGTTCTGCGACGTCATACCTACTCCGTTTTCTCTGAGAATTTTATTTAAACCTTAATAAAATCCTGTCAAGGAATTTGAATGGAACAGCTCGAAACTCCCACAGTCATTACACCGTAAAACAAAATATTTCTTCAATACTTCTGTTGATCACCTAAAATCAAGATAAAACCGCTTAGCGCCACAAAACTGTTCCCAAAAACGGTAGAACAAATTACAATACTGTTACATTGAAAACTCTGTGTCGATTTAACACGGCACTTTCTTTAATCACCGCCGATAGAGTATCGACCGCAAATTGCATAATTTCGCCCGCCGACACCGCCCGTCATAATAACAACACGACACAATAATATGGGGAGTGGTGCAAGGTATAAGTGATAAGAATATTATAGTTAACTAGCTGTTTCCCATGGTTTCACCTGCATCCCGAGGGATCTACTTCGCGCACACGGGTAAAAAGTATCCTATATACCAAATTTCATCCAAAAAAAATATACATCTATACATTCTTGCTAGCTCAAAATTTTTGTTTGGTAAATGTTTGTGAAAGGATTATTCGGGACTATCCTTAGTCTGTGATGTCGCCTGTATATTATACACATGAAACAGCCTTCAAGCATTCAGGATAAAGCTTTCTTTTATATCAGCTCAGTGGTTACAGAGATTAGAAACGAACACACAAACAGCCAAATGATGTATTCCTAACTAGGATAAAATTCGAAATTGAGTTTGTTTGTCTTTTAGTGTGTTTGTTACGCTTTTATGATTAAACGTGTGATCCGAATTGGATATTGATGGGTACGTAAGGTACCTCAAGAAGTGAGGAACGAGTGAAACCGGAGGAAACAGTTAGTTGTCTAATAACTGGAACTACTAAGCAGGAAACTTACTTCCACACCCGATTGATTTTTTAGTACAGGATATTATAGATGCATGGGTAGTTTACTTATTGAGTCAAGTTTCTGCGCAACTGAATAAATTTTAGTCATCAAAAAATTCATTGTCTTACTTTTGAAAAAATAATACTTATTTTGAATATTCAAAAGATCCGGGTCAAGTAATCAATGTGAATTAATTATTATTTCAAATCGATAAACCTACTTACTTCAACTCATTTAAAATGTATCATTAATTTTGTGACATCATAAAAAGAGGCATTTATTTATGATGTAGTTAATATCTAGCTTATCATACACAATCTGTTATCTTAAAACATGCCTATCACATTAGCATAGTTATCTTATGTTGCGATTGATCAACAACTTTCAAGTTTTAGTATTTTATTAGATCAAGAATTTAGTGTTAAGATAACATTTAAATTGATCATTAATTAATTAATCCGACTCCTAGCGGCATGCTTTTTAGTGTTCTTTTTTTGAAATGGAATGCAGGAGTCAGGCTTATCTTTGTAACCGCCATTCTAATAACAGGTATTGTTAATAATGTTGTGGTAATAACTGCTGTTAATCCTTTAAAGTTGACCATTTAGGGCCACAGTATCAACTGTCTAAATCAATCGGATCATTATTTATAAAGAACCAGCTGTTTCCCGCGTTCCAGGAAAACTTCTTCACGCACCAGGACAAAAAGTAGCCTATAATACCTTTCCAGGCTTCTCTCAATCTCCGTACTTAATTTCATCCAATGCGGTTCAGAGGTTTTAGCGTTAAAACGTAACAACCACACTTTCGAATTTATAAAATTTTAGTTAGCAAGTTCGGATCGATATAAGCAAAAACCAACACACCTCTAAATAAATTAAGTACTTAAAATGAAACGCTAAAAGCCCGTTACTTGCTCCGTACAAAAAGCTCGGACAGCCGATACGATCTTCGATACGACGGCTACAAAAAGAAACGCCGTTATTTCCCACGGGGTGTGGAATTCTTGTGCCATTTCGGACACAAGCCTTTTGTGATCCCCGTCCGGCTGTCCGCTA
The DNA here is from genome assembly GCA_963891755.1 of Pyrrhia umbra. Classification (NCBI taxonomy): domain Eukaryota; kingdom Metazoa; phylum Arthropoda; class Insecta; order Lepidoptera; family Noctuidae; genus Pyrrhia; species Pyrrhia umbra. The sequence goes on along the minus strand of OY982931.1, from coordinate 1,440,394 downwards.
GATTATTCGTTTAATATTGAAACTGTTTACACTGAAAATAGGTTTTTTTTACACTCTTTGCTACAGTTACACCTTTATATTAGACTAGCTTTCCGCCAGCTGCTTTGCCCACATGAGCTACACGAATTCAAATTAAATGTGTCAGAGTTTCATACAAACTTTGCGCCCCTTTTTCACCCCCTTAGGACTAGAATTTCGAAAAATCCTTTCTTATCGGATGCCTACGTCATATAAAGAACACACCTTTAAAATTTCAGGTCTTTACGATCAGCGGTTTAAACTGTGCCGTCCATCAGTCATTCAGGACAAAGCCTTTTATATGTGTAGATAATAGATACAGATAAATCCTGTTATTACTAAGTTGGATCACTTCATCAGCCAAGTTGGACAAATTTACACTCGGTGCCAAAAGCACTTGGAGCGACCGCGTCTGTCATAAAATGACCACATTTTACGGCGATGAGGTGTAAAAGTTGATAGAGCGGTATCTTAGTGACAAGTTACTAGCCTATTGCTTGTCTACTTTGCGGAATAGACCTTTTATTAGTACAACTGAAAATGCAGTTTAAACGTCTCTTTTCGACGAGTGTTAATATCATCATCATCCGTCGGCCCTTTTCCCAATTTATTGGGTGTCGACGCAGCATGTTTTCTTCTTCCATACTTCTCTATCTGACGTCATCTCACTATTAATATACTTTCTAGCCATATCATCTTTCACACAATCCATCCATCCGACGAGTGTCAATAATGATCATGTAATTGATTGTATGTACATGTTTGTATAAAAAAACAAAGAATTAATTAAAAGTGCGAATGCGAATTCAAAGAATCCATGCAGGCTTGTGCTAAATGATATACCTAGATCCACAAAATATAATAAGAACTGTTTGGCTATGTATGTGTGTCCGTATATAACAATATACCTTGTGATTTTAAATCTCTGAATGATAGAGCATTTAAGCGCAAATTGTATATATGGCTTAATGAACAACATTTTTACTCTTTGAAAGATTTTATGGAAAAAATATAAATTCACGTTTTTTTATTAGCTAATTTAATAAAAAAGTTTGCATGCTATGTATATCTGGCTAAACATGTAGGACTACAGATATTCTTATTGTAACACCATGATTATATTATACCATATTTTAACGCAAATAAATATTCGAGAGGGATCTAAATCTTCCCTTTGGACGTCACTTCCTCGGCTACCATGTGAGTAAATGTGATTTCATATTATGTAGCCTTTCCAAGCAATATTAAAATGCACGTCTGATGTAACCATGTGAGCTTGCTCGCATCTTGCTATTTGATATTTTTACCAAGAAATTAGAGGATGCAATTTCTATATACAAAACAGATTGTAAATCTCTGACGATCAAGTGACGTGCATAATATATATATACAATTATGTTATTTTATTTTGAAAATAATAAAGGCAGGTTTTTCTTTCGTTAAAGTCTATACCACTAAATTCTTATTCCCCAGAAACAATCCCAAATCGTGTACTTAGCGATATTATCATCAATCACAAGAACAACGGCCGATAGATAATTGATTTCAATCTATCGATGGTGACCGAACTTTCTCGAAGACCTGCTGTTTCCAGTTAACCGTTATACAATTAGTATCGACCTATCTGCCTTAATTTACCAGTAGTGTCCGAAAACAAAATTGTACTTTGAAAAAAAAAATCTTCATAAAAAGCCTGGACTATTAATGTGATACTCCTAACTTGATGAATATTATAAATTCGAATGTGAGTATATTACGCTTTCACAGAGAAACGATTTGGATAAAATTTTGGTACGGAGATAGATAGGACCCTGGAAAAGGATATAGGCTACTTCTTATCCGGGTACGGTAAGTAGTTCAAAACACAACTGAAACCGCGAGAAACAACTAGTGACAATGTAATTACCATTAATTTATTACTGAAAACAGCAATTATTGGGTGTTTTTTGCTTTGCTACAAATTCCGCGTTTGGTGTTAAAAAATCACAAACTGCAAAGCTAGTAAACAATTTTATACACCGAAATTCAAACTAACCCTAACCTCCGTAGTTCGGCCTCACTCTTTTGTCCTACTTAACACTTGGAGAATCCAAAATGGCTGAGATATTGACGTCACCAAACATCGCCTTATTATATTTAGGTCTGTATTATAAAACTATAATCAAGCATAGATTTTATCTTGAGTCTAATTTTAGACCTATGTATTTGCTTGGTTGAATCTAATTATAAGTAGTGCTTCAGAAAGGTGTAATTATTTTATATAACAAAAATAGCAACTAACATTTGTTAGACATTAATATCATAAACAAAATATTCATAAGCTCATCTCATAATGCTTGGAGTAGTGTATGCATTCTGAAGAATCATCTTCTAATGATCCGCAAATACAAATATAAATGAGTGCGACTCTCAACAAGAAATTAAGTACTTACATATGATCTATTTTAAAGACCTTTTCGATAACGTACCACAAAACAGGATCAGCAAGTACTTTCAATACACATAATAATGGTATTAAATAAAAAAGTAGGCCAATTTCCAATTCATCTCATTACTCACCAAGCCATCAATCACATTCATGTTTATAAATAACAATTTTGTCAAAGCAAACAATCTTAAAATAACCCAACCTTTTTATCCTTAATTCATGAATAAATAAAAGAAAGGTAATCCTAAAAGAATAAGCTAGTAATCACTAATTCATGTAACATTGTAATCAAAATTCCATTTGTTAGACATCGTATGAATCCCTCGTTACCGACTAACTCGCCTTAAAGACGTTATCCTAAGGATAATTCATGTAACAGGGATTTGTGAACAAAACTGAGCACTTCTTGGAGTGCCTAAAGATTATTTAGGTTCATAGAATGAAATACTGAAGGATCTTTTCTGGATAGCTAACATGGTGTTCTGCTAATACTAAAATATTAAGGTCTTCAAATCAGCGGGTTGATGAGCGGGGCGATAGCGTTTTAAAAAATGTTGTACACAAATTTCTGCGCTTAAGGTATTTTAAATAAATTATAATGTACATAAATTGGTACCTGATGTATTATAATGATTTGGCATTATAGTTTTTTTTTTATAATTTTGGTACTTACCCAAACCACTTAATGACTCTCGGAGCTTTGCAAAGCAATTGGTTCACTTACCTGAAACAAATAACAATATTTTTTAATATCTTCTCTTTTCACAATTTTTAAATGAAGAGCGCATTAATTAAAATTTCCTGATTTTCCACTACAGTATAAAATAATTTTCTAGTAAAATACTTTGTAAATGTTTTTCAATACATAAATCAAGTAGTTTTACATAAAAAAATCTCGCTTGTAATCTCACGCAATTTTCGCAGCCCCAATCAGATACTCAACTTGATTGGCTCCACACACATGCAGAAACGCAAACATTTTTACTGGTTCCGTAGCGAATGAGCACACGTTCATGAGATGCAGTTCCAAACAGAACCATTCACTATGTTGGCAATACTAATGCATTTGATAGACGTTCTGCATTTAAAAGTAACTGTTACTAGTGGCTTACTTTGATTGTAAGTGCTGAGCAGTTTCGGGACTGTTAAACCATTCATGGTTAGACTGAAAGACTGACCTAAAACTTAGTGTAATTTATTAATCTTTCTGGGAAAGGTTAAGATTAAGGCTAATTCTGTTACTACTAAAAAGCATGGTAACATCAACTCCATTTATGAGAAATGAAATTATGATAGCGAAGAAATTACTGATTTTAAGTAGAAACTATGATAAGATTATTTAGAGATCATGTAGATTGGGTAATGATTTGAAACGTTAGATGGCTTTGATGAATGTTAGGCATTTCTGTCTAACAATACTTAAAACCCGGGCTAAAGCCAATTCAGTAAGTCTATCAACCTATTTATCGAAATCAATCTATCGAGTTTTAAGCAGTAAAAAGTTTATGTTATTTTGTTCTTAATCGTACGATAAAGCTCCATCATCAGCATCATCATAAAATGTAACATTTTGGTCTAAAAATGGATAGCTCAAATGCACTTTGATAGTCATACTAAGTTTAATCAAATATGACTCATACCTACCACTGTATTTTCTAGAACACCAAAGAATTCAAATTCGAAATCACATACAACACACACGTTATTACACAAAACAAAGATTTGCTAATCGATAATCCTTGTTACTCGTATTCATTTCCACATAGCAAATAGTGTTCGCTCCACACGTAACAATCGTTATGTCCTGCAATGGCAGTAAAGCATAAGGACTGACAGTGAACAAGCCAAGCCAGCTCATTCTACCAGCTGATAACACGGCGTTTTATGTTTTTACTACTTTCCTACCTTCTAAGATACAAATAGAGGTGTTTATGAGCTTTGTATGGTGTTTATTACATGGCTAGTGAACATGGGAAGTGAATGATAGAACAAGGTATTGAATTTTAATCTTTATTAGACGAAAATGTTAGGTCTTAATTGGTTTCAGATATTTGTTTTGTTTTTTGAAGGATAGTGTTAAAACTGAACTTTATTATTCTGAATATGCTAAATCTCAGCTTATCTGCATCTGCTGAGGAACTGAAATCCCGAAATAGAAAGGGGTGAGGAAGAAACATGGATGGATTTTAGTCAATAAGAGTCTGACACTCCCACCCGCCCCATCTACGGCGGGAGGATTCTTTGATGATTTTCCATCCGAAAAAAAAAACATTTCTGAATCTGCTGTGAGCAAAGATAGACCTGATGGTAAATTTTCCTGAGTCTATAGACATTTCAATACATAAAGCACTACAGGTGTAATATCATAATACCTTTTAAACCGAAATAGAGCAATGCTTCTTCTGCGAGAGAAAAATGTTGGCAGTACTTCCTAGGAAGTACTTCTTCACCATGTCTTATAAGTTATACAATTTAAACCACTGTAAAGATGAAATAATAAAAAAAACATAATAGAGTCATAATCTTCTATCGAGGAATGGTATTAAACAGTAAGGAGAGTAAATTACATCAATTATATAATTAAGACTCATCATCAGTCATCACCAAATAAAAACTCTTTGTCTGTTTGTCTGTTACCGCAGTTAAAGCAAGAACAAGGGCAAAAAATTTACATGTTAAAGTTCACAGAAGTGCATTGCATATTGAACCTTATGCTCTATAAAATACAGACGAAAATTATTTGCTATCAGGCTATAAAAATTAAACACTTGATCAGAAGGAAATTAACTTTATGCACGAGAATATAAGGTTTAATTTAGTTCGTATTGTTGTAACAGTAGATATCAGCGTCACGTGTGGCCGTTTATAGAATTAAACTTTATTACAATCGTAAAGTAGTGTAGTTAGCGCGCCTGCGCAGGGCGCCCGTCTGTTAATATCACAATTATTACATGTTACTTAATATATGTTCACTCCAATAATTAAATGTAATTTTATGGATTTCAAATGTAATTAGCTTCATTATCGTCTGATGGGACTTTTATTCGGAATTTACCTTTGATTTGTAAATGTAAAGGAAATAAATGGAAATGGTAAGCCGTTATTCGTTTTTAATGCTGCAGTAGTTGCATTTGCCATTTTATTATAATAAAAATACGCATTATTAACGGTAATTATATGCCTAAGACTTATGTGCAGTTGACTAAGTTATCAGTTGACCTGAAAAGCACAACTCTCTTATTCTTTTCATTATTAATTTAATATTATAATCTTTGTAATTATTATGATCGTATAATTTATATTAAGTTATTTATACCTTGCCGCAATAAAAGATTTTTTGTGTATTTTTTTATTATTACTGATAAAAAATAATCCATAAAAAAAACATTACGGCGTTTGTGACACAAACTCTTGTGTAATGATTGATGATAAAATTCCTTCAGTAAAACAATAAAAATTAAGGCGGCGATATACGACTTTGGCCCTTTTAAAGCTAATGATTACGCTTTGACGACTTGCTTTCATGATTTGAAAAGTATATATACTAAACTAGAGCATATGCTTGATGATTTTGTATAACGTTTTTTTTAATTATGTATTTATAACATTGTATAAAAAAATCATGAAGTTAGGTCTAACGCAGAAGAAAAACTGAGTTTTACATAGAATTTATCAAGCGGATTTTAATGGAACCTGTACCATTTTATAGAAAAGTTAATTATCTGTCTTTTTGTATACGTATATTTTTTTTAAATCGTACATTTACGTCAATTTTTGTGCTTTTGTCAAAACGTTGAGTTGAAATTACGGAGGGGCTCCACCGGGCGACGGGGGCAGTACGTCCGTGACCACTGTCACGGGTAGACGCTGTCACTCAGAGCGAGCACATTACGATGTAAATAAATTATTATATTTGTGATAAGATGACTGGTGAATTATAATTATTACATTGAAAAGGCACTACATGCGGATAAAATATTTTTTTGATGTGAATAACGTGTTTTCAAACCAAATCATCCATAATCTGTCATAATCTAAAATGTGTGTATCTAAATTTGGCAGGACAAATATATTTTGTTATTGACTTACTAAATAATTAAATGTACTTTAGGATTTAAATATGTATTTCTTTTAATACATTGCGTATTAAAAACGAGAATATTGCATACCTCATTTTACATGTAGGTCGGAGATAATCGTCAAAATTAAAATTCTTTCATATTATGTTACAATATTTCCTAATAGTTTGGAATTTATAGAAATAGTAGCTATAAGTCAGGGCATGGGATGATATCTTAGAACAAAACTTAATGGTTTGTAAATAAAACGGTTTATCCATGGGTAACAAGGTGGCGCTATTCTAAATTATTACCAATGAAAATATTTTTCTAAACACGTGAATTTGGGTTCGAATTTCTTTGCTACGAGATGAATTTGAAAAAAAAATGCAGAATATGATTAAAAAATAAGCTTACGCTATTAAAAGAGTATTGTAAAATTGTAAAATGTATTGTATTGTCTGACTTTGTTAGCTAGACCATTTTCCTATTTTGGATTGGTTACATTAGTTTTATTTTTAGGGTTCCGTAGTCCGACAAGGAACCCTTATAGTTTCGCAATGTCCGTCTGTCTGTCTGTTCGCGGCATAGCTCAGAGGCTCTTGGTACTAGAAAGCTGAAATTTAGTATAGATATGTGTATTGATCACGCCGAAAAAGTGGTAAAAATGAATAAAAAAAATAAAATAATTTAGTGGAGCTCCCGAACACATGAAATGAGGATGAATATTTTTTTTTGTTGCGTAACCCTTCATGCAGGGTATCGTTAGATAGGTCTTACAAAAATAAAAAAAAAACTAACTTTCGAAAACTATCACGGCTAAGTAGGCTTCACCGGTTACATAGTTATAGTTGACTAACTAAGACCTACTACGGAATCCTACTGCGTGTGGCCCGACACGCACTTGGCCGGTTTTTTACTGGTAACATTGGGTAGTGATGCTTTACATAGCAACCATTTTCGAAGTTTAGTAAAAACGCCAAGTAAGCAGTCACATAGATATACATATTAATCTATTAGTCAAGGTATCTAATGTGGGATAATATTATATACACACAATCTAAAAGATAAGACGAAGCATAGTGTTTTAGAAATGAAGGTCCTACTTCACTATGCCACTCTTATGTTTTATTTTAAACACCAAATAGTATCCGACAGAACGTCCATTTTTGGCTAGGCCTAAGCCGATTAATAGGCAATCGCTTAATTCTTTGGCTAAAGCCCTGATAAATAAAAAGGACTTGATCTTCTTTAATTTTTGTTCCAGAAGTCAAAGACAGAAGAACTGAAAACGAAAAAAAAAGATATATTCAAATAGTATATTTAAGGTTCCGAACCAAAATAGTAAAAAGTAACCCTTATGGGATGCGACTTTCTCTGTCTGTCTGTCAGAGCTGATAATTACTTCAGGAATAACTAACCTTATCGATTTGGAATAATTGTTGAAATATATCGCAAATGGATAAAGTAGAAAAATACTACCTTTTACTTTCGAGGAAAAATGGGAATTAAAATTACAAAGTGTAGTTTCTACGTCATCATAATTATGAAAGGGCTTGATATAAAGGCTTGATGCATATTCTAATATTTTTTATGTTTTCTTCGACATCTTTTGGTATACGAATTAAATTAAAAAAAAAACTCTCCGTAGTTTGTAAAACAAACATTCTGAAATAATTAGACTTCCGTACATTTTTCTCTTAAATGCTTTTCTTAATATGGTATTTCGACCATTTTCCAATTCCAAGGTTATGTTTGAATTCCGATGAATTGTAATAAGAAAACTAAATGAAAATTGAGCTACTGCATGTCAATTTAATAATCTTTTTATAAAAAAATCTGTCAATTTTTGCGGTGAGTTTTTCTGATAAAATATATTATAAAAAAACCTTATATTAGTAATATAAGGTAAAAAGATAAAGATCAAAAATATTTAAATCGGTAATTATAAAAGATTTCAAAGTCAAAAATCGATATTGCATCTTTCTAAAAGATTATCGAAATGCCATACAATGGTAGGATTTTTTTCCATTACTTTATTTCTTCAATAATGCATGAAACCGTGGAAAAGGGTCGTACAAATTTGGTGCTTGAAAATGTAACAGCTAATTCTCATTTAGATAAAGTCTATATCCGAATTTAGCACATTGATTTTTTGCTTTGCGGCACTTTCAAAATTGGGCCCAAAACGGGTGATATTCCATTGTTCATGACAGGCAAAAATTTAAAAAATCCTGGTCATAATCGGAATCTTTACTATCCCACTTTTGGGTATGACATAGACATGCATTAGCATTAATTATCACGCTTTTTCAAGGTGGATTGGTGATTACAGACCGTGTAGTCCAGGTTTCCTCACGATGTTTTCCTTCACCGTTAGTCAATGGTGTCTAAGTTATACTAAAAAAAGTGCATGTAAAACTTTGGAATAGTCAGATTCGTAATTTCTAGGTTTCGAAGTTCGAATCTGCATACTCATAAATGAGATGCAGGTGCCTTAGCAAAGAAGCCACAATGACTTTTTACTAATATGTTCGGTGTATCAACTTAATAATATAAATAAAACTACCTGCAGCTTATTTAAAATATTAACATCATTTGTAATACAGTCTCACTCACTTTTAGGTCTTTAAACGTAATAGATTATTCAATTTCGGTTCTGTTGGTGTCAAAACTTAGGCCAATTTTAAGCTAATGGTTTGGCCAAAGCTGATGCCAAAGGTTTGGTCGGACACTTTACAGATGGATCAGAAACGTCGGACTAATTAACTGGCTTCCAGGCTCTCCTTACAAAACTAATGATTTTCCTATACAAGTAAAGATGAGCTGAAGTTATTTGAGAAGCAGCAGATATCGTAAAATGCAAATATGAAAAAAACTTGCGTGCATTTCTGTTAGAAGAGCTCAAAGTGGACACCAATATGGCCTAAAAATTAACTCCTATGGTGCGATTAAGTCCTTCTGTCTGTCCATCTTTCACAGCGGATTAATTCAATAATGCTAGTTGTCAGAATTTTTTCTTGAAACTTGTAACAATTCAGATCGATAAACGTGTGTTGCAGATTAAAGAAATTGAAAATATTTTTGCTTTTCTGGCAAACGAAGTATGCAGTGGGGGTTGGAAATTTAAAAATAGTGTTTCGAAGTATTACTCAGACAGATGTTATTTGTATTTCTATTTTTATATCTTAGACATGCATATCAAAATACAATATGCGACTGTCCTTAGAATCTCTACATAATATTATGGTCACCCGTCAAAGTTCTTCAAAATATAAAATGACAACCGTGCGGTGTGCATTGCGGGGTCGCGGGGGGGAAGCTCAAGCTCCGCCCATTTGCTCAAGGTCATTGGCGGTAGTCGTCGTCTTAAATTAAAATTTCTTATTAAAACAAGAAAAAAACCCTGTTCAAAAAATGTCTCGGCGTATTATAAATCGTTCCATCAAAATGTAGTCAAAGACAAGCCATCTCGCTATGTCCACGATGTCTGGCACACTCGGCGTCTTGTCGTCACGTTATTGCCTTGTGAACACCTTCCGACGCCTCAATCTTGATATCTGATACTTTACGGCCCAACAGGTAGGTTTTATTTGACTTTAGGTCTAGCGTTGGGTAAGGGTGATATTTTTTATGTTACTGTTTTGTAACAAAAATATAAAGTTTAGAAGTTCCTTTAAAAATTTCAAAATATCTAAATATGAAATGCTTTGACCAGCTGTGACTCTATTTGAAAGGTTATCAAAACAAACCAGTCCTTATATGCCTTGATTTTTTTATAAGTAAGTGCTAGGCTTAGTGACAGAAGGAAATGGCGAGATAAACTGGACTCCTACCTAGAATAATGGACTAAGATTGCACGAGTTTGGAACAAATAGAAGAAAGGAAGGGAGACCTTTGCCCTGCAGTGGAAAACCATAGGCTAAAATAAATAAATAAATAGTAAGTGCACTACTCCTCATAACGTCAAACAAATAATCATAAGTATACTATAATGTCCCACTGCTGAGCCTCTTCTCACACAGAGTAGGCAGGAGCATTGATCACTAACGCTTGCTCAAGGCGGATTGGCGATTTCAGACTTTTAAGTCGAGGTTTCTTCACGATGTTTTCCTTCACCATTAGTCTGTGATGTCTAAGATATACATAGAAAGTACATATAACTTCAGAATGCCATTGCTTTGTACCAGCACACTCGTACACGTAAGGCCGTAAGGTATTCTTAACCACTAGACCACCACGACTTTTGACTATATCAATTCACATGAACTTTACAACTATACCATCGAAAGTTTTGTAACATATTCTTTTAAAAGAGCCAAACGTTTTCTTCCACAAACAGTACAATACAAAACAAAAATTTATAACAACACCGAACTATTATCTGAACATATAAATTAGGAAATATCTTCGCAACACGTAGAGCACCCGGCACCGATGTCTGACACACGTGTCGACACTCGGATACACTTCGTACACTCGGATTTATTTGTTGCGCGTTCTTCGTGTAACATTTGTTATCAACTTTGTTTCGAAAGGAGATATTATGTTTGGGAATTATTTTGGCGTTAGTTCTTTGCTTCTGTTTTGATCGCGTATTATTTTGTCCTTGGATGTGAAAGTGAATTCATTCATTTGTCTTGTTAGATAAAATTTGGATCTTTGGAGATAGATCGGACCTGGGGAATAGCACACAGGATAATGAATTATTATATATACTTGTGAAAGTGCGGAAAACAGTTACTTTTCATAATCATATTTAGGGACACCTTAATTTTTAAGCTTCTTAGGGCAGACAAAAATGCCGGGGCTGCGGGACGTTCGAAAAGTTTACACAACCGCACCCCCAGAATACAAAGGGCTGAGGAAGGACCACGGATGCGTTTTAGTCAGTAAGAGTCTGATACTCCTTCCCACCACCCAGCGGGAGGAGTCATTTGATGATTTCCCATCCGTAAATAGACTGGCCCAAGTAGCATAAAGTTAAAATTAATAACAAATTACTTTTGCCTTAGCAAAAAAGATTCTAACATTACAAATTCTCCTATCAATATTTTGACACTTAGGTATTCGAAGAAGCAATAGGTTTTTTTCTTATTTTGAACTGATACCCATAAATTATAATGAGGTAGACTGGGTACGGTTGAAACGGTGGACGGTTGAAACAAAGCGAATATCTCCGAGACCATGCGTGATAAGGGGAGGGGTACAGGGGGAGAATGAAGCGGGCGACAATCCGAAACACGAATTTTAGTGTTGCTTTGCCCTTCGCGCGCTGGTTTTGTTTATAGGAGGGCCTATTGTGTTTTTTGACGGAAAAGTAAGTAAAATTTGTTCGTATATTTTTGAAATTATTTTGGTTTTATTAAAGTTAGAGTATTGAGAGTTTTATATCGTTTTAATTCAAGTTTGTAGAATATGGCTGTATCATTAGTTTTTATTCAAATTAATTACCATTCTTACTGTGAACCGTTTTATACATAGAATGGGGGTTGGGGACAGTTGAAACATTTTTTGTGGGTACAGTTGAAACAATTTCTTTATTTAATTTTCTTGTATCTTAGATACCAAGAGTACGCTAAGGGAAGACTACGAGAGGTCAGGCCGACTTATCAACGTAAAAACAAGCCCATGAAGATGTATAAGCCGAATCTTCGTCAGAATCGACTGAACCACTGTTCCGTACTCAGGTGGTACGTAAACGAAATGTACTGGTGGCAATGAAAATGGATGGTTGGGATTGTTTAACCAAGAACAAGATCGTGACCTATCTAAATATTTAATTAGATGTGCAGACATATATTTTGGCCTACCTAAAAAGGATGTTATTAAATTGGCATACTAACCGTCAAGTACGAGTTAAAAATATTTGTGATGTTTGACTGTGCCATTACGAGTCGTACATTATTAGACGATGAATAAAACATGTTTATTTATTATATTTTGTATTATTTGCATGTGTTTCAATTGACCCCAAGCACTGTTTCAACCGACCCTGGCATGGGGACGGTTGAAACAAATTTCTTTTTTTTTTCAATTTCATTTTATACATAACTTACAGTACAGTGATCTCAAGTAACATTGTCCATTAGTAGACAGATATATGGTCTTTCATTTAATGTATTTCTGTCATCGCTAGCTTAACTAATCCCGATGTAATGGAGGATAAACGCTAAAATGTTTCAACCGTACCCAGTCTACCCTACTAGGACCTCATAAATTCAAGAAACCTCAAATAAAGTTACTGCGAATTCGCCTCAAAACACCCATGAACCAGGACAATCTGTTAGCAAATAAAAACAGTTTAGTGACGTAAGTATTGTCAAGTTTTATTGCGGCATGCATTAAGTCGTTTGCATTTATTTGAGAGGCGCCGCCTCGACTGGCGCCGACCGTACGCTAGCTGCCGTGAAGTTGAATACCGGGTTTATATCGGAACATGGACCTGGCTTTATGGCTTGTCACAGATTTGTGCTGAAGTTGTCACTTTACTTAGGTTAGCTTTCATTGTAATACGATTATCCCACAGCCGAAGACCAGTTCGTCTTCATCTGCCTATCCTTTTCCTAACTACATTGGGTTCCTCTTCCAGTCTAAACGGATCCGTAACTGTAACTGGGTTGTGGAGATGATGAACTGTCGCTTCATGTTGAACGCTGGTAGTCAGCTGAGTACCAGTGTTTTACATGAAGCGACAGTAATTCATCATCTCCACTACCCAGTTACTAAGCAAAACGAAATCACTAGGTAAGAATGGGTATCAAACTTACTGGCTTCTGACTACCTGTAACGACTGTTAAAGATCTATAATGATAATCAGAACCAAAGGCTTAAAAGTTATTTCCGAGGCACGTAGGAGTTTTCAATTCGACATTAATGAATTAAATCATCAAATTACCCCCGTCCGCCATGGATGGGTGGTGGTGGTAAAACCCATCCATGTTCCTTCCTCGGCCGTTTATGTTCCGGGAACGCAGTTACTTTTTTGAACATCCCGCAGCCATAATTCCCCTATTAATTCTTGGTAATTGTACAATGTACAATAACGCTACGCGTCATCAAGTCTGTCACATCATCACTGTTTCTTATCACAGGATTTCCTGGTCTGACCCTGATACCCTATCATTATCGTGTATACGGAACTTGTGTTACTCTGCAGCACTGTTAGGAATTTGTTAGTAAACAGTACAAGTTACGTTTGTTTTATTATTGACATGTGATATGGGATGTAGGGTGTTTGCTTTAGAGAGCAGACGATACTGTGTTGTAACAGCGTGATTAGTTAACGGTGCTAGTCTTTTTGTTGATCGTACGTTTTGTTTGTTCCTCGTGAGAAAAAGACTAATCAGCCAAAACCTGTTTGTCTATCAAATCTTTTTGTATCAGTGTAATATATATCGATATTAGATGCTTGGTCATGAATGACTGACGGATCAACGCACAGCCTAAGCCACTAATTATTTATAGAGACCTAAAACTTGGATGGTATGTTCCTTGTATGACTTAAGCATCTGATAAGAAAAGGTTTTCCGAAATTCTACCCCTAAGGGGGTTGGTTTTTGGGATGGGAAATCATCAAATTCCCTTCCCGCTGTGGGACGGGAGGAAGTGTCAGACTCCTACTCTTAGGTAAAATTATCTACAAACGTATTGTAAAGCTACCCTGATATTTTTTTCATCGAGACACCCGAAAACAAGATATCTACAGATGTGTAAAAGGAAGACTAAATTCCATGAAGTTAAGCTATAAAACACGAGATAATATCAATATGACACAACAAAAATATCACTGGCATTACTAACGGCAGACAGAACGATAAAATGCAACTATATTCCATGCAAACACCAGCTCATGAATAAGTCATCATCATCTGTCTAGCCCTTTCAAACCAGATGCAACTGAGTACCAGTGTTTTTCATAATTGTCAGTAAAAACAACATGCCCCGACGAACCAGACATGTTCAAACTCACATTAAATGTATAGTTTAGTATGTTCAATGTATGTTTTCAAAATATAAGCACCTTTAAAACCTTAAACAGTAAACAAAGAGAGAAGTTTCCCACGTTGAATTACAACCTATCCTTTTGCCCCACAGTAATATTCCTCAGACTCCTACACTACGTAAAGCTACATAAATTAAACTTTCCACAAACAATCTCCACACAAAAGGTTGTACAAACAAAACGTCATTCGCAAGCCACCGACACACGAGTATCCAGCACAAAGAATGTTATTTCCTGGAAGTCGTATAATAAAAAGCGCAATAAGCTCGCGTGTGCTCGGCCTAACGGGAATAATCGCGAGTTCATTAGAAGTCATTATAAAAGGCACACGCCATAAAATAATTGTTGCATTTGGAATATTTGTTAGAAGTTTTTTCTACCTATGGCACATACCTATGGCATACTACATAGGCAATGCACTAGGATCTAGTTTAAAACAATACAAATGTATTGAAAGTAGAAGAGAATCTTTCTTCTAGCGCTTCGATGTCATTTAAGATTTTGCGGATAGGATGTAAGAAAAAAAAACTACAAAGAATTACCGACTTCCAAAAATACCTGCTGAAAAGAAAAAAAAAAGTTTTTTGTTGCAATAGGCTGAAATAACCACATTATCTAAGTATGGGCGTATGATCAGATAGAGATAGACCGTTATTTTTAAAATACTTACAAAACGGCTAACCCTATGTTGGTAAAATTCATATGGGACCTCTGAAGTATGACTTGCCAAATAAAAAAATAATTATCAAACTCGGTTAAAAATGCGGTCTATGCGTCATGTAATACTCACATAATTATCATGATGCATCAGCCATAAGATTTACTGACATCACTGGCGTAAAGTTATGCGTAAGTATTGTGATTAAGTCGCTGCCTCGCTTTATCAAGATGACAAGGTACCTTGCTGACGCACTTATAAGTCACTGGCATAATCATCATCATAATCATCGGCCTATTAATATAACGGCTCACTGCTGGGCAAACGCCTCTTCTCATTCATAAATCCAGTTTTCTCAGGTTTATCCTTCGCCGTCAATACTAACATGAATCCCACATAATTATTAAGCCCTAAACAAATATTAAACATCAACTTTCATGGAACCTTTTAAAACCTAGTTTCCTTTAGGGGCGAGAATTTAGAACTAGAACAAATAAAGCCTCAAAACACTGAAACAAATAAACCAATTTTTAAACTAAAAGATGTTTGTTCAAAATTACTTTTGTCGTGAATTATTGCACGCCACACGACTCCATATTGTCTGCTCATTCCAGACGTGTTCGGGAAACTCATAGGTCATGACAGCCGACATCAGTCAGAGCCGTTACATCATGCTGTCTGTACTTAGCATAAACTCTTGTGCCTTACATATTAAGGGGCAGCTACGTAACACACGATATGTTATATTAAGAGAGTTAGCAACGTCTTGATAATAATATTTTCACTATGGCAAATTAATATTGCTCAAAGCACATTATTTACAAATTTGGAAATGTCTGGCAAAAGTAATTGTATGTTTCTGAAAGGTATGTGTTACTATATGCTATAATATATTGAACAATTTACCATTCTGGTAGCTCTTACTGCTAGCTACCAGAATGCGCGCATACTGGCCGAGAGCAAGTTAAGCCGTTCCTAAAGTTATCAAAAATGTTGCTAGTAATTCTAATACAATTAGTTTTGAAACTTTCATGCAGATAATTCTACTATATAGCAGCTGAACGAATTTGTATGGAATGATCTTAATAAGTTTCATCCTAGTAATGGAAAATTAAAAATAAATAAATATAACTACTCTGGCCAATCAAAAACCATTGTAGTCATAAATAAATCGCTATATAAGTTGGTTTAACCTAATCACACGGTAAAAGTGAAAACATGCAAAAACTACATCGATGTTGAAACTAGGACCGACAGCTAAGCTAACAGTGAAAGCATTTTCATTTCTCCCACAGCGATACGGTAAAACGGTGCGGAACAAATGCGAAAAAAAAAGAAAAACATTGCAAATTCAGCACTTAATTGCTAACTAATCTACGAGTATATAAATAATGAAGTCTTAACAAATGATTCACCGAAATGTATGTACGCGCCTAATTTCCGAACGAAAGGACAAAATTAAATAATTCTTTTTTTTGTGTTCGTTATTATCAGGACCAGCGGCCTTACCATGAGATGCAGTACAGGAATAATTAAGTTTCGAAAAAGAGGCTCACTCTCACACCTGAATAGTGATTATAATAAGACGTCCACGTGGGGATACATCCCTAGGTTTGTATTCCAGATATTTTTTTTTAATTGGCCGAGTCAGCTAGTTTTATTTACAATAGACATCAAAACACGTCATGTTTCTTCACGATGTTTTCCTTCACCGTTGGTTAGTGACTAATATTATCCAATATTTGTGAGATTTTTGGCCGGAATTAAGAAAAATGATAATTATATTTGAGTACAAGAAGTTATTACAGATTCTCAGATGTAAATTTATCTTATTACAAAAACACTTAGGTCATGGTAGTGGGCGTCAGTCACGGGTAAATTACACTAAGCTATTTACTTTTTACACTATCTTTACGCTCTTTTTAATTTATGGAGTAAGCAGGCCTTTGGAGCGTGACTGTACGTGTAAATCAGGTTGATTAAGGGGATCGGTATTCGCATTTATATAGTAAAAATTGTCTTTAAGAATAATAATAGTGAGCGTGATCTTTGACCAATTATGATTGCTGCTTCGCTGGTTATCGTTTATTGAATAATATTCGAAATAAAATAATTTACATTATATTTTTTGACGACGCCATTACAATGTCATAGATACAGTTTCTCAGTGCTTTGAAGTAGATACACCTATATCACCAAAATATGGACAATTGAATAAAAATACATTACTGCACCGACTAATACCGTGCTAATACTGACCAGAGGGATAGTCTAAGAATAATTAAGTTAGTAATCATTAATGTAGTGGTACTTTGGTACTTCAAAAAAGTTTAAATCCAATTAAAGTCAATTCGATACTGGCAACCTTCCAAGTTTAACGTCAAAATAAAATCTTTTAATTTAAATTCCAATTCCAAATTCGCAAAATGAAATTAATTGAATTAATCCAATACAATTGGTTCAATTACATAAATTCAATTATCTTGTTCGGCACTCCGCTTGCAGTGACAGGTTGACAGATAGAAATTATTGTTAATTATGATAATTGACGAAAACAAGGTTCTGTGCGTGATGTTTTAATTTGAAACGATGTATTTTGACAGATATATATCCAAACAGGAAAGGCTCTAAGGCAAAATCATAGCTCAAGTCAAAACAAGGTTTGATGATCGAAATACATATTGACAATTCAAAGGCCTAATATTGCTGATAATAAGCAATAAATAGAGTAATATCTAAAAAAGACAAGTAAGAAGAAGAAACATGTTCTACAAATATAAATTGTGGCAAAACTAAACGGCAATTTAATAAAACTCTCAAGACTACGGTATATTCACAAGATTGACCTCATTTACAAAAGAACAGCAAACCGATTGATAAAACTACAAAACAATATATTTATTTATAACAAAAATAATAATCAAAACTATGACACTGGAAACCATTGTTTTATTGGCCCAACAATAGGTACCTATACCAATTATAATGACAATATTAGATATCATTGTTATATTATGTCTAGTTCTTTGTCTTGTCTTCAGTACCCCAACGAAAATCTAGTAAAATGTTAGACGGCTTAATTCCGATAGTCAATCTAACTTCAAATTGCAGTAGCTGATCAATTTAACCGCACCTAGTTAGACAAAGACCAAAACAATAGTAAGAGAAACTAGGCTAACGATGATACCAGCAAAAGCAATCAATCAATCAAACAAAATAACTATCATCAAATTCAGATTCCCTAATCAATTAACTGAACATAATTATACAACACGATGATCAATCAAATTGAACACTAGAGTACCAGTATCACTTCTCGACCTGACCCCCACGTAGATAACACCCAAATTAATCTCCTCTAACACATTAATCTTCAATCCGGGACACCGAAAGGTTTTATTTGTCCAACACCACATTTCCAGAGTAATATTTGAAAAGGAATTCATTCTGGAGCTAAGTCGCCCATAAGTTATTCTGTCGTGGATTCTACAAATATTACCCTAAGGGTTTAGCTAGACGATTTTTGGCCGGATTGACAGTTTCTCTTGATTTACAATGTGGTGGAGTGTGAATGTGAGTTATTTGGACTAGGGGATGACACATTTCATTCATATTAATCAGGAAAAATGCTACACTAATTGCTGATTCATTGTTATGTTCATTCATTGTTCATTTCATTTAAATGGTGTCACACCAATACAGTTCCACCACAAAAACAAAGGAACAGGATACCTGCAGGATCGTTTTGATAATTTTACAATACATAATCAGGGGACGCCCTCAGAAATTCACTGACTTATCTGAATTCATTCCACGACTTAACGGTTCATTAGTCAATAAATCAAATACGATTACTGTACCTTCAAAGAATAAAATATTTTCATTACTATAATCTGGTTTACAGCTTTAGATGAAATGGTTCATTTTAATGGTATTTTAGCTCAATGATTGAATATATCCAGTAACGATGCATCCAGCTCGTTTTCATTTTATTAAGCAGTTCAATCGATCGTATCCTTATTAGCAGCATTTCCTTATTACTTATCATCGACAGAATGGTTGTTCGGTAAAATATCTATTATGTTCTAGCCCTTATTTCTCGCCATCGTAAAAAAGGGACTAGCCTTGACGTGACAGGGATCATTAGTAAAAAGTGTTAGAACTAATGCGTCACCGTCAACTTTGATGTATTGACGCCTGAGGATATTTTGTGGTTTTTCATGTAACACTGAACTTACTGATATACATAGATGAAGTATTGGTTTCATGGTTTTAAAGCAAAGATTGCATTAATAACTTTTTTATGTACTAGCTTAGTGGTGCTCCGCTCCTATTAGTCTTAGCGTGATGATATATAGCCTATAGCCTTCCTCGATAAATGGAATATCTAACACAGAAAGAATTGTTTAAATCGGACCAGCAGTTCCTGAGATTAGCGCGTTTAAACAAAATGACAACATTTCCCTTCACTGCTCTGCTCCTATTGATTGTAGCGTGATGAAAAGTATACTATAACCATCTCCGGAGTATGACAAATAATTGTACCAAGTTTCGTTCAAATCCGTCGAGTAGTTTTTGTTTCTATAGAGTTTATACAGACAGACAGACAGACAAAAAATTTACTGATTGCATTTTTGGCATCAGTATCGATCCCTAATCACCCCCCGATAGTTATTTTGGAAATATATTTCATGTACAGAATTGACCTCTCTACAGATTTATTATAAGTATAGATTAGCCAACAGGTTCTTTTACATATTTGAATGGAGAGGCATATCAAAGATTTTTATAGTAAGCACTGATGGTATGCATTGATAAACTTTAAAGTTTTAGTAATCCATCTCGCCATTTGCCTATCATCAAGGCATTTCATATGAACAGAATGTTGTAGACACAATAACTAAAACTAAAATCTTCAATTTCAAAATTTCACTTGAAGTACAAAACATTGTGTTATAAGCTTCTCCCAAAATCTGTTATTACGGGCAACTTCCTAAACATGGACAATAAAAACGTTAAACATTTTTTTAACAACCTTTTTACGACTCCGTCCCTTTCCTTCCTTCCTCTAGATTTAACTACCTGGACCCTATTCCTTGAAACCGGATTCTTGCAACGAGCCAACGTAAACAAAATACTTAGTAATATATTACTACAAATTAAATACGTAATTCATGCTAGGAGGGAATATTATGTTAAAATTAAGATCATTTGGTGCATCAGTCGCTGGAATGCAGCTGAATAGCTAACATCTTCGTCTCGATAAGAATATTCTATATCAGGAACCTATAGAGGAATCTATGTATAGTATCTTGCCACAGCTATTCACAAAGCCTAAAGTCTAGTCATCTGGCCAAAGTTGAATGTCCTCTAGAAACCGGGACAGAAGGAAAACCACAAATATTTACTAGCCTTTTGTGTTGCAAACAATGTTCGTTCAATTATTCATAAGTGTTCATCATTTCCTATGCTCTGTACATTGAATCTAGCTTGATTTGTGGAACAGATTCGTCATAGGATTTGTTTACAATGTCTGCCAATTAAAATAGGAATTGTAGGAATAATGCAATACGCATGAGAGTCTAGACATAATAAGACGTATGTACAGATATTACTATGCAATCCTTGCATTGTGGGTGCTCCTGCAAATCCAGATGGCTGCGGTAAGCGTCATAGATTTAAAACTAGTAGGGTTTACCTTTGCTGAGTTTACTGCTCGCACATGGTTCTATTACTTCAATGAAGTCGACCATCAGTCCTAGTCTACATGTTTACCATTTGCAATGCAGACATGCAAATATATGTAGATGCCAATCTTACAAATCCAATCCTTAGAAACCTAGAAGCTCGAATAATTTAAAATAATTTAATTTCTCAGCATCGAATCTGAAATTACAATCACGAAACTGTTAGCTAACAGACCAGTGGTCCCCAAACTTATTTCATTTGACTTCTTCAACTTTTTTTCCAGATCTCTTTGTCAAAACTTTATTCATTGGACCACTTTAATTTTTACTGAAAGGATGTCTAGTGAAAGTTGTAATTGATTTGATTCTTATCGCTCTGTAAGTTTATCGTCCTCTTTAACCTTTTCAATTAATTTAATTAATCCCTAGCAAACGGTACCTATAACAATAAATGTTATTGAAGTGAGATATCTATATTATCTATCGGCCCTCAACAAGGTCCAAACTTGGCTAAAGTTACAAAACCGATATCAGAAGACATAACTTACAAACAAATTGCAACAACAGAATAGGGTTGTGCTATAACAGACATTATACTGACCTTTTCATGTTTATCTTACGAAAGGTCAACGCAGGGCTTATGCAAACCTGACCCGTAGGCTTTCGCGATCGCCAAGAGAATTCCAAAACCGTTAACTATAACATTTGGACCGTCCAGGTTAGCAAGACCTCTTATGTTCCATTATTCTACTTCTCCTATGCCTACACTTTGTATGGCATATATGAGGATACATGTATCTGTGTAAAATGGTTGGGCATGAAGCCTCTGGAGCAAGCGGATATCTTATAATGATAGGGCTGACCAGAATGAATCTGTAATTATCCATTGTCTGTTACTGAAGCCAATATTCGTAAAATTGATCCTTGATAATAACTGCAGACAGGTGGAATACGATCTCCGTATAAATAAGCTTCGCCAAGAAATAATTCCCTTAGAGATAATGGAAGTATTACAATTGAAACGTCTTGTCTCAGTAAAGTGTGGTAGCGTGATGGCATCATTTCTAAAAACACAATACATAAATTATCACTTTTGTTAAACTTAACAAAAAATGTGTTAAGCTTCTTAGCAAATAATTCAACTTCCAGGAACAAAAAAACTTGGAATCTTACGAAGACGGTAACTTTCAACAGAGCACAGACCAATAACAGCCGCACGATTTAGAAACAGTATTCCAACGAAATCGGTCAGAATAACGGCGTATTTGCTCTCCTGTGGCGTTGCACAATGCTCGTCCAGCGATACCTTCACCCCGAGGGTATACCCACGATTTCCATGTCTGATATACAAAAATAAACCTTATACGTGAAGGATTTGAATTGGAGTTTGTGTGAATATGTCGATCGTGTATCTCATTTCAACACAACAAATCCAAAACGGAGATATCATAGTGTACCTAATATTAGAGGATTACCCGACGCTGCCTGCATGTTTAATTTTTTATCCTAACAAACAAGAATAACTCAGATGGTATCAGTATTCGAATAAATGGGAGAATATTTATTTAGGTTTACCAAAATAATCTTGTTGAAGTCTGTAGAAAATAAATATCCGGAGGTTTGTTGTATTATAACTTTACAAAGTAAAGACCAAAGGTTCAAATTACAACGGAATAATCTTCAAAGAACTTCTAGAGGATGTAAATACGAATGAAAAAGAACATGAAAGTAATATGCAGAAACATCTGATCAATAATTTGCTTGATACAATCAAATATGCAAACGGAAAGAAATTGTATGTAGCTAAAGATACTGCTGAAGTATAAGCAGTGCAGTCACGACGGACATAAATAAAGACAGAATCTTTTCCAGATTGATACTACAAATACTCACTCTTATTACTTTGAAGATAAAGTCGAATTTGAATTGAAAAACAATCAAAGATCTGCCAGATGCGCGTGAGTAAAGTTATGCGCCGCCGACTCCATATTGAGTGAACGAAAGGGACGTACGTATTTCAAGTAACGGCTAATAGATGTCGCTAGTTACGAGGCGTTTCGGTACACGCTGTGATTTTAAATGAATGAAATACACGCAACACACGAGCCTCGTGATGTTAGAGCGAGACGACAATTCTTTTTATTTCCTCGTTACGATAAAAGTATTCTTATATATCTTTTGATGTGTGAAAAACGTATTGATGAGATTAATTTGCGGCGTGACAGTACAATGATACTTATAATAGTCAGTAATCACTCACTTTTTGTATAACACTTGAAGCATTAGCCTTTGATGTTGCCAGGAAAATTAATGTGTAACCTCTATGAGAGATAGTCCGACAATCGCGATTTCTTATCTAAATTGTTCTCGGTACATCGATTTGTTCGCGTCTGGTATGAAACATGGATCTCTCATTAGATATCTAATAAGCAATTTAAAAATTAATTCCTTTGCTTCTTATAATGATCTAGTACAATGCATATTATTATTAGGTTTAAGTATTTGAGGAGATCGAAGATAATTTAAGAGTGAATGACAGAAGCAATTTATAACAAGTAAATAATGAGTGCATTAAAAAATCTGACTACATTTGTTGAAGATAAAAATGGTGTATACAAATGCCAAACTGTGAGAACGATACAAAAAAAAACTTGTAAGTACCTAAACGTTTTTGCTTTCAAACTATGTAGGTTTGCAATTGAGCAGCATCAAAATATAATACCACTGACAAAAATAAAACCAAACAAAATAAAACAGTCACGCGAGAAAATACCGCACAATAAAACACAACAAAAACAATTAAATAAAATACTGTTGAGAGAACATACAAATGAATATAGCAAAAAAATACATGGATGTAGAACACAATATAAAAATAATTCAGTTTTGTACACAAACAATGATGGCATTACCGAGGGGACGGACAGGAACAAAGAAATTACTCGCCATATACATGGACAATTTATGGGGTACGGTGGATAAAAATTCTTTAAGCCCCATAAAGATATGGGGAATATGTGGTTGACATGAACATTATGTTATAATTACATTTGTATTTATTACATTTTTCCTAATGACTATATCACTGACTGTCATTCGAGTATAAATCATCGCCACTGAAGCTAATTTCTTTATTAGTTCAATTAAGACGCAGGCTCATAATTCAATAATATACTGTTCAATATTTTTAATGTAGGTACATGTCCTAATATAAATGAAGGTCAAACAGACTTAAAAACTAACCCGAATTCAAGCGAGAATGTTATCTCAATAAACCCATTTCTCATAGTCATGTTTAATAACAAACAACACGTCGAACTAACGAAAATTGCCTTTTACATCAAAATTAAATATTATAAAAAACCTACCCTTCTTTTAAATCTTCTAAGCCGCAGTGGGACTTGGTTTCACTGAGAGCGATCGAGCTGTAAAAATCAATTTTAAAACTGACTCTACACAGCAGAAAATAAAATAAAAAATTAAGTCAGAATAATTTATTAATTTAAAATCAAGTGAATTTTAATCAATTACTTTGTCAAAACGTTCCAAAAATTAATTACAGTTAAATTTTTAGTTAGTTAAGCATTAGTTACTTATCGATACATGTCTACACGGTTAGCAAATGCAGCATTGTACCCTATTTAAATAATATATTTGACACAAAATCGTTTAATTCAGATTTTCGTTTCCAAATTTCATGAAAATAGTCAGGAGTTAGAATCATTTGTCCTTCACATATTTTAGTAGCTAAGTAGCTACATAGCTTCTTCCTTTACATAGGACAGCAGGATTCATAAAACTTCATTCGCTTTAAACTCTTAAATAAAATCGCTATCACTCGAACCACGAGCTAACATCGCGTGTTACCGTGAGAACGTTACCCCGATTACAACGTTGTAGTAGAATCAAAGGCGCCGCCGGGGTGCTTAATCGCTGCTCCTATTTGAACTGCACCCCTTTGAACCACATGTGCTCTTAGATTTTAGTGCAGTTTAGAGGTATTGATTATGTCTGGAAGTCCTGTTGTTCTGGGGATGTTGGGGCTTTAGCATCCCTAAGGTATGTTGTGTTTGATGTATGATTGTATGAGTATGTTATGTAAGTCTCAAACATCCATTGTGGTATTAGGGCATAATGCTAGCAAGATGTTATACTATAATAAAAGAAGGTTCTCTAAACTGGATGTGGAAGGTAGAGGACCGGGTGTTGTGACGCAACCTGGCAGAGACCTATGTTCAGTAGTGGACTGCGATAGGCTGAGTTGAAAACTGTAAACAAAAGAGGTCTAAGATGTCAAATTATAAACTATTCTTAAAAAGAGACCCTACTGTAGCTTACTGTATACGATTTATCCTAACTATAAATGCGAATGTGAGTTTGTTACGCTTTCTCAGTGAAATAGCTGCAACAATATAGTTGAAATTTGGTATGAAGATAGATAGATCCTTTGAGACAGTAATAGGCTACTTTTTATTCGGATGCAAGAATCAGTTCTCCCAGGATGCCGCAGTAACCTATATAATCTGACCATTCTGAAATTAAACACATTCTTAAATAGACCCCACTCTACTTTTACGATATATCTGTCAATAAATAAAATCAGGTGGACGAACACAAGCGGCCCATACACTATAAGCTTTATAAACAATTACCAATCTCTTGCGATCCCGGTGATTACGAATAAGCACCCCATTTTTAGAGCCCGCACGTGTGCAAGTTTAAGTGGAGTTTAAAGCTTAATACGCTATTGATTATATCGGGCTCACTTACGCGTAATAATTTATTGAACGCCCTGAGAATGAAAGGATGTGACAATTCACACCAAACCGTGGTATACTCGTACATCTGTGTGAAAAACAGTGTGGAATACAAGTTTTATTGAATACAATATTGTTTTGCATCGAGTGAATTTCTTTAAGATCGTGTCTCTCAAATTGCTTCTCTCACTAAATGAAACTTCAAATTCCCAGTCTCTTTTAAAGAGTCAAATTAGCTACAACGTTTCAATTCCAAGTTTGTAGAAAAAAGAATTGAGAAATAAGGCAACCATCATCATCAGCCTATATATTGTCCCACTGCTGGCCACACGCCTTTTCTCACACAGAGAAGGCATAAGCATTAATCACCACGCTTGCTCTAGGCGGATTGGCGATTTCAGACTTTTCAAGTCCAAGTTTCCTCATGATGTTTTCCTTCACCGTTAGTCAGTGACTTCTAAGATATACTTAGAAAGTACATAGGTATATGACTTTAGAAAATACACATTGCCAGGTTTTGAACCTGCGCACTCGTACACGAGAGGCAGGTGCCTTAACCGCTAGGCTTACCGACTGTAGGGCAACAAAAACTATGGAAATTCTATTTTGACTAATAACAAAAACTAGCAGTTTTTTTTTACCGAGGGGGCTAAAGATCAGTTTTAGCCGAGTCCGAATACAATTGTACATTACCGAGGAGTCACCAATAACCGGTCCAGTAAGGCTATAGAATATCACCTATGTCATATGTCAGGATATTCTTGTATGTAGGTACTTCTAAATTCCAATTGTTGAACTGTTGAATGACTGACTCTGTCACGAGTATTGGCAGAGCAATTGAGATGGACAGTTGCTTTAGGGGACTCGGAGGGCCCCAAGAAATGAGTAGGTATTGCATTTACTATCGTTAGAAGGCAAAAACTAGTTTGATTTTTATATTCTTTTTGAATTAATTCTTCAGGCAGAGGAGCTCTTATTCCACATTACGCCAGTTATATTTCGATCTCATTAAATAACAGTCTAGCCAGCCTTTTGCTCATCAACCAGTAACAAACTCATATTCAAGGCAGTTACTGGAAAATTCTTAATAAAAATTGCATCTTACTCGACCTGGCAATCGAATCCACTACAGTAGCGAGACCGCTTCACTAACTTAGCAGAATCATATAATAAAACACCTATTTTTCACATGTGAATGAACTGATGTCGCCTCTTAGCAATAAACATTCGCCTACTAATGAAATGTAGAAGGCTGAGTCAGCCTTATCATTACTCATGTTATCAGCCTGGCGTGGATGACGTCATGTAAACATTGACTCATGCACGGTTCTCGGAAAGTACCGGCAGACGAGTCTGAGCTTATATTGCTTATATAGAAGGCTGGGAAATAAAATGGGTGCTTACAACTTTTTTTTTGTGATTTATTGGCCATCGATACTTTATACTAAGTTTGAAATAAATGTGGAAAGGGATATACGAGTAATATTGCCTCATATCCTGTTTTTTAGTTTAAGCAATTAACTATTTCTATTAATTTTAAAACAGGAGGCGATAAGCTAGCTGCCGGTTCCGTTAACACTAAAAAAAATTGAAGATAATTTTTTTCGTAATTAAAAATGTAGAATAATTGGTAAATGATCAAACTTTATGTACCTACAAGTTACATTGTGATAAACACAACAATGTCGTAATTGTTTTTTTTTATAAAATAAATGTATTTAAACATTACCACAAAATATAACCTCACGCTCGTTTTCTCCGATAAAATTGAATAATTTTGCTATTATTTTATGTTTTTCGTTTAAATATTTATGATATATGCTTACTTAAGTATTGTATCTGTGTATTGATATCATAAAAAAAAATAAAAGCCTGCTAATTATTGGCATCATGTTTTGTGATATTCGTAAAAGTATAAAGTAAAAATGACGAAACGTTTGGTGCAACCGGCTGTGAGTAAAGACGTAATTAAAGTTACCTTAGATTATAAACCTACACGGATGAATATAAATCTCTCCCTTCACACAAACTCGCAGAAATCTCAAAGAAAACCTCAAAATATTTCGCACCTACCTCAAATCTCAATTACGTACCAAAATACATTCCGACATGGCCTCTAATCCTCTATTCTGGCAAAACACGAAGGTGTTAATACAAATCCTGCCTACTAGCTCGCTAGGCGCCTAGGGGTGTCATCGCATTTAATTATACACACTGTACGCCTAAGCCACCCGAACTTGGCGTGCGGATTTAATCTGTAGTCTGTACAGCCCTGGGAGCCATGAGAGAATTAAAAATGTGAAATTTGGACCTCCAATTTCTTCGAGGATAGGACTTGACAAAACGTAGAAAACATATTCAGCCTATCGTAATTTATATCTAAGTTTACTTCCAAGTAGGTATGTATTATTATAATGTTAAATCTCAATCTTCGTCTATCAATTGATAAATAATCCTACCAATATTAGAAATTTGAATAAATTTGAAAAAGTTGACGGTGGATGGATTAAACAGAATTAGATTAAACTTGTAGCAAAGAAATACTAATGTCATTCATAACACAAAAGAGTCCTTTTCGTCTCAAAAATATTCAGATTTCATAAAAAGGTAATAACACATTTCTACTTAAAACCTTTTCTTTTTTACTGTACCTGACTTGCATCCTAGTACGAGATCCCACAAGATGTACTTAGCCCACACCGTATAAAAATAAACAAGACTACAAGCGAAGCCGTAGGGCGCTAACTTGCTCAATTATACAAAGTCTAGGTACGTCAGCTAAGCTGGTTGTCGAACGACGGCCAGAAGTTAGCGCACGGATTTAACTTTACGGCTAAAACAGTCGGTTCAGGCCTCCTGTGTGAGCTGCCTCATGTTCTTGGTACTAATTAAATTGATTTGTGCACGAAAATGTCGTGGTTGCCCAGAGGAGCGAACTTGAGGGTTCGAAAGCCAGCTTATCGTTTGGCTTTTAAATAGATAAATACATGACTAATTCCATCGACTTGATAGTGAAGGAAAACATAGTAATTCTTCCTTGAGTAACCGTGATGGTCAATACTTGCGATTTCTCTGTTTGAGAATTCCAGATGTGGGACAGTAAAATTGCCAGAGATGATTCCAAAGTTGAGTAATTGTCAGGAGTAACTATTACTACTGTGAATAAATTTTAAAGATATCAACTTCATAATCTTGGAATAAGCAAAGCTTAAAGATCTTTCATTAATAAACAAAGCATATTGATAAAACATAATAAAAAAACTCATTTAGATAATCGTAATTATTTCACATTATTGCATCACACATAAGATTGCACAAATATATGACAAGTTGGCACAAGGAATTCTGATGCAAACTACACATCGAATAATCCGTCGTCGAACTGGGATTAAGTTAGCACATGGATTTAACTGCAGACTGGAAGACGATCGCTTAGAGCCCTCTCCGGCCATGTTTACACCGAAGTGTAAGGAAAATCTCAAGTGAATGTTAAAGTACTATTCAATACGTAGTAAATGGTAATGCAAAATTGAACTAAAGACTATACAGAATACTATCATGATACGGTAAGAATGTAAACATTTTATATGATTACGATTTTAGTGATGAAAAGTTGCACGTCTTACTTATAAAAAACCTGTAATCTAAAGTTTAACCATTTCTCACCTATTCCTTACTTAACACCGTCATCCAGGGTTACGCTACTAACTTAAGTTCGGATTAACGCTAAACAGCATTTATTAGTGAGAGTTTTTCTAATCCGTTGCTAAGCAGCAGATTAATTAATCGGACTTTATAAGTAAGACAGTCAGACTACAACTAGCGCTCAGCGAAGCGCAATTTTCAACAAGTTAATTCAGTCATCATTTTTCTAGTCTTTTCTTAACTATGTTGGGGTCGGCTTCCAGTCTAACCGGGTGCAGATGAGTACCAGTGATCCACATGAGGCGACTGCCTTTCCGATCTCCACAACACGTTAATTCAGTGTCGATATTGTAAGTTCTACAACGATTTAGCAGGAGACTTACAGCTTCTATCGTGCCCTCCCGACCCTAGCTCGACGAGCCGGCCCGCGAGCTGAGCTAATAGCTTTAAAATTCCCGATTATAATAATCATATATATTCTGATCCAGCCTGTCCCTTGCTGTCCTCCCCCAGCGACGCCCTAAGCCGAGGCCCGTACCCCACTAGGGGGTGCCCTTAGCGTGTAGTCGCTTAGTTTGTAAGTTAAGCCCTGGCTGGAGGCCCTAAATTCATTTAAGGCACTTCACAGGCAAGCCCGGTTAAGCAGTCGACAACCTTCTAGGTTGACCTGCGAGATGCCATAAAAAAAGCATATACATAATATATATATCTTGGAAAAAAGATAAGGCATCAGGTATCGAAGCCGAATGCTCAGGGTGCGCTCGACAATAAGTTAATTATTATGATTGTCAGTCGTGGAGGCTCTTTTTTATGTACCATTAGAACACAATATAACAGCTAAGAAGTCTATCAACTATTCTATAAATACAGCCCCTTAGCTTGAATACCATTTGAAAACATTACACCATCCTGTAACAGCAGATTTTAGCCAACTTACAGGCGTAGTGGCACCCCCGCTGACGCCTAGCACCAAATCCGCTGATGTAACAACCGACTAATTAAGACGACGACTACCGCCAATGACCTTGAGCAAATGGGCGGAGCTTGAGCTTCCCCCCCGCGACCCCGCAATGCACACCGCACGCTTGTCATTTTATATTTTGAAGAACTTTGACGGGTGACCATAATATTATGTAGAGATTCTAAGGACAGTCGCATATTGTATTTTGATATGCATGTCTAAGATATAAAAATAGAAATACAATAACATCTGTCTGAGTAATACTTCGAAACACTAATTTTAAATTTCCAACCCCCACTGCATACTTCGTTTGCCAGAAAAGCAAAAATATTTCCATTTCTTTAATCTGCAAAACATATTTATCGATCTGAATTGTTACAAGTTTCAAGAAAAAAATCTGAAACTAGCATTCTTCAATTAATCCGCTGTGAAAGATGGACAGACAGACAGATAAAATCGCACCATAGGAGTTAATTTTTAGGCCATATTGGTGTCCATTTTGAGCTCTTCTAACAGAAATGCACGCAAGTTTTTTTCATATTTGCATTTTACGACATCTGCTGCTTCTCAAATAACTTCAGCTCATCTTCACTTGTATAGGAAAATCATATTAGTTTTGTAAGGAGAGCCTGGAAGCCAGTTAATTAGTCCGACGTTTCTGATCCATCTGTAAAGTGTCCGACCAAACCTTTGGCATCAGCTTTGGCCAAACCATTAGCTTAAAATTGGCCTAAGTTTTGACACCAACAGAACCGAAATTGAATAATCTATTACGTTTAAAGACCTAAAAGTGAGTGAGACTGTATTACAAATGATGTTAATATTTTAAATAAGCTGCAGGTAGTTTTATTTATATTATTAAGTTGATACACCGAACATATTAGTAAAAAGTCATTGTGGCTTCTTTGCTAAGGCACCTGCATCTCATTTATGAGTATGCAGATTCGGACTTCAAAACCTAGAAATTACGAATCTGACTATTCCAAAGTTTTACATGCACTTTTTTAGTATAACTTAGACACCATTGACTAACGGTGAAGGAAAACATCGTGAGGAAACCTGGACTACACGGTCTGAAATCACCAATCCACCTTGAAAAAGCGTGATAATTAATGCTAATGCATGTCTATGTCATATCCAAAAGTGGGATAGTAAAGATTCCGATTATGACCAGAATTTTTAAAATTTTTACCTATCATGAACAATGGAAATTCACCCGTTTTGGGCCTAATTTTGAAAGTGCCGCAAAGCAAAAAATCAATGCAAAAATAAATGTGCTAAATTCGGATATAGACTTAGTCTGAATGAGAATTAGCTGTTACATTTTCAAGCACCAAATTTGTACGACACTTTTCCACGGTTTCATGCATTATTGAAGAAATAAAGTAATGGAAAAAAATCCTACCATTGTATGGCATTTCGATAATCTTTTAGAAAGATGCAATATCGATTTTTGACTTTGAAATCATTTATAATTACCGATTTAAATATTTTTGATCTTTATCTTTTTACCTTATATTACTAATAAAAGGTTTTTTTATAATTATTTTATCAGAAAAACTCACCGCAAAAATTGACAGATTTTTTTATAAAAAGATTATTAAATTGACATGCAGTAGCTCAATTTTCATTTAGTTTTCTTATTACAATTCATCGGAATTCAAACATAACCTTGGAATTGGAAAATGGTCGAAATACCATATTAAGAAAAGCATTTAAGAGAAAAATGTATGGAAGTCTAATTATTTCAGAATGTTTGTTTTACAAACTACGGAGAGTTTTTTTAAAATTTAATTCGTATACCAAAAGATGTCAAAGAAAACATAAAAAATATTAAAATATGCATCAAGCCTTTGTATCAAGCCCTTTCATAATTATGATGACGTAGAAACTACACTTTGTAATTTTAAATTCCATTTTTCCTCGAAAGTAGTATTTTTCTACTTTATCCATTTGCGATATATTTCAACAATTATTCCAAATCGATAAGGTTAGTCATTCCTGAAGTAATTATCAGCTCTGACAGACAGACTGAGAAAGTCGCATCCCATAAGGGTTACTTTTTACTATTTTGGTTCGGAACCTTAAATATACTATTTGAATATATCTTTTTTTTTCATTTTCAGTTCTTCTGTCTTTGACTTCTGGACCAAAAATTAAAGAAGATCAAGTCCTTTTTATTTATCAGGGCTTTAGCCAAAGAATTAAGCGATTGCCTATTAATCGGCTTAGGCCTAGCCAAAAATCGACGTTCTGTCGGATACTATTTGGTGTTGAAAATAAAACATAAGAGTGGCATAGTGAAGTAGGACCTTCATTTCTAAAACACTATACTTCGTCTTATCTTTTAGATTGTGTGTATATAATATTATCCCACATTAGATACCTTGACTAATAGATTAATATGTATATCATATGTGACTGCTTACTTGGCGTTTTTACTAAACTTCTAAATTGGTTGCTATGTAAAGAATCACTACCCAATGTTACCAGTAAAAAACCGGCCAAGTGCGTGTCGGGCCACACGCAGTAGGATTCCGTAGTAGGTCTTAGTTAGTCAACTATAACTATGTAACCGGTGAAGCCTACTTTGCCGTGATAGTTTTCGAAAGTTAGTTTTTTTTTATTTTTGAAAGACCTATCTAACCACTACCCTACATGAAGGGTTACGCAACAAAAAAAATATTCATCCTCATTTCACATGTTCGGGAGCTCCACTAAATTATTTTATTTTTTTTATTTATTTTTACCACTTTTTCGGCGTGATCAATACACATATCTATACTAAATTTCAGCTTTTTAGTACCAAGAGGCTCTGAGCTATGCCGCGAACAGAGAGACAGACGGACATTGCGAAACTATAAGGGTTCCTTGTCGGACCACAGAACCCTAAAAATAAAACTAATGTAACCAATCCAAAATAGAAAAATGGTCTAGCTAAAATAGTCAGACAATACAATACATTTTACAATTTTACATTTTACAATACTCTTTGAATAGCGTAAGCTTATTTTTTTATCATATTCTGCATTTTTTTTCAAATTCGTCTCGTAGCAAAGAAACTCGAACCCAAATTCACGTGTTTAGAAAAATATTTTCATTGGTAATAATTTAGAATAGCGCCACCTTGTTACCCATGGATAAACCGTTTTATTTACAAACCATTAAGTTTTTTTTAAGATATCATCCCATGCCCTGACTTATAGCTACTATTTCTATAAATTCCAAACTATTAGGAAATATTGTAGCATAACATGAAAGAATTTTAATTTTGACGATTATTTCCGACCTACATGTAAAATTTAAATGAGGTATGCAATATTCTCGTTTTGAATACGCAATGTATTAAAAGAAATACATATTTAAATCCTAAAGTACATTTAATTATTTAGTAAGTTAATAACAAAATATATTTGTCCTGCCAAATTTAGATACACACATTTTAGATTATGACAGATTATGGATGATTTGGTTTGAAAACACGTTATTCACATCAAAAAAATATTTTATCCGCATGTAGTGCCTTTTCAATGTAAGAATTATAATTCACCAGTCATCTTATCACAAATATAATAATTTATTTACATCGTAATGTGCTCGCTCTGAGTGACAGCGTCTACCCGTGACAGTGGTCACAGACGTACTGCCCCCGTCGCCCGGTGGAGCCCCTCCGTAATTTCAACTCAACGTTTTGACAAAAGCACAAAAATTGACGTAAATGTACGATTAAAAAAATATATACGTATACAAAAAGACAGATAATTAACTTTTCTATAAAATGGTACAGGTTTCATTAAAATCCGCTTGATAAATTCTATGTAAAACTCAGTTTTTCTTCTGCGTTAGACCTAACTTCATGATTTTTTTATACAATGTTATAAATACATAATTAAAAAAAACGTTATACAAAATTATCAAGCATATGCTCTAGTTTAGTATATATACTTTTCAAATCATGAAAGCAAGTCGTTAAAGCGTATTCATTAGCTTTAAAAGGGGCAAAGTCGTATATCGCCGCCTTAAATCCGGCAACACGAGACGTAAAATTTGAACTGACTTAATTACCTACCCAAATTGGTTGTGTTATCATTTGCATACAACAGCATTAGAGGGAGCTTGTTAGATGTACTATGTGTTTGTTTTCACATAAGGTTTTTTACAGTATTACATTTTCTTAAAATGGTGCGATTTGCAAGTTTGTAGTAAGTAGCTACAAACATACGTGTTAAATTTTTAATACCTGATCAGGTTTGTTTTGAAAGGGCATTAAAAAAGGCTTCAGTTTTTCTTTTTATATTACCTATAATGAAATGGTAAAACAATCTGAACCCACGTTGGTACAATATGCGTGTGTTTGTAATTGCATACTTTTACCCATATTTGGAAATAAATTAACAGTATATAGAAATAATTAATACTGTAGTATTTAGCTACAGACATGGGAACAGGGGCCTTACCATGACGTGCCAAAACAAGATTATTTTCGTTATGAAATAGAGACGGAGCTATACGACGTTAGTAGCTGTGTTACGCTCTCAAACTTGAATAGTGATTGCAAAAACACGTGGTGGTACAGCCCCATAAGCTTTATAGATATGGAGGTTTTTTTTGAAAATTACAAAGACAGAATTGCATTCACACTTACCTTGATCATTGTTCAAGAAAGGCAAAAATCTACGAGCGAAATTAAGAATACCAAAGTCCTAGTAAAATAGTGTCTAACATCAAATAAACACTAGACCAAGGCACATTCAAGGCTGATGTCACAACGCGACGTTCCGAGAACACTTGACATTCCGTTGCCGCACGATGACACGATGACTGACACTGTTGACATATCGATTTACATTCGAAGCGGGTGCTATAACGTTATTGATTTTGTTAGCGGAGACAGTTTTGAACTGGCTGCCAAGGTTGTACAGAAGCTTAATTTCATTGATATGGTATACTGAGATTTAGAAGGTCGCTCTTGCGTTTGCCTTTCTTGAGACAACGTAACAAGCATATACGCGAAGATTTGACATTATATACTGAGAATAGAAAACTATAAAATTAACATACGATTATACTGGACACTACTTCTCGGTTTTTCTAAATAGATATTTATTTTGATGGCGCATGTGATCCATATTTCCATCCATAAATTAACTCACTCTACAAACGAGGCTAAATGAAATATTTAGGTATTATGTATACATAATGTATATCCTATAAGCGGAAACCGAGCTTAGAACCGGTCTTAAAGCAGTATTTTAAAATGCTGATAATATTCACGAGTTACCGGACGTAAATCGCTGGTCAATATTGACGAATGACTATCGGTCAGACTATGGTGCAATGAGACCTGATAGCCAACTTAAATATTCAGATATCATAATGTTTATTTATAAAATAAGTCTTAGTTTGTAAAAACAACAAAATAATCTAACTTTTCTGGCTTTAGAAATCTGTTGGATCAATATTTTTGTTGTTACTCTCTCCAGAAGTTTTATACAAGAATAAATCAGTAACTAGTTTTTCCCGGATGGTCTAGAATTAACAATGACTATTCTATTTATAATTAATTCATGTTGGAATTGTGCAGACCATCGCTCTTGCGTATCGATTATGGTGATGGTGAAACTGTTAGGTACTATCTACTATCATCTTGATTGATAGTCATGATTCGATAAAAATGAATCTGATAAGCCGTCCTATGTGCACATTATTTATGTCATGAAATTTCTTTCAACATCTCTTATGGAAAAACAGAAATGAAAAATGTGCGCGTTCATATTTTCCACAATGTAATAAACTGATTTTTTATATGTCCTAAGTTTGATAAACAACCTCTTTATTTACCGAATTATGAAAATAAATCATTTAGTTACAACAACTACCTTTATCTTTCCTTCTACATAAATAGTTTTACTCTTAACCGAAACACACCGCAAAACTTCTTATTTTGCCCACCAGTAGCAAAACTACCCTAAAAATCGATAGTACTTATCTCTCACATACAAGTCTTCAAAACCAAAGTTTTTTGTAACAACTACTAAATCACTTGTCGCGATGCGTGGGGTCCCACACGTGGGACAATGGCGCCCCTTGAACGACCCTTGTAACTCAGAACCAGGATAACTTGAGCTGCCTTTCCCCGCCCTTTGCTGTCAAAATTGGGGGTTCGAGAGCGCTTTCTATATGGATGAAGGGTCATGCTGAAATGGGTGGCCGTAACAGCTGTTAGGAGTGCGTAAGTCTCTCCAAGTACTTTCGTTGTCTGTCAATATATATGTTTGTATGTGTTAGTATACTGTTCATATCAAAGTTTTAAAACGTCTCAAGCTATTGTTTATTTATGTGATGAGAATTTTTGAAGGGACATTGGCTGAGATAGGGGACATCAAACGATGCTGCAGTTTTATTTGGGATGAGAAGATTATAGTGAGGGATGTTCAAGTTGTTTGTTTAAAATGGAGCTGCTCTTTTGAAAAGAGAAGTTTTAATTTAATACTGCCGGTAAAAAGAAGCATTAAAGTCATCGAAAACCAGCTCATTTATACTATAAAAAGAGTCATCTGAGTTTCTTACACTTTTTCGTTTTTGCAAGTTTCCCACGTAACAGTTTCCAGAAAAAACACCATCTCTCGAAGGCATCAAAATTCTTTCCAAAAACTCTTACATTACGTTCCCATACAGTCCATAACACAATCATATTCAAAAACATGTTAGCATGCCCAAAAATCCCAACGCTTTTAAACCCCACTCATACACACTTTTGATAAGCATCCTCAAACATACAAATCTCGTCGCATTGGAATATATTATCAACGTCGTATGTTTAAAATTCCTGCACACTACGCAAGGACCACTCGATTCAGCATTACGGCCATTCAGAACCGCGACGACCACTTTGAGTTGGTCTTCCCTGCCGCTCTGATTCACTGTTTTCTAGAGAGTTGAGAGGTAATTTTTTAAGCAAACTTGGGGGTCTTCGTGGAGTGGTCAATGAACAATGGAGGTGTGAAAGGGGTTTAAGTAAACACCCTTTTGTGAGAGCTCATGGTATTGTACGGTTGACGCTCTCTGCAAATAGATTACCGCGCATTGTTGCGGTTCACGCTGACGCCTGTGGTGACAGTACTAAAGGTGTCTAGAGGAATATTTCGTGTTAATTCAAAGTTAATTTGCGTATATTTGAGTCAGTTAATGAAGATTTAAGAGTAAATTTACTTATTAATTAATTCTCTGAATATAATGATGTTGTGTCTTGAAGCAATAACTTGCTAAAGCATAATCGACCTTGTGCTCAATATCAGAAAGTGTAATATCCAAGCCAATTAGGTTCCTATAGTATTTCCAAAAAATACGCAAGGATACGTTTTAACGAATCTACGCCTACCTAGCTGCTATATCTCTCGTCAGTTATTCCGTTAAAACTCAGGATTAAAATTGTGCTCGGTAAATGGGTATAATCTCGCCCCCTTTTCACCACAGGCCTCGGATCACACAATGGGAATTAATTCCGACATTGGGGAGTTTTCGGTGTAAATCCGACTCTCTTCTAGAACATTCGGTTCCGTAATATAATTTTGTTTCATGTCAGTTCATAATAATAAATAAATAAAATAAAATTCTTTATTGAACATAATGTGAGCCATAACACTAAATTGACAAGATTACACTTTAATTTGTGTTACCAAAATAAATAAAACTTAAGTGTATTTTGAACTTTGGTACCCAAAGTAAGATCTAACTTGTGTTATGGGTACCAGTGTTCTAGGATAGGTAAACGCACAAAGGTACACTCATTAATACGAGAGATGGCAAACAAGGTAGTACGGTTTAGTTGTCACAAAAAAAGACAAAATAAAAGCAAAAAGAAAAAAAAATAATAATTACAAAAGCATAATTATATACAGAGGGAATGGAATGGGTGTGTGTGTGAGTGTGTAAGGGTGTATGTATGAATGAGTTTGTGTGTGTGTGTAATGTGAATAAATTGAATGAGGTATTGTTTATGTGTTACAGTGAGTGGCTAAGAAGTTATTTTGAGCAAATGTTCAGTGTCATCATAATTTAATTTTTGTAGCCATGCTTGAACCAATTTCTTGCACTCAAATCTGGTCATGGGATAGATGTTGTGGTTTTTGTTTATGATGTTGTATAAGTGGCTGCCAATTATATTGTAATGGCGTTGGGCAAGAGACGTTCTGCAGTATTGAGTAGCACAAATTTGATAATTTCTACGTTTTTTAGTGTATGATGCGACAAATGGGAGTGTTGAATGCTTACGAAGAACTGTTTGTAAGATAAATAATTGGCGGACTGTGAGAATCTGACAGTCAGCATAGAGTTGGGCTGTCGGATATTTATAGGGCTTACGGGTCATGACCTTTAGGACTGCTCTTTGTGCTCGTTCTAACTGCAAGAAGTAAGTTTTGACCGCCCCACCCCAGGTGGTAATGCCATACGTTAGAATTGACATGACTCGTTTTCAATTATTGTAGTATTGATATTAGCTACACGAAATTGTTACGTAGTTCATGCCTTGGTAAATAATATTAGCCAGTCTACAGTTACAAAACTGACTGCCTGAAATCTGACGAACTTAAAACATATCCTCAATTCAATTCAATTATTTATTGCGAATATAGATCTCAAAGGTTGTTACATCAATGTCAAATATAGTACTACTATAATCAGCTATTATAGCACGCAATATAAGAATCCTCTCACGAAAGCTATTTTAATGCACAAAATAAACTGTAGCTGAACGTGAAACTAGGTTTGTAACACACATTGACGAGTTGACCCTTAAAGAGTTGAAAGATTCTACAGCAAAGTGAGAAGATCATTGCTAAATTCAATCATCATAAATTGAAGTAAATAATGAAGTAAATATGACTTAAACTGGCTAGCTAACTATGACCCACGATTACCAACACCATGTTCCCACTATTGCAATCTGATCGATGGCCAAGAACAGCTTTCTAGCACAACCGTGTCATTATTCAAGTCGTTTAGATTACTGCTATGTAATTTGCATT
Source organism: Pyrrhia umbra (assembly GCA_963891755.1). Lineage (NCBI taxonomy): Eukaryota > Metazoa > Arthropoda > Insecta > Lepidoptera > Noctuidae > Pyrrhia > Pyrrhia umbra. Next base: position 1,401,148 of record OY982931.1, on the reverse strand, counting down.
GTGTGAATAGTATACTTTAGAAATACTATACTTCTTGAATTTAGATAGGCGATCCTACTAAAACGTGAAGGTTTGTAAGAACGGAACAAAAACTAATGAAATCATTTGAATGAAACTTCACACACACATAATTATATTACATTTTGGATTAACATATTGGGTGGGTAACACACTGACTTTCACTCGCATATCCTAAGTCTAGCTAGGCAGGAAGGCAACTTCAGCTATTTACGAGATTTAAAATTATCACTGCTCTAAAAAAGGCAAACTCAGGAGATTGGATAAATATAATAAGACTGATATCTCCAATCTGAACTAAAGCAAACATTGTTTCCACCTTCTCCGTTTTAGAAGTAACCTTCGCCTTGCAGTAGAACATAAAAAGGCAGGCTTTATGCAAGAAGTTACATAATAAAATATCCATTTAATTACAAAAACTGCTAACAGACTTTGCTCCTCTTATCTCTGGCACGATAGTGGTTAAATTATGTTTTTCCTTATAACGGTTAAATAAGGCATACAAGCAAATGCTTATAATATCAACTATTCACTTTGACTGCATTTAGAGTAACGTAAGCTCGAACTAAAATTAACTAACAATAATCGCTCCAGGAAAAACTGTGATAAATAACAGTACGTTTACTACTAAAATATGAATTTAATATCACTCGCCTACACATTGGTTATGTTTCAATGTACAACGAATTCGGGCAAAACTAATCAGCCTTGGAATCCCCTAGATCCTCATATATCAACGTGAATACGTGGATATGGACAGATTTAGAAAAAATACGACACCGTCTTCTCTCGCCGTTCATACAGAAAACACCCCATTAAGTAATTTTTTCTACCTAAATCTAATTTTGAGGGTGGGTATCCCATATGTGCCTATGGGATTTCGGCAGCTAACACCCAACATTGTACTTTATATGTACGGGTTTAAGGTTTAAATTAGATAGTTTTGTTTATAATTTCTACCCCACACTGGACGCAGAAGCAGCTGCCATCAAATGCACTATGCGATCTCAACCCTCGAAATGCAATGTTGTGTAATAATAATAAATTTACAAAGACAAGGTAATATTGCATTCGCCAGGGTACGTTGTAAGGGTTGTTGCAATCGTCATGAGATTCTGAACGTTCATTTGTTATATTTTAATGTATTTTTGAGACACGAAAATCGTGCGTTGATTTGGCACTCCCTTCACAGTTTCCATATTGCACAGGCATGGGCCTTGGATGAAATTTGAAATGAATTAAATTATAAAACGAAGGGATACGTGATTCTACGCCTAGATTGATGCAGATTGGCTCCGAATTACATTTGTATGAACAGAAAATTAAACCTAGGGCGCCGACACAATTCAATTTGGAGATATTAAAGTTGCATTTGTTGCAGACGCTGATACACTGATACCGACGCCTACTCTGATCGCGACGCCTAGACTGAAACCGACGCCAACATTGATACCAATGTCTACTCTGATACCGACGCCTACTCTGATACCGACGCCTAGACTGATACCGATGCGTAGATTGATGCCGAAGCCTAGGCTGATACCGACGCCTACTCTGTTACCGACGCCTAATCTGATACCAACGCCTACTCTGATACTGACGCTCATACTGATACCGACGCCTTCACTGATACCGACGCCTACACTGATACAGACGCTTTCACATTTTACTGACATACGTTGGCAAGATCACAAAATTTAGAAGCTGTTTTTTTTTTGGTTGGTTATTTCTAAATTGACTATATTATACTTACTACTGTAGCTAAAGAATACATGATCCACATTCTCCCTTTTTAATTTAACACCCCAACAAAACTCCCCATGTGCCACCATGGTCCTTAAAGCGATATTTGCAAAACAAGTCGTCTAGAACGACCTAGGTGTAGTGACAATGGCTCCGCCCCAGCCTCTCCATTGTCGCTAATATCTCGTTAAACGACTAGAAGCATGGAAACAAAGGATGCGTCATGTGAAAAGCTACTTAGTTACAAATAACGTGACTATTCTGAATAAACATGCATGTAAATAAACGTTAGATTTCAAGCAGGCTTTACTAATGGTAACTTAGATTTAGGCAACCAAAAATATGGTGTAAAACATTTCACACACGGCGCCTACCTTAATTGTGAAAATCTTACGTACTTAGGTCAGTGTTACCACGGGCCTGGAACGTAAAGTGCGAAGGAATATGGATGACTAAAGTCAGCACAAGTCTGGTACCTTCTCCCGCTCCGCCCACAGCGTGAGGACTCATTTTATTTGTCATCCCTAAAAAAGGTAGCCTCGGTATGGTACCACTATCGCATGAGCTATTATTGTGGTATTCATGCCCATTCCAAAGCAGAACTTAGTTGCCATTATCGTAAAATCAAATAAAACTTTATAGTTCCAGCATCGTAGTTCGGCAACAGTCTATAAGTACATAGCTAGTCGTAACGATAAAATGCTCAACCCCGAGCATTAAAAAGCGCGATCTCACGATTTCTAGTTACGAAATGCTACTACCAAATGTGTTTCTCTTAGACTCGAACAGCAAGAACGCGATGCAAAATCGATTTTGTTTGAAAAGCGACGTATAAAAGTGTATTGTGTATACCTACTTTGTTGTAACAAGTATGAACAGTGAGATGTTGCTGGTCACATTAATGAAGTGAGATAAAGACAGTTGTAAATAAATATCTAAGTCAAAAACAGTAAGACAAACGCTGTTCTATAAAAATCATTTTATTATTTATAAGTTACTCATACTAAACATAAGGCGCCGAAATTATGTAACTATTACTTGTATGGCAGGCAGCCATTGTCACATCCTTTCTTCATTACTCCAAGTTGTAACCCTTGTGTTTTGTACGAGTCATTTAGAGGGGACGATATCGCAGATAAGTGAGGTTAATCGTTTTGCTTTGTACTGTATTGTAGACAAGACGAGACTCTTCTGCTAAGGGTGGTGAACGAAGATACCTATATACATAGATAACACTCTAGCTCAATTGAATGAAGTTGGGCGAATGATTGGTAAAGGTTTTCATGAACTCGTACCTGCTATTGAGCTAAATGGTTTTATAAAAGACTGGAATTCTGATTTAGGTAGAGCTTACAATTTTCGATGAAAACCTTTCGTAATATAACAACAACTCCAAAATATTTGGAAGATAAGCATTGCGAACCGTACAAATTAGCACTTACAGCCCACATGCTCTGCTTCTAGGTTACATAATATATGGAATTAGGCACAAGTACTTTGCGTAATATGGTATCACAGACATTACACACATCATTGTCTGTCTATACTACACGTGCGGTGCATAGAAACTCTTGTCTAATATTCGTAACAAACAAGGTAACTAAATGTACGTGAATACGAGTTTTGACATGTCATCGGTAGATATCTAGCTTCTCTATTACTTGTACCACCACCCACGGAATTTCACCTATATCTAACAATCAAACAACCTGCTCAAATTACAACCGGTACTAACGCCTACAAAAAAATTAAAGAGTTTAAAAACAAAAAGCATTGCTCTCTAGAAAGGAACCTGCATTGTCCACAATTGAATAACTTTTCAATGGTGATGAAAACAAGACGAACAGTCGTACGAACAACTAAAGAACTTGTGAAGAATGCAGTGACGAAAGAAGATAGACAGATGCATGGTGATTGAACATCAGAAAGGGATGGAGAACGTCTCATGTCAACAATGAAAGATAGACTTCGTGCAGTAATGTGAGCACTCAATGGACATGAATACAAAGGCGTGATTACAACTAATGGAGGTTTCGAATATTCAAATTTGAACTTTGTCCAGCTTTTCATAAAGTTCATAATTATGTTTGAGAGACGCAAATTACTGCAGCAGATCGTGAATGCATATAATGTCATTGACTCAGTTTATCATAAGTCATACGACCTAGACGCTATGTTAGGCTTTACGACTACTAATAACATGATTGAATATTTCTGTTTATTGCGTCTGAGTACTTATAGTACTATTTGAGTATCATTATGTACAGGTTTGCGAAGCCCATTCGATGAGCGTAATCGCGTGATAATCAATGTTTTGCAGGTTTGTTTGTAAAAGCCAAATGTTTCTCACAGAGAGTGTAACATATCTGTGTCAAATTCTGACATAATCAGTGAAATAATAAAAAAAAACATTGTCATGTTAACAAATTGTTTTAAACAAATGTAGAGTCATAACCCGTTGGGAACTTGATTAGCAAATGTTTTATTTTGAAACAAACATAGGTTACGATGGACTTCAAGTTAATATACTACCGAGCTATCAGATTGTTATTATACGATGATGTGGCGTAGAACAGCTCGCCAAACCCAAAAGTCTAAAAATAAGTAAAGCCAAGATATTTTTGGTCCTTATGTGATTACAAAGTCGAAACGTATGAAAAGACCTTAACGCAACAGTGAAACAAAATATCACTTAATTAAATGCTAAAATAATAGAATATATTGACATTTACAATCAAGTAATATTACACTGACAGTCAAGTACAAGGGTCAATTGGCACAGTTGGCATCGCGTGGGAAAATACAAGCAATGCTCAAAACGATAATTGTGATCATTAAGTTGGTAACAGCTGTTGCTATGCTGATCTAGGACGCGTAATTACTAGCCGTAAACAATCTTGGATTTAATTAAACAATACCTATAGTATTGATATCGTGTATAGCGCACAAAGGAATGGTTTGTATACAAACGTACTATGTACGCACAATGTAGATGACACACGCAATAACATCAATAGTTGTGTACCAAATCATTTATACGAAGGTGTCGATGCATAGATATGATTTTAAACCAAATGTTTACCCAAGTAATATAATAGTTAGTAGTAGTAGTAGTTATTGATTTTATTATGATAAGTAATGATTGAAATGGTTGACCTACATTATAGAAAATTTACAAAGTACATTAAAGAGTACATGTCAATGGAAATATCAGTTATAATACTCTTTAGGAAAGATGCAAATCCTGTCTCCAAAAACGATTAAAATAAACAATAAAAACAAATCCTAATCCTGATCTAAACGCAGCATCCTTTCCAATAATAAATCGTAATCACCGGTCAAGGCGACTAACTCCGTGCGTTTATGAGTAATACCTTCAAAGGTCCATACAATATACCGCTGTTATTAATAGCTGCAGTTACGGCACGTTACGAGCGCTTAGATTTATCTTGAGAGATGAATTTCAAAAGTATTGTTTGAAGAATACCTAAGCCACGGAAAAGTTCAACTTCACCAAAGCTCATCTCTGGATGGTTACATGAAATTATATATATTTTTACTGAGAGTTAACGATTGTGGTCTTTATAACAGAGCATGTTCCGAGACTCTGGCAATACTTAACCAATCTATGCCTGAAACAAGATTACGCTTGAGCAACAGTCCTTAGATTATAGAAAACTGATTTTCATAAAGAAAGTCTCATAAACATGGACTGATTTCAAATACTTTATCACAACCAGTACATTTGGCAAGAACATCGGTAATCGTTTGATGTCACAGCCACTCAGCTGGACACTTCTGTTCATTTCATGAGTATCTAAAACTACATTTTGGTATCCAATCCATTATGTCTCTAGACCTGACCAGTGCTCTACAGATATTAATAGCAGCAAATATTCTCAGACCGCTTGAATTTATTCCACAATTCTCACTTCTGATATTACAGCGTAGGATCAGTGTGAAATATGTTATTGTTCGCAAGTCAGGTGAATTGTATGCAAGCGATGGGATACTAACCTGTCACTTGGATATTGCAACGTTCAATTCCAATACTTGCAATGCTGTGGTCAGAAATGTTATTTGTATTTCGTACATTTCGGAATTTTGTTCGTCTTTTAGGATTGTAGTTTTACAATTACTTATTCTAATATTATTCGTGGATTTTTGGCAGTATGAAACCCATTTCAATCGAAATGAACAAAAGATCTAAAATAATACATTACGAAATGTATTTTGAGGGCGACAATAAAACCTCATCTAGATCCAAAGTCTAAGTGCTACATTGTCGGTCCGAATTTTATGTCCACCCAAAACCATTGACGGTTATACTAAATTTGGTGAGGGAGAAAAATACTCCGACCTAATTTCTATGTCCAAAAATAGCTGTAGTATTTCGGTGCCTCTTGAATAAAACAATAAAATAAAAAGGAAACGAAAACGAGAAACGTCCACGTATCATTAATAAATAAGCAACTAAGATTCCAGCAGGGCTTTTACGGAACCGTGCGGCCGGACACGGCGGCCGGACCGACGTCCCTTGTTAAATATTCAGCCCTTTCCCACATATATCTGTCCTTAAGTGACTACCGATGTACGAATTATTTTGTGTTTACCTAAGACTTTTTGATTTAGGTACATTGTATCGTCTGCAAAAAAAGGACCAGAAATCAGGTCACTCTGATTGGGCTTGTTCTCAAAACGTAAAAATATTAATATCGAAAATTCTTGTTGTAAAAAATTTACAAAGCAAGCAAAATCATGAATACTGACTACATGCTATTCAAAATAACTTAAAGTATTGCCGTAGACCAGAATAAAACATAACATTATTCATACCGCTCCATAAGGTTAATATAAGATATCCGAACTTCTAACATAGCTGATAATGATATAGGGCACGTTCACATTACCGCATGTCCAACGCATATTAATGGAGATTTACTGCGGACCATAGGACCAAAAAATATGGCTAATATCAGAGATCTTTCAATAGAGAAGATGAACGGTTATACGAAGGTTTTGAATAATCCTTTGATGTATTGCGAAATTAATCAAGTATAGATTGCAGTTGATCAAAGTGAAATCAAACGTTTTGGAATGGAAACATTTATGATCTTGATTGGTGCTGATGCGTAGTATGATTTGATCGATAATTAGATATTTGGAAGATCAAAATGGAATGTCTTGAAGAATAGCTATTAATACCGCTCTTAGTGAACGATGCTAAAGCACAATAAGCAAAAGCTCTCACTCAAATATTAATAATCACAAGCTGATCCATTTTAGAAGGAATTATTAATGGACTTTAAAATGAAATCCTTCTTTCAATTTGAATATTTTAAATCTTCGAACTCACGATTATATCCCTTTCCCATGATAGAAAATTTATGATACAGATACATCTTATCCCGTTAAGAGACAGTTTAGTATAAGAATTATGCGTTTATTAATTAAAATACCGACGAAGGCGCATTTCCTTTACGAAAATGGATGGTGATTAGCCTAAGTACTAGTGTTCTAGCAGGAAGTAGGATAGTTTAGCTTAATTATGCGTTCCAATACTGAAATCCCAATTAGGGAGGACATGCAATTAAACTTGACATTAGATTCTATGGGATCGAATTATAAATATTGAATCAAGTTTCTTGTACATGACCTTTTCAATTGAAATAAGAATATATTGATTCGATTCGTTACAGAATACCTACAAAATTGTATAAAAAATACAAAAGCTCATGAGCATACTAAAACGGGAAAAAATATGAACAAATACATGTATTAGATTTTAGCAACAACATATAAACTGAACTTTAATAGAAGCAGAATCGCCATCAGCTTTATCTCAAGATCGAGATAAGCTGGGAATGTGTTAAGCCACAAAAAAATATAAATTTGAATAATTCAACGAATCTGATTAAAATTCTCAATATTATGAATATAAATAATGAATAACATAGACTTAGAAATATAGAAACAAGTACCGAAGATCATGTTACGCTTTTATACGGTTATAAAAATGAGTATATCAATGAAAAGAGTCCGGAAGAAAGCGTTACAAATACCGTAAAACCTACTAAGATATCTAATGAAGATAGAACAAAATGCGGAGAATAAGTCACGCTCATCTCGATTATGGACCGACCTACTAAAGGGCATCATTTGAATGAAGATTTCGTGCATGGAATGTCTAAACACGATCCAGAAAAGTCATTAGAAGTACAGTCAGAAGGCCAAATGAATGATACTGGAGTACATAATACGCATGTGGACTAAATAAAAGACGATAAATGCAAGTGCTAATATAATGAAAGTAATCAGTCATTATAACGTAACTCGTTTAAACGGAGGAACTAGGAAAGCATTTCTACCACTTAATGGGTTTTTATAGTTTTGACATGCATTATGCAGATTTATACGAAGTCACGAAATAATAAAGTTAAATCAACGTTACCACGCAAACTTCTATAGAGGCAATCAGTAATAAACACATAGATTTGCATAATGAAACGTTAAAAGCAATTAAAACAAACAAAATAAATGTCAGCAACGTTACTAATTTAAGGAATATATGAGATAAAAATATTTGATAAGAGGAAATCGAATAGGCATATTAATCTAACAGATATGTACACGAATAGTTTCGATACAGGCATCGTTAAATATCCAACAGTTTCGTTATCTTGGCCATAAATATGCCAGATAAATTCTGAGGAAGAGCCCCGAATCGAATTTATGGACTCATTTCAATTCTTCGGGTATCACGAATTTTATCTTTGAGTTATTGTATAATTTTATAACTAAGTTTTGATTGGTAATAACGAGGATTTGAGTATTGGTATAAAAGGATGAAAAGAATATAGTTTGATAAAACCACAAATATTCTTAAGAGCTCAAAAGACGACACTTACAAGACATTAACACAAAACAAACGTATAAAATACTACAGATACGATTTAAGTGAAGGTTGAGTTTATTCATACATATAAAATGCTTTGCACAGCCTAAACCGCTGATCGTAGAGACCTGAAACTTGGAGGGTGTGTTCTTTGTATGACGTAAGCGTCCGATAAGAAAAGAATTTCCGAAATTCTACCCCCTAAGGAGGTGAAAAAGGGGGCTTCTTCACTACCTATATTAATTATTAGTTACTGCTAATTAACCACAATTGGCCATATCAGCAATTTCTTTATATGTAATACCTACTCAAATCAATTATTAAACTGATATTCCTATATTAATATTAACGTAATTTTCCTTAATTCTTTCATAACAAACAATAGGAAACCACTCAAATATAGTTTCATACCAATATCTACATCAATAAGGAAGTGGGGTTTCATTTAATCCCTTCAAAGCAAATTTCATAATAAACGAAATTTAGGTACCTACCTATTATTAAAAATATTTCCAACATTTACATAGTCAAACTTTATTAAACATCCATTGACGCATGACTAACTAGGTAGCTATATTTTACTAACTTTGTGTACCTACCTATAAGTTATGTTTGGAGAGAAATCAAGCAGACAGATGTTTTTTTGTGTTTTTTTAAATCAATAAATTACATAACTTCACGACTTCCCGAAGGGATAGGCAGAAGTGTACTAGCAATCGTCAAATATGATAAAATTCCATAATCCTTATATCCTAACTTATACACACCTACATATGAAAATGCGAAAGAGATTCTAGTTTGATTGTTCGTTTGTTTTACATTCTAAAATCGCTCTTTTTTTTCAGACAATCCAGCAGGCCCAGCTCATTTCCATCCTGCAGATAAATTCCATAATAATCAACAAGAAAAAACCCACCAACACTATTCCCGACCATACCATCAAATGAAGGGAGAAGCCCATTTATTCTGCGGCCACTAATCCAAACAGGCAGTGCAATATAGGCACCTACAACGTTTATAACAGAAGCAATGTCAGTTATTTATAGCATAGTATCAATGACGCGAAACTAAAAACGTTTAGAAAATATTCGGTCGGCGGTTTGACGACCCGCGTTACTCACGTTCGGCTCACAAGGTCGTATCTTTAATGCTTTTAAGAGAACATTCACATTTGCTGTGCGGGCACGTGATTTTGTTTTGTTATGGTTCCGGGTTTAACAGTTTTTTGGTTAAAAATCTACTTTTCTGCTTGTGAATATTTTTAATGGTATCAATTTGGGATGATATTACACTAGATACCTATAGGTATATATTTTTTTATTCCTACATGACCTCTTGCAGGGTGCTTCTAACAGCATTCGACCTGCTTAACTGGACAATGTGGCGAGGTCCTAATTTAAATTATTACATTAAGGCCTCCAGCCAAGACTAACAACTAAATTTTAAACTAAGTAGCGCGCTAGTGCTACCCCTAATGGGGAACGAACCTCGGCTTAGGGCGTCACTGAGGAGTACAACTAGGGACTAGCTGGATCATATATATTTTTTTTTAATCATTTTTTTATATATTCGATTATTTACTATAGGTTATGAGTTAATGATTCAGACTTTACGCCTGTGTGCACGAAACATAATACAACAACATAGTATGTGTACGTGTTTACATACTTCAGCCAATAGCGTGCCATTGTTCTCTGTGTTTGTAACAAAGCGCCACCTTGATGCGTCTACGCAAAGCTGCACAATTTTTTGCTTTCGAACAAAAATATTCATTTATTCTAATATGATCTTGATCTCAGTTCGAAGCGAGTATTTTCTACTTATATTCTTAAAACATATTTAAATGAATAACAGGTTAAATGATCATGTAATATTCTTATCTACAGAATCTTTTAAAGTAATATTTCAATGATGTAAAATTTTAATTTAAAAGGCAAATACACATTTTTTGTATTAGTGGCACTATTTTACATACTATGATGGAGTCTGGTCTGTTATCTACAGGGTTTTAAGTCGTATTATTAACATAATCTTTATAGTTAAAAGGATTAGTTTCCAAAGAAGGTTTTATTGATTATATTAATGAAACAGCGGTCAAAAGGCCACTATTTTTTATTAAAATTTGTCCTTATTCAGTCCAGTCGGCTCCCATTGAAAAATCGGATACTAACTTTTGCTCACGTGATCTTCGAATCGAGTCCGGGGCCGTACCACTATGTGTTTTTTCAATCACTTTTCAGGTCGAGACACAGCTTCTAATGTCGTGTAGCACCGTGCTTTTATTTCCAACGAAAATATTTTTACTTTGGAAAATGGCAGCACGTCATTGTAAGGCCCCAGTCACTGGGATAAAGTGTCATATTTGTTTACCCATATGAAAAATTATGTTTTTACCAAATTTCACCCAATACTGTTTAGTAATTTTTGAGATATAGAGTAACAAACATCCATCCATTCAGACAAATTTTCCTATTTATTATGTTAATAGGTTTTTTTAGAATATCGACGAGGAAGAGATTTATGTCCAATTTAATTTTATTATGGTTTACGTATCAAATTAATGCTATTGTCATATTTAAATCCGGTATTACTAAATAAGGTTTCAGCAGATTTAATTTACACAATATGAAACCATGTTGGGTTATACAAAACCGGGTAAAATACAGCTTTGATTCCAAATAATATTTGGTGAAAATGAATCTTCTACGACTAACTAGTTGTTTTGATAAAACGCTTTCCATATTATATTATTTACCTATAGCAATACAAATTGACCAAAACAATCCTAAAAATTGTGGATTTTATTGGAATACATTTTCAGTTCACAAAAATACATTTCCTTGAAATAACGCTATGGTAAAACCAGATACCTATTAAAATAAAAAACCCAGATTGTAAACAAACTATCAGAACAAAATAGTTTGCCTTCAATCTAATAACTAAAGTAAATAACACATCTAAAACCTTGTGTATAGCGTTGAAACAAGCGTCAGTTGTTTTGGAACATAGCCAGAGGGAAAAGTTAGATAAACGCAGACGGGCAACTATGAAGCAACAAGAGAGCCACAAAAAGTTGCGCGCTTCGCTGTACCCAGTAAGGGATACTGGGGTTGGTTGACTATAGGGGTTAGTTGACTAACTATCAAAAACTTGTCAAACGCAATAGCTTTGAGCCATGAAAACCATAATGAAATGTTAATACTACGGGATAGTATTATCTATACATATAAAATGCGTTGTCCTGGATGACTGACGGATCAACGCACAGATCACCACTGATCGTAGAGACCTGAAACTTGGAGGGTGTGTTCTTTGTATGAAGTAGGCATTCGCAATTCTACCCCCAAGGGTGTAAAAAGGGGGCAAGGTTGGTATGAAACTCTGTCATTTTTAATTTGAATTCGTAGTCTACGCGGAGAGCTTCGCGGAAAGCTAGTGCCATATTATATAAGTGTTGAAGCATTATACATAGGTAACACATAATGCTGTTAGTATGTATAATGTTTGCGTTTATTTACACACGCACAAATACTCAAACCTAAAAGAATAAAACTATTTAGTAACCAATATTTCTAAAACTGCTATACTTAAATGCTATTTTAATACTAATTAATAATTCATAGTAGGTACCATACTCTTTTTCGTATATGTATTTTAATATAATTACTAATTCAGTAGGAAATTATTAATCATATACGTTAATGTACAAATGGCGACGCACAAATTTGCGGTTAACCACGTCCTGGATAGAATTATTGAGTCTATTTTCAGTAACTAATGTTGTTGTTTAGAAATTTCGATGAAACACAAAAGAGGGCATGATTCAGGTCAAAAACTCACGATTCTATTTAAAAACATAGACAAAAAAACAAGTTTCCATTATCTCCTTGAATGCCAAAAGCAACTTAAGACAGAATCCGCGAACTGTCTTCTAAATCAAATTTATGATAAGTGTATTATTTGTAATACCAGCATTAGTTATCATTGATATTTAAACTATTCTGTAAACCAAAATAAAACTTATTACTGGCACATTAAGTGCACAATTAATCGTAGAGGTTCAAATTGTCAATCGACCATAGAAAATGAATAGCTAATTGACTATTGTAAGACTAAAACTAATAACAATTTATTAGAATTAGTACAAAGAGCAGAACAACTTATTGAGACATAATCCGAGGCATTAATAATGCATGTTAGTTAAGTAAGTAAATCAACATCTAGCTTTGCCAAATGTCGTAAGAGGAGGAGAAAAAATCCTATAGGTCTTTTCCGCTGCTCCTGAATAAGTATTATCAAATAGATCCAATTATAATCGAAACGTTATTCATATGAATTATCTGGCTTACTTTAATCGGTACTTATTCAAGGGTGCTGAAACTGGCCATAAATTTCATAACTAACTGACAGGTTACTGTTCATGTGGCCCGTCTGCATAGCCCCTTAGCGCATCTCGGCAAGTTCCTCGCCGCGACAAGCCGAGAGGGTTTAATTAGTGCGAGGACAAAGCGCTTCCCTTCCCGCCTCAAAAGACCAACGATATTACGAGCTCGGACAATGAAGGTGCTCCTTCAATCCTTGTTTATACGTTTTTTGAAAGGACCTACTGATCTTAAGGACTTTGTACGGGAGCAGGGTGGAAACGGATAATGTCTGTGTTTTTATGAGAATGTGTTTTAGAGCGAAAACAGAGTTGTTTGGTACAAGAATTACAGACGAGAAAGAAGGCTGTGTAGAAAAAACGAAAACTTAAAGAATACATTTGTTATGGAATTTACTTGCGACGATTTTACGTAATTTAAATAGCACACTAGCTTCTGAAAACAGTCAGAAAAGAGATGGAAACGTGATAACAAGATTTTGTAATACATTGTTTTCAAAACACCCATTTTTCATTGTACGCTACAAAAATTTCACCTACGCGGTACCCCGCTAACAAAAGGTAATGAGTAAAATTTAACCATAACATGTTTCACTCCGCAGATTGCAACAATGCATAAGTTATGACAGGCTTCAACCTCCCGCTGGTATATTAACCACGTTTCTACTCTAATAACTAGAGCGGAAACATACGAACAAAATGGTAGTCAAAAAATTATCCAAACAAAGTCTTATTTAACGGTAAATGGCTAAATAATTGAATAAGCACAATCAGTTATCAATAGCTGACTTTTTTACTTTTACCGTTACCATTGGCGAGGTTATAGATTTGGTTTGCGAATGAATTGGTGTGACCATGTATGCGTGGTGGTATCAGGACCGAAACATAAACAACATCTAAGTCAAAAAATTAAACTATATTTCAAATAAAATAATGTTATTTATTGCTAAATATAAGTAGTTAGTTTTAGTTCTAAGTGTTAATTGTAAAAATTGGTCCTTTTGTTTTTTCGATACACAATTTCAAAAGACCAAACTTATTGCATATATAAATAGCAAATTAAAGTCTTACTGGGATAAAATAACAATATTCTGGTAATACTAACTACGACTGAATGTGGGGAACGATATAAAGAAATAGTCAATTAAGCAATTAGTCACCTGACCATTGAATACCTAACGCAATAATTGACACGCTACAGCGAAAACAACCTACTTAAAATAAGTATTCATTTGCCAGATGTTAGTAATAAAACTAAAGAACTATACTTAATAAAGAAAACTCCTTCAAATGCCCCACTGTATATCAAAATTGTCAAAGACAGGTCCCAAGCTGACGCATTGTATTATTCAAAAGTCCAAACATTATATTAAAAGTTTTTCTAATAAATTAGTATAATTCTCTAACTTCTAGGCTAGAGATTTTCATTATAATTTTCACTAGGCGTCATACTTTTTTGAACCATAAAATGATCTCACTTTTAAAACCTTTTAAAAACCAATGTCAGCAGACGAGAGACCATCACTTCCTGGCCATTTTGCTACATACATACAAATGTATTTGACTCGTAATTGCCAACAATACTGCCAAAATAGAGGTGTTTAAACGCGATATTCTTATTCATACGAGTAAAATGCTCTCGTTATTTGTACTACTTATGCAATAATATCTTTTATCTAAGTACTCGCAGTGAATGTAAGGTACGTAATACACGACTTCACTAGGGAAAATCCTGATGGGATAGACAAACGGGATTGTCAAAACCAATTGAATTCAGTTTTGCTTGTATGTCAAACTTATTTTCTATGTGAAAACAAATCAAAATACTGACTTATTCTATCTCATTTTGAAGTCGAGAACTTAAATTAATCAACCAAAAAAGTTCTATTTTAAGCACCTGTTTATCGAGGACATTGGTGATCACAAATTAATAGCTTCTTAAAATACCTCCCTAATCCACAATAAGAATTAAACACATCTCTTTTATAAACGCATAAAACATGAGGGCATAATACTCATAATTCTACAGCCCATGCTTCCATGACTCATGGTGCTGTCAATCTGTCACGTTCATCCAATGGTTCACTTGGACAGTTTTAATTGCCTCACGAAGGTCATACTCATTGTTCGGCATGCTATTGACGTGGGTTCCCATATTATGTCCGATGAATGACATGATCTGAAATGATTCCGAAATGTGGGAAATGTAAAAATTGTTCAAACATTTTTGAAGGATATATTTGTGGATTTTATAGTCCCAGTGATGTTAAAACATGCACTAAGCAGTACGTAAAATCTATGCTCAAAACAAAATACACAATCTATAATAATTATAGACCTAATAGACCCTGAGCGAGATACAACTTGAGAAAGAAAGATTTGCACAGCAAGAATAGTTGCCTACGTGCCTTATGAAAGACAGCCATCAACGGTAGTAATATACGTAATTATCAACTCTCTATGAAAATAATTAAGCCTATGTAAAACCTAAAACAACAAAGAAGAAATATCGCCCTCTTCCTAATAAATTAATGTTTATTTAATGTTTAGTGTTGCCTGCAATAAGCCCATCTATCCAGCAATGATCGGCCGACGTCTTCCCATGGGCATCGTAACAGGCAACTACGGAGTAATAGCTTCTAGGGGAAGGGCCACCTGTGAACAAATAGTAACATCATACTGCAATTACGGATCCCTAGCCAAATGTGGTGTTTATGTGTATAGTCCTTTAGGTTCGACCATCTTCAGGATACAAGTCGATAAGTCAAGTTTCATTAAGTAAAATGGACTCTAAGATGAGCCTAAATAAAAGTATTTAACGTTTATAATATGTCGATATGTAAACAAAGAATAATTAAGTTCACTAAAGCTACTAAGTCAACGTAAAGTTAAATAATGATATATGTAGTGGCAAAATATTATAACAGGAATTGAAGAGACATTGAGACCTACACGATAGAAAAAATATTATCTGCTAACATTTACTCGACTCGCAAGACCAAAATCTGAAGTCAAAATTATAATAGAACCTGAAAAAAGAAATCGTGACATATTCCGTCGTCACAGACCTCTCTTTTGACGAATCCTAATAAAAACATTGATTTTATACGGCGTATGTTAATTTCACGAGTCAAATGAGACGGCTTCGAAGCCAAATAAGGTACGAGTTTGTCAACCATGAATATTCACATTAGGCCAAAAGATTACTTTGGCAGATTCTTTTAGTCTTCTTCTTGGCAGAATTTTCATATTAGGTATAAGGATCACTTCCATTTAGAATTGTTTTATTCAAACAAAGGAGCGTCTAGTTTCGGCTAAAAGGACCAAGCCAAGTTATTGGTGTTTAGAAATTTAGTTTTGTAAAAACTATTTAACCTAAGAGCAGTAGATTTTTTTATTCTTCACGAAGAGCATTTATGGAACTTTCTGGATGTATGATATAAACACTTTATCATGTAACAAATAATCATGCAAATATTGTGTTCCAGAGAGAATTGTGCCCGTAACACATAGAACAGAAACCGTTTTGTGATTAAAGCATAGATACTGGAACAACTGTATTTACCAATATGTCTGCCGAGTGTGATTACACCAATTATCCCCCTATGACCTTACATTGTCGTCGGACGAGGGAGGGGAAAACTATATATGTACAAAATTACCGCTATATGTAATACTGGCTTCTATAGCTGTGTTCAGAAAACAATCGTCTCTTTAGTCACATAAGTGTTCATTGCAAGGCCGTCTATAAAGACTGGATTATCTTCATCAAATTCATTGTAGAGACAGAATTTGGATCGGTTCAGATTTCAAAGTTTATGTCCAAAAAATACACAAGTATCTCCTAGGAATAGTTTAAACTAGTCCAGATTTGTATGCCATATAGAGTAGTTTGGGGACCGAAAATTAAAACTTCTTCCGAAAATAAACTTATAGACCTTTAATTCAAAGACCGTATATGTATACTCGAAGAACCTTTCAAATGGATATTTCTACGATGCAGAGTTTGGCAAAAACATAATAATTTTGTTTCTAGAACATCTATCAAGTGGTTCATACACGTGCACGGTTGCCGCTTAGTGCGTCACGGCTCCAAATCCATATCTCAGCGAATTTATTAAAAATACTTTAGCACTAGAATGTGTCATAGATCTAGAAATTTTTAAACATCTGATTATGAGATTTTTCAAATATGTGAATATTAGGGATTGTGACGATATTGCGTTAATTTTAAACTACTTATAAGAATTTTAATTATACTAGTCATTACAAATATTATTGCAATTTATTACTTATTATTTTCTATATATTCTGATACTATAAGATTTATCGTATGATACATATATGAGCTAAAAAAGATGGAAGACAAAAAGTCTTCATTTAATCGTTTACGTCTGTGGCATTGAAGACTATAAGGAAAACCTATGCAATAGTCAGATAAGCAGGTATGCCTTGTTATATATAATTAATAATACTAACTAATATAACTAAGTAAACTAAGTGAACATATTATTATAAACTAAACTTCACTCAGGTGCGGAAGACGGAATCATCTATACACATAAAATGCTTTGTCCTGAATGACTGACGGATCAACGCACATCCTAAACCGCTGATCGTAAATACCTGAAAGTTGGAGGGTGTGTTCTTTGTATGATATAGGCATCTGATAAGAAAGGATTTTCCGAAATTCTACCTCTAAGGGGGTGAAAAAGGGTGCAAAGTTTGTATGAAACTCTGTCATATTTAATTTGAATTCGTATAGACCACGCGGGCGAAACTGCTAGTGGAAAAGCTAGTCTTATATAAGAGTTGTTTACAGTCAAATTGCAGAACAAAGGCGTCTTCTTGTACAGAGAAGGCACTAGTATTGATCATTACGCTTGCTCAGTGCAGTTTGGTGATTAGAAACCTCAGTATTTACCACACAGTTATGGCATCTAGAAGAAATACCAAAGCTAGGTTAACACTTAGACACCATTCACCGTCCACTCGGTGTACAGGGCCAGTGTCTGTGTGTAAACAGGTGTGAGACATTTATTGTGACAAGAAAAAGTTTTTGCGTGAAGAAGTAAACAAATATACATACCACATACATCCTAATATTAGTAGGATCCACACTAATGTCTCTCTTTTGCGAAATTTTCATCACATTCAAACACCACAAATAAATCATTTAACACATCCAGAACATCCAGCTTACATTCATAATAAAAACAATCATATTTACCAAACAATACAACATTTAACTCAGCAATAACACAGATTGTACACACACACATCAAACAGGTTTATTACCCTTAGGGAAAACCTGCTTTCAACACGACACTATTGATTTATTCATTGAAATTATCCTATTTGACCGCGTGTGGGTAGACGAGGTTTTTAATGACAGGTATCTTGGTATGATGTGGTGGGGTCGCTGGCCTATTCGGATAAGATTTAAAAGTTTTATCATGAAATGGTTAAAGAATACTATGAATTTATGGTGACTTCTTCAATTCATTATCAACAGTTCAGGGGCCGTACCACCATTGTGTTTTTGCAATCACTATTCCGATATAAGAGCGAGATACAACTATTAACGTTGTATAGCACCGTTTCTTTTGCACAACGAAAGTATTCTTGCTCTGACACGTTATGGTAAGGCTGGCCTTTATTGTGTGTAATTTGTGGTCTGTGCAATGCGTGTTATGTTTCCTATTAAATAATCCAATAAATTATTATAACTACATGATTTTCCGTCCCTTCTCCGAATAATTAATAATTACTTTAGACACAAATGACGAACTGTCGCTGTTGCTTTTGTCCTGTTCGTCATTGTGGAATCCTTATTCAGATAAAAACCTATTTGAACTTAAACTTGATACTTTCCTGTTTGTAATTTTAATATCAATCCACTGTTGTTATGTTGCTACCTCCAAATGGAAACAGATACATAATTTGGAAAAACTAAAAAATAGTAGAAATAAGTATACAGTATTCAGCTCAAAACTAAAAACACTGATTTATTTAGATGAACAATCAAACTAACAGCTGGCTAGATGCCCAACGAAGTGGGCCTTTCCTACAAACACTGTTTTACAGATACTCACAAAAAAAAACACCTTGACCTCAAAAAAAACATCTCCCAAACAAAATACCTTATAGAGCGCTTCCTCGGCGCATGCCAACAATCAACAAAGTAAAATGGATTAGCTCTCAGTTTGCTATTGCATTACTGCGATTTGCACCACCTGTTCCGAGTCCGGAGCAACTTCGCACCTGCATTATCATGATAAACAACGCTCAACTTTGATGAATAATAAGGCTGAAACTTGTGTTATCGCGATAAACTTGTTACTTTACTAAGAAATTGCGGCTGCGTCTAATGAAGATAGTTTAAAGGAATTGTAATGTTTTTTTAGGGATGGGAAATCATCAACTACCTACTCCTCTCGCTGTGTGTTCAGAACCCAACAAGCAAAATTGCTTTATAACAATCTTTTATAAGAATTAAGACATTATAAAAGGTTTATTTCCATCCTGACTAAGAAGGCTTATCTTACAAAGGCATGTTAAAAGACATTTCGTGCTTAAAGAGCATTTAAATTTAATAAGCACTCTTGTAGACATTTGGAAGAAATATTTATAAAACATTTGTCAGAATGAAAGTTTTACAAGTGCATTTTATAAGATTAATAGGTCTTAATCATAATTTGCACTTAGTACAGCATCTTAGAAGTATATTCGTTCTTAGTGGCATCTTCATTTAGTGTGTCATTAGACTTTTACTCTTACTATAGCCCTGTATATAACTGCTGTAAAACCAAACGTCTTTAAATGCAATTTGTTTTATCTAAGTCACTTTAAAGAATAGAGGTACGTTTGAAGGCTTTTGTAAGATCATGTTATCTTATAAGAGCCATAAGACATCTCTTTTAAATATTTGATATAACCTCAAATATTGTGTTGCTGCGAATCATTTCAAGAAAATGGACTTAAATAATTGGAAGCGATTCATAAGAAGTGACATATCGACGGAAAGTAAATAAAAAATACTGTGAATTAGCACAAAAGCCACTGGAGTCTTTACAAGTTTTCACGGGATTGGATAAAGTTGGAACTAGCAATTCATATGATGGTTCCTTACAACCAAAAAGCCATTTATTATAGTATTGATAATTTTAAACAGACATATTTTTTAAGTAATGTGGTTGAAATCGAAGTACCTACACAAAACTAACTAAAAATGCCCAAAATGGTTTTAATGTAGTGTCTAATTGGCTTCATAATAATCTCCTAACATTAAACTCAGATAAAACAAATTACATGTTATTCTCAATGAGAAATACTAACATATCGACTACTAACCTAAACATTTACGCACATAATTGTCATACGAGTACGTCCGCTGACACAGCATGCGCTTGCCCTACATTAGTAAAAACGGATCATATTAAATATCTAGGTGTCACTATTGACGCTCATCTTAATTTCCGAAAACATATTGATTTATTATGCACTAGAGTACGTAAATTAATCTATGTCTTTAAATACTTGCGCAACATTGCAGACTTTACTTTAATTCGACAGGTGTATATATATGGCTTTGTGTCAATCCATTCTTACCTACTGTATTAACTCATGGGGTGGTGCCTCTAAAACTATTACCTTGCCCCTAGAACGTGCCCAAAGAGCAATCCTGAAGGTCGCTACCTTTCGTCCTTTCAGGTTCCCTACTCACCAGTTATACAGGGAATGCAAAGTATTGACAGTACGCCAGTTATTCATCCTTAATATAGTACTACTCCAGCATACTGAAATTGCTCTCAGCCCGGTACCATCCGGTAAGAGAAGAAAGGATTTAGTTTGCACTAACCCACAGACGAAACATGCTTTTACTAACAGATTTTATTTATTTCTGGGACCTTATTTATATAACAAATTTAACAGACTGCTGAAAATATATAGTGTAAGCTTAACTAGGTGTAATGTAATGGTAACAGAATATCTACAGTCCCTCAATTACTCAGATACGGAAAAAATGCTAGAAGTGTTACAATAAACTGTTTAGCTTAGTCAATTATATAATAGGTAGTAGTAATGTAATTTAATAACTTGGGACGCTTGTCCTGCTTAGTCTATTATAATAACTTATGTGATATGATTATAAAATATCCAACAATCATTTTTGTGCTGTGATAACTCGAAACACAGGTTTAAATAAACCTAGTTAAGGTGGTCCCGAAATTAGATTTAGAACTTCTTTCTCGCATATATTATGTATTAGTCTAGATTAAGTCAACTCCAATGATTATTATTATTAAAAAAAAATTGATTGTTATTACAACTGAGCCATTTGTATTTCGCATATGTTTGAACTATGTTTTTTTAATAAATTTTTATTTATTTAATTTGCAACTTTCTACTCATACTCATATAATTATGTCACTAAATAATAAATATTTTGTTTCCCAACTATTTCATAAGGAACCCTATAAATTATAAACATGGCCACAGATAGATTGTCTCAAGTCAGTGTTAAAGAAGAGCAAAAGACTTATAATTGACTTAACGAGTGTTAAATAAGATATATCACTCTTACAATAGTCCTATTGGAAACGGACAATTGCCTTTTATGTTCTGACATATAGATTCATATTTGATTCACAAATAATTAAGTATTTTATAATATTCTAATCACATTTTGGAAAGGGCCTGTGAAAATATAGTTATTTATTTGTAAATCTATACAGGCAATCTACTCTGCCAGATTGTTCAGCAATATAATATCAAGATTGGCTGAGAAGAAATAATAAAGCTAGCTTTTTAATTATATTTGAGTTACTTCAGTAGTAAATAACACATAAGAAATTAGACTGACATTTTTTTAATCCACCTTGCACATTTTTTTTTGCCTCTTTTGTAATAATACGCTTATAATGAGATCACAGAGAGGAATTCAAGGGCAATCACACTTAGAACGGCATTAAGAAGACCATTCAAGGGCTTTTTAACCTTACAGTATGCCAGTGTAAGACACTTGTAAGGTATTTGTCCTTGCAATTGCATTAACAAGATCATTGTAAGAGTAAAAATATACTCAATAAGACCATAATACAACAACTGTAAGAGCAAATATTCTTACAAAGTGCGCCCAATTCCACACTTACAGACATTTGTAAGTATGCTATAAGGGTAAAGAAAAGGTGGTCTTAGGATACCTGTAAGACCAAATTTTGCTTGTTGGGAAGTGTGTCAGACTTTTACTGAATAAAACCCATTCGTCGCCTTTTGCGAACCAGGGCGACGATAACCCTTACGAAAATCTGGCAACCCCGGCAGGAATTCTATTGCTTACGGAAACATGATAACCTACTTTATTTGGTTTACATTCTACTACAAAAATTTGTTCTAATTCATTTTTATAACCTTGGACTATAAGTTGAAGTAATGACATTCTTGAGACGTCATAACATGCACTCCATGTCATGGATCAAGACTATTTAGAGTACGTTTAGTTGATCTGTCAATTGCCGAAGTATTCTTAATTCCCGACGAAAACAGAGAGGTATAAAGGTTTTAAAATTGTGCCTCTATCTATGGTATTATAACTCGCTATAAGCTAGCTAGCTAGCTAGTTTTTTTAGTTTGTTTAAAAGAAATAGAAAATTGATTTATAAGGGATACCAGTGTTGTTAACGCTACCTGTACTTTTACCCATATTTAATCAAAATATAAAAACCACTACATAAAATTCAATAATCCAGTAACTTCACCTACATGCTCAGAGCGGCACCCTAGGTTAAAATAATAATTAAATAGCAATGCTGACACTCATACGACAATTATTTGTTCTATGTGAAAGCATATTATTGCAGCTATTATCGACACGAACGGTCGTCTGCGGTTAATATTATTAAAAACCGCAAATATCAGCACATTATTGTAGGGCATTGAACTGTGAATATAATTAATTCGTGACAATTGTTTTATTGATGTGTGAATGGTGGGAACTTTGTTTTTATCTATTGTTTATTAGAGTGATAGTTGACAGATAGCTGGCGGCTTGCCATTTCACTCGTGCACTTATTCTGACGGCTAAATGCCTTGATGGGCCGATTGAGAATATTTAGGGCTCAAAAGAAAGTTCAAGGTTTACAAACAACCTTCATATTATGATGTAACTAAAGTAAAATTTATTTGCACACATTGTGGGTACCTACATGATATAATCCTTGTACAAACTAGCATAAATTGCAAATATTGTTAGAAAGTAATAAAATAATTATAATTAACTTATGGATAAAAGCAGTCTGCATGTTACATTTGAATTAGGTAGATACACGAGTAAATAACAAATTTAACAAATTACTTTATAAAATTGGAATAAAATCAGATAAAACGAAATAATGAAATAAAAATTATCTATACTATCTCAATATTATGCAATTTTAATCCATAACATTATTTTACAAACTGAGTAAATGAGTAAATTAATCACTGCTTATTAAGCACTAATTACAAAACATGCTAGTATCAGCGATGACAGCTATGCACAAGTACTTTATGTAGTGTCCATGTGTTGCACGCACGTTCTACAATAGTGCCTCACAATTGTTTAATGAAACAAGTATTTAGAATGGGTACAATAAGTGCATACTGTTTCATTTGTGGTTATTGTAGAAAGTACTCATTACTTACTATTCCTGGTATAGGCTGTATGTAGGTCAAGTATAGATAGAAACTGTATGTTCTTTTGAGTACATCTATAAAAATATTTTTCTTAAATTCCTACTCAACAAAGTATATAAAAATGAGTATATTTAAAAGTAGGGGTACTAGCAGTTTGAGTAATATTTAAACTTTTATTTATAAAACGATTAATCTTATTCCGGTTATTAAATTGTCTAGTATCAAATGATAATCATGTTGAGTAATAATATATTGATAAAAATGTTAATTTTCATATATATTTAATTCAAGGTTACGGACGAAAATATCGTACACGATTATTGTATACATTATTATACCTATAAATATAAAAATAGCTTATAAACAAAAACTTGGCAACTCAATAAATTAATAGAACAGAAAGAGCATTGATCAAAAGAGAGACACTACTACACTAAAGACATAGAACTTTGTAAATGTCATCAAAATTGTCCGCGGCTCCGTTCAATTGTACATTTTCTGATGATGGCGACCACAGTTTACGTCAATTAACGATATTAATTGAAAATAATTACAAAACGGACCGATATAGAACATTTAATTGAATAGGGCTATCATGCGGAAGGATAGAAGATTGCTAGGCATGCGAATATTGGGGCCTGTGTCCACTGACCCTTAGCATGAACATCAAACACAATACTGTGTGTTAGATACCTTGTTTAGACTATTCCAAACACTAGGAATTCTATTTTACCGTAGGTGCGTTTATCAAAGAAACCTTAGATGAAAACCATTCATAGGAGACCATGACATGAGCTATTCTTTTGTAAGATTTTTCGAACTCCGAAAAAATGAGTGTCAGTCATCAATGCAGATTTATAAATATTTCAATTTCGAAGAAGTATCTGATTTGTTCAATTACGACGGTCACCTACTAGATATGTGGTAGACAGTATTGATTATATCATAGTTAAATACACTCGGCGTCACAAAAATCGCACCTCATCAAGAATTCTTTTCAGTCATTTTAACCCTATTAATCAATGGTAGACATATGACTATGGGGTATCATTCGAAAGGTAATTTATTTAAATTTAAGAATAAAACAAAAGATTTCGTTTTTGTTTACCAGGGAATAAAAAAAAACAAGTTGATTATGCAAATGACTAAAACATGTTTATTTACAACAAAAAAAAATATACAAAAGAGTCCTTAAAAACAACTTAAAACCTAGTGTTGCCCCCCCTAGCCCTGATAACTGCTTCCATGCGTTCCCTCATGGACCTAATTAATGTTACAACAGTCTCCTGAGGAATGTTGTCCCATTCTGCTACGGCGGCATCTTGGAGGTCCTGAAGCGTGGTAGGGGCAGGATCCCGTGCCCGTACTCGCCGTTTCAGTTCATCCCAAAGGTGCTCAATTGGGTTCAGGTCTGGACTTCTCGCTGGTCAGCGCATAACAGGTATCCCAACTTCTTGCAGGTAGTCCCTTACAATTAATGCGGTGTGACAGCGGGCGTTATCATGCATTAACATGAACCCACTGCCAATATAACCCGCATAAGGGACCACGTGCTCCTCTAAGATCTCTGTTATGTACCGAGGAGCAGTCAGCGACCCTTGCCCGCGAGCACCTCCAGTCCGAGAAACGCACACAAGGTTCGTCTTGCCGTCGATTGACATGCCGCCCCAGAACATGCACGAGCCACCCCCGTATTCTACTGTCTCTTGAATACAGGCATGTGTGAATCGTTCCCCTTGCTTTCTGTACACCCTCCTACGCCTGTCGTTACAGAAAAGACAAACCCTTGTCTCATCTGAGAAGAGCACAGTCCTCCATTGTTCGATTGTCCAATCCACATGTTCCCGAGCAAATTGTAACCGGTCTCTCCTATGCTGTGCAGTCAATTTTGGCCCTGTAGCAGCCCTATGAGCTGCAATTTTCTTCTCCCGCAACCTTCTTCAAATCGTGGAGACACTCACAGAAGTTCTGCGAGCTGATCGGAGTTGTTGTTGCAGCTCAACAGCATTGGAGAACCGATTTCGTAAAGACGTCGAAACAATGAAGCGATCGTCTCTTTCGGATGTGCAGCGTTGTCTTCCAGATCCACGTCTTCGAATATAGCCACCAGTCTCTTGGAACCGTTGGAACACTCGTCGAACGGAAAATCGACTCAAGTTCAGTTGCCGAGCAACATCACATTGCCGCATCCCTGATTGCAGTAGTGCAATGACTTGAGCGGCTTCATCTGCAGTGGTATCCATCTTCAGGGGTATTTTTCTTAATGTAGCTGTTCACGTGTATTCACTTCAACGGTTGGAGAGCGAATGACTCACATTTTTTTTTTTTTTTTTTTTTTTTTTTTTTTTTTTTTTTTTTTTTTCTACATGACCTCTTGCAGGGTGCTTCTAACAGCATTCGACCTGCTTAACCGGACAATGTGGCGAGGTCCTAATTTAATTAATTAAATTAAGGCCTCCAGCCAAGGCTTAAAACTAAGTTTAAAACTAAGTGACAGCGCGCTAAGGGCTCCCCCTAGTGGGGAACGAACCTCGGCTTAGGGCGTCACTGGGGAGGACAACTAGGGACTAGCTGGATCATAACAATATTATTATTAGGGGACTTTTTATGCTACTGGCTCAGCGCGCGGGCTGGCTCATCGAGCAAGGGTCGGGGAGAGCATGGACGGGGACGTCGCGACGGGCCTCGGCGGCGAGGACGGTATGACGGCGGTCTGTTTCTGTAAACTGTACTGGTTTCCCTATTACTCTCTTGGAGGAGGGTGATATCGTCGTCGGGGAACGTGAGAGTATGCCGCGGACGGCGAATCGAGCTAATCTGGGAGGGAGTGTAATGGGCAGCCGATACGATCAGGGGGTTGGTGTGCTTTTCGGCGGAGTCGAAGTAGCGCTTTGAAGCGCGTTTCATAAACTGCTTTATGGTAGGCAGTTTGAGGTCAAGGTGGAGATTTTCGTTTCTAAGATACCACGGGGCTCCTGTGGCCCTACGCATGAAACGATTCTGAAGGGTTTGCATCCTATGGAGGCGGTAAGATTTTGCGTGTGCGAACACTACGCTAGCATAAGTCATGATGGGGCGGATGCACGCTGTATAGATGCGCAATTTGCACTTGAGAGGCAATTTGCTGCGCGAATTCAGAATGGGATGGAGGCGTCCAAGAACGAAGGCGGCGCGCGAACGCACCGTCCTTATGTGTTCACCGAACGTGAGATTCTTATCGAGGATTACGCCCAGGTATTTGGCCTTGTCGCCCCAAGGGATGGGGCGATTGAACATTTCGATCTGTTTGAGGGGTGGGGTGGAGCCGATAGTGCGAGTGCGTCTCGAGAAGAGAACGGCCTGGCTCTTGTCGGGATTGACTTCGATTCTCCATTTGCGGAACCACTTGCCTAGGGCGGTGGCGGCAGATTGGAGGATGCGGGTTATGCAGTCGGGTTTGCGACCCGTGTAGTAAATAGCCGTATCGTCAGCGAATAGAGCCAACTGGGCCTTACTATTTTTGGGAATGTCGCTGGTATACAGCGTGAACAATAGGGGGGAGAGTACGGAGCCTTGTGGGACCCCTGCTCGAATAGGGTGGGGGGAGGATAGTGCTCCCTCTATACGATAGCGAAACGAGCGGTTCGACAAAAAGTCTCGAATGATGAGCACGAGACGGTCGGGCACACCGAATTTGTACAGCTTATATACTAAGCCGTCATGCCAGACTTTGTCGAATGCTTTCGCTACGTCGAAGAATAGTACGCCCGTCATCATATTGCGTTGGAAACCAACACTGATATGCTCGACGATGCGGTGGACTTGTTGGACACAGGAGTGCTTGGTTCGAAAACCAAACTGCTCATCAGGAATGAGTCTCTTAGCCTCGGCAAAGGCTTTGAGTCTGTTATAGATCAGCCGCTCGTAAATCTTCCCAATAACATTGAGAAGACTTATAGGGCGATAGCTGGAGGGCTCGGCTTTGGGTTTGCCGGGTTTGGGAATGCCAATGACTGTGGCAGTTTTCCATTCATCAGGAAAAATGTTATTGCTCATAGCGGCATTGAAGATGGCTGCTAGGAGCGCTATGAGTTGGGCTGGGAGCAGTTGGAATACTCTATTGGAGATTCCATCCGGGCCGGGGGCTTTCCTGGGTTTCAACCTCTTGATAATCTCATGTACCTCCTCTGGGGTTACAGGGGGTAAGGGGTCATCGTCGGTGGTATCAGCAATTGAGGTGGAAGTCTCAGCTGAGGGAGGAGTTGCAGCAGATCTGCGTTCGATTTCAGCCTTCACCTCATCGAGGTGAGCCTGATCGACTGGCAGAGTGCTGGGTGAGCATTGGGTCTCTAGGCTGTCTGCTAGGCATTCGGCCTTTTCGTCGTCATAGAAGGCGACAGACTGGTCTGGACGATTAAGGGGAGGCATGGTGGCCACTTGATCGGATTTTAACTTCCTCTGCAAGTGCCAGAAGGCTTGATGAGATGGTTCCAATTCGCTCAACATCTTGTCCCAGCGGGCAGAGCGTAACTCATGTATGCGTTTCTTTACAGCACGCTGTAAATAGCGCATATAAGCACGATTTGCATCACAGGGAAAAGAGTCGTAAGCACGGATAGCCGCGTTCTTCTCGGTCATTAGTGCACGTACATCGTCCGGCAGTTTCCAGCGGAGGTCATCCTCCGCTGGAACCCGCCTTGAACTGTCGTCCAGGACTTGTTGTATGTGACTTCCGAACGAGCCGACCGCGGTCATCGTGTCATCGAATGTAACTATTTTATCGGGGATGCGGTTCAAGTGAATGGACTCAGGGGATTGTAAGCCTTCCCTTACTTTCCTCCAGTCCGTTATCACTTTTGTTGGCGGGGGATGATCGGGATCACGTGGTCCCGTCCGTGGGCCTAGGTTAATGATGACCGGTCTGTGGTCGGAATCGAGCTCTTGTAGCGTCTCAATTGAGCGTAAACCTAGGTTTACGTTCTTGAGTAGAGCTATGTCGAGGACATCGGGACGGTGATCCGGGTTGGGAGGGAAGTGAGTTGGATACATCGGGGGACTCACATTTAACCCGGGTCGCCCGTTTTAAACCCTTCTAGAGGGGTGCAATTAGTGGATGATGTGATGCGTATTTTGACAACATTTTGTTTAACGTTACGTGCTAATGAGATTTGATGTGTTTGGGAATTCTAACTATTGTTAAATTAAAGGTCATTAAATATACTTTCAATTGATACTAGTATTAATTGGGTTCAATTGATTCCTTGATGGCGGGGCATGCTTAAAACTCATATTCAAAGAGGTGCGATTTTTGTGACGCCGAGTGTATATATATATCATTAATTTATTGTATAAATAGCTATTTACTGTACTAAAGTAAATAGCCATTTACACTAAATCTTACATAGAAAAGGTAAAGAAAAAACAAAATAAAGTAACTTAAACTTTCACAAAAATAACTCGTTCTTCTCACAGAAACTCAAACATTCTAATATTATAGTCTTCCATTCATCAGCAAACAGATCCAAACCTGGGCTGGTCTCCACAACACCGTCAGCATGCGCAGTATAGGGGAGGTGGATCTGGCTACTGTATACTATATCATAATCAATTAATATTAATTGTGACGTATAATTAATAAGAACGACATCAAAAGAAACTATTTGACCACCGACCACCCAAGAACTACAGTATAGTTTAAGCAAAAAAAACTTGATACTCTCTACGGAGCAAAAAACTACCATTTGGTAGACTTATTGAATATATTTCAACAAATTATAGAACTAATAGATGGGAATTAAAATAATCTTCCGCAAGTTTCTACAGAAAGATTGTTCATATTGGGGTTTGAAATTGCTTCTTTCTTTAGCACGTTATTTCTTAGCAGCTAAACAATCAGAATAAGTTTCTTTTGCGCCTATATTTTTTATATTAGTCTGAATTAAAAAAAACTTTGAATGTTTTTTGTTATTGTTAAATGTTCAAAGAAAACTTAGAGTGATGAGTATGTTATTACCCCGGCCAATGCCTGACTACACAAAAGGTGTTATTTCACCTTGTTATATAAAAAACCACATACCTAAATGACGCATTACTATATCAATTTAATTTACAGTCAATACGTATCTATGTATTTTTATTCATAGCGTAATGCGAGACAAAATAACACCTTGATGAATTCTAATAAATTATACCAATCATCGTTTTCATCACCTACGCACATTGAACCAAAGGCCTGTAGTGAGAACTAATTATTAGCGTTTCCATCTATACTCACTAAGGAATAAACTAAATGTATTTAAAATCATAGCGCATGGCAAGAGCCAATAGATTGGCTATAAATAAATAATTCTGCGTATTCAAAAGCCTGCCTTGATGTAAAAAATGTACAACGAAAACAAAGAAAAAATATCGACGCTAACATGTACATTACATTTTTTGTAGAATACACGTTCTTCTATATAAGCTACTTCATAGAAAATTAAAGAATCGTCAAGTAACAATATTCTTGGGAACTCCGGGATAGCAGCCCTAACCGCCGACAAAGGCGTCAATTACCGCCAATTTCGTATCGGTAACGTTCCGCCATTTTAACGGCAGCCATCTTTGTTACCAACAAAAGGTGTATCTTGTTTATGGTCGTGTAACCTGTCATAGTGTTGTCGTGTACTACCGAAATACCGGTGTACTGGATATTGTAAATGGTGAGATCCGTTATGATAAGGGCGACGACCAAAAGAGTCAGAAAGTTTTTATTTATATAAATTGTCTTGACCGCAGGCCGGATGCTAAATGAAGAAGACGTGGATCAATAAGTTCATAAAAAAGTAATGCAAAACCTTTTTTGTTGAAAACTAAACAACTGTTAGTACAAAAGTTATAAGCATAGAAAAAATATACTTTAAATGGCCATTGAATGTCAATGCTCTACACGCTCTACGTGCAAATTACCACTCAGAATTTCATCTAAATCGGTCCAGCCGTTTAAGCTTAACAAATAGACGAACACACCTTCCTATTTATATTAGTTAGGATGGCGAATATGTAGATACGAGCTTGGCTAAAATTCCAATAGATATTTCAGATCTGTGTGGGCGAACCTTAATGCTTCACCTGTCTGACCTTCATTTTTCTCCTAGAACGAATAACAATGCAAAGTGATTCCCAAAGACTGCTATTCATCTTTCGTTCCTTTGATATCCTAAGAAACACAATCAAGGCAGTATTGTTACATCACAAAGATGAAATGTATTGCTTTTCCGGGCGGCCTAGTTCACACTCTTGAATGAAACTGCAAAGCTGTTTTGTATCAAAGGCTGCGAATCCATGCTAGGTCAGAGTGGACAGGGCACGAAATTTGGAGATAACTTAATTAAAAAACTCTGGCTCAAACTCGACGCAACAAAAGATGCAATATATTTTGCACATTTCAAAGAATATCGAAGCAAGGAGTGATGTTAATTAGTTCGATGTTAATAGCTCAATCCTTGTTGAAGCGCCTTCGTCTCACAAAGAGTTACAGTTAAAACCGTTGCACGATTTGTCACGAACATCAGTTCATGGTACCGATCATAAAGATAAAGGTTCGTAGGGACCAATTAGTGAGATCGTTAGCATTGCTCCATAATTGGTATCTTAACTCACGGCTGAAGACGACTCAGCTACAGCACGATTCGTAAAGGTACCCTCAATAAATGCATTTGATGCACTAACCACGGAATTAATTGCCGAAAAATTATGCATTCCTCAAATATTTCTGTCTACGAAAGTGCCTTGGGTAACTGTAATATTACACACATATCTTTCACGGTCATTTTCGAGAAAATTATCAATTTCTTGACATGATAAAAGTTAATTGAGGACAGAGTTCAACGGCGTGTTTGCACTTCATTATTTAATAGATACATTATCCAAATTGGAACAAACCATTATTATGAGTGAACTTCTAAGAATTAGAGTAGATTTTTGGTCTTTCTCGAGGCTAAAAATGATACTTAATGGATAAACATTCCAATACTTTGGAACACCCATTATCATAAAAGTCTCTTTCATAAATGCCTTTGTCCTTAACGAGGTGACCGAAGCTCTAAAGCATTTAGTACTAATTGAAACCTATTTTAGTAATAACATGTCAACGTAAATAAGGGCCGTTAGTACCACCTCGATACTGTTGAATGCCCAAAGCGATTCAGCGGTAATAAATCGTGGTAACAGGAGTTATAGAAACTCTGGGAACTATTATGGTAGAATTTATAGTCACCAAAATTATGGTAATTGCATCTTGTTGAAGACAAACTGGTATAGAAGCTAAATAGGTTACACGTAGGATATAAGCTAGCTGTTGGCGTGGGACTAGGATTGCAATCAACGGGCTTCTAAATTAGGTTGAAGGATTAAGGATCGTACAAACGATCTAATTTCACACCCCTAAAATTTGATACGGTACGATGCGATGGGATTCCATCATAGTAGAATCGAGACTCAAATTACACATCGCTATATTTTCTACAGGAATAGACTAATAGCCTAGCGCTTTGATGACGTCAATGACTAAGTTAGCCAGACCAAGTAAGCGCTTGATATAAATATCAGATAATAACAATAATCAGTAATTAAAACGATGACGAACAAAGCCTTGTGATAAAAACAATGCTTAGAATTAAATAAATGACGTAAACCACTATAATATTGACCCATTATAAATCAAATAACAGACCAACTTTCTAAACAATTTAACGCTATTAATGTATCCGTTCTGTACAGAAAGTAAATGACCTGAATGCAGATTTACTCAATAAACTTGACCGCCTTCTCAATAATTGCATTCGATTCGTTTTTAACCTCCGTAAGTACGATCATATTTCATTGTATCGAACGCAGCTCAAATGGCTACCGATAAGACAACGACGTGAGATGAGGGCATTATCTACTCTGTTTTCCATACTTCATACCCCCAGTTCACCTTCTTATCTAACTTCTCACTTTCAATACATCTGTTCTCAACATGACAGGAATCTTCGCTCGTCAAACAATCGTCTATTACATTGCCCCACTCACCGTTCTGACTTTATTCACTCTTCTTTCTTTGTTAAATCCATCCTCTTATGGAATGAGTTACCTCTGGAAATCAGGTTAGCAAATAGCCGTTACACCTTCAGACTAAAGCTACGTGATCTTATTCACAAGAAATTAGCAGAATTATCATAGTAATAATCAGTTTATATATATGTATATACATAATTATGTATCTATATTATACAATATATATGCATATATATTTATTTTTTATATATTTATTTAATATTATATATTTGTGATTTCTTTGTATTATATTATTATATTCCGTACTATTTCCATTTCTCCATACGTATCGTATAAGTTTGAGTTATGTTGTGCACCTACCAGAATTATTTCTCCACCACCCAAAGGTAGACTGGTAGAGAACGCCTAAGGCGTTAAGTCCGCCATTGTACATATTCTGTGCAAAAAGTATAAATAAATAAATAAATAAATAAATAAATGGTTAATATTTATAACAGCACGGCCATTACAAATAAAAGGTCGGTTTACATCAAACGGACCGTGAAGAGGACGTTTTGCGAATTGCTAAAGAAGTGCGCGGTTTATGCAACGCAATCGCGTCCTGTCTTAATTAGTTCGCTTGTATATTTCGAATTAATTGAATGTCAACGAGCCTTAATAACTTGTTTGCATTCCATGGTTGCTCAATGGGTGTGATTGGTTTATAAAAGGATGTGAGTTCAGATTACGTTGAATGTGCTCGTAGTTTTGGAATGAAAATAATTTGTTTACTTTTATCCTTTTAAGGTCAATTGAGTTTTTAACTGTGTATGAAGCGTCTTTAACTCAACATTCTCTTTTGATTTGCATTATCACACATTTAGACTCGAAATCAAACACGAATCAATAAGTGTAAGATTCTCTTCTTGATTTATGTTTGATCTTTTCCAATCATACACAATAACCCTGCAGATAACTAAAGTTCTTTAAAGGTCTTTGTGGAAAACTACTCTTCCCTATAATCTTAAGATCTACGCCGTTCATAAGGATATTCCAAAATTATTAAAGTCTTGACCCAAATAAAACAAATTCCAAAAATAGTTATGGTTACATACTTTTACATATTTAACGAGTAATTCCGGTCATTAGCTGCACTAAAATGATATCATTCATAACATTCCTACTTTGCCTGTCTGTGTTACATGGAACAACTAAAATTAATTAGGCCACTTGCATATCGTCATACTGGTATTAAAGTAAGCTAACTGAATTATGTACGTCATGCTTTTAAACTAACCTAAATGGTTCCGTCTGCATTTTATTTGTCATTGATTAAAAATAAAACAAATATACATTTTTATTACATAACGTTTATTTTTGTAAATAGGAAATTCCATCGTTTCAGTTCGCTAATAGATACAATCCATCAATTTAAGGATTGATGGATTGTATCTATCTATATATATATATCAGTCAAGTTAAAAGAAAAGAAGTTATATCTATACTAATATAATAAAGCTGAAGAGTTTGTTTGTTTGAACGCGCTAATCTCAGAAACTACTAGTAATAATATATCAGACAGCTTCCTAAACTCTTCGGTAAAACAGACCGTCACTTTTGGATACAACGAATTGACATTCCTTTGTATCTCCAAGACAAAGTATGGACAACGTCAGTCCCGTAGCAACTTGTTCCTCATGGCATGTCTTAACATGTCCATATTAGCGGATGGGACCGTTTACGTTTAAATATAGCGGGGCAGGTGCCAAGCCAGTTGTTCTACATTTCTGCGAGTGCTCCACGAAGGATGTTTGAAAAAAAAAGAAGTTTATTGTAACTTTATGCCAAACACCCGTCAGAGGTTCAATACACTAATGTCTGAATACCATATCGACACACAACTTGGAATCGTGCGTAAGTTTTTCAGACACTACATTTTGACATACGATTAAGTCTTTGTAAGCCACGTGGCCACACACAAGTGACAGACATAGCATGAAAATTAGGATCCAAAATTAAGTGGCTTTTGAATATGGGTACAAATACTTTAGATCAATACACTGAAGGCTGGAAAGAATTCTATCAACTGCATGAAGAATAGAAACGGAAAAAGAAAAAATACACGTAAGCCAAAATAGTCAGTAGCATACTGCACTATATTGGCTGGATAATCTAATTAGGATTATTGAGAATCAAATTCAATTAAGTTTAAGGCCAAATTCGGCCCGCATCCAAACAATTAGACAGTTATCAAAGATATTAAGTTAGGTACACATGCTAAAACGTGTCTTATATTTTAGTGTTCATAGTTGGTCTTCATTTAACTATGTAAATTGTCAACAAACAGACTACCT
This sequence comes from Pyrrhia umbra, assembly GCA_963891755.1. Taxonomy (NCBI): domain Eukaryota; kingdom Metazoa; phylum Arthropoda; class Insecta; order Lepidoptera; family Noctuidae; genus Pyrrhia; species Pyrrhia umbra. Next base: position 1,366,083 of record OY982931.1, on the reverse strand, counting down.
ATAATAAAATTATGATTAAAAGCAATCGACCTTAATATTTGGTCACCTTGAGTGGGTGACGGACAAACATAATTATTGTATCTGTTGCCTGGGTGAATCATGTTTGGGTAAAAATTAGGTCCCATCATTTTTATTATTAGTAAGCAACATTTTATTATTCCAAGAATTTGTATCATTATCATTATTTTAAGGCCGGTATTTCGATACGGATACGATACGATACGGAACGATGGTCAACGAAACCTAACAAGCACCAATTTGAGTTTTCTAAAGCCATACCTATGTATTTTCGAAGTATATCTTCCAAATACTAACGGTAAAGGTCCTTTCTAGGTTTCCTTGCAATGTATTCCTTTAGTAAAAGACCTAGAACTGGAGTCGCCAATACGCCTTGAGCGAGCGTGGCGTGGTGCGCATGCCTTCTCTGTATGAGAAAAGGCCTTTGCCAACCTAACAGTGAGATAGCGATGATGAGTAGATTAAGAGTCATTTGATATGGTGAATTAGAACCCACTATACTTAATTTTACCTTCTTATAAATAAAAAAAGAACAATAGGTCGACGCATTTTGTCTTTCATAAAAATAGTCAGAAAATAATCATGAATCCCATGCTATCAACATGAAAGCGAAACAGCAGGAAAAACGAATAGCAAATTTTAATCTTAAGCCGACAGGGGATTTCAAATTCGTTTCAGTGACCACACCCACAAGCAGAACCAAAAACATATAAAATATTTTTGGAACAATTGATTGCATACAACTAGTGGTGGCGTTACAAATAACATTCCGCAACGCCGGAGCATGGTGTAATCGAGCCATTTGCATATGTTACATGCATCCGAACGAACTGAACGCTCTCGTGATGTATTGGTGAATTCAATTTACGTTTTTATTTCAGTTTGTGAATTATGCGTTTTTGCATATAGGTCAATGGAATATTGTGTTGAACGGCAGCGACCGTGTGGATTGGGCGGGCGATTTGTATGTGCAAAATAATCAGACCGAAGTCCGTAGACGAAATATTTGTACGACCAATATGTGCTGGCTGAGTAGTGAAGATTTTTGAGACTTAAATGTACGAAGAAATAGCTGTTGAAGCCTGCAGAAGATGCAATATTACAATCTTCGTAATCCTCTACTTCGTCTTTGCTGCAAAAATCTTTTTTATCTTAGTTCTTATTATACTTGTGCAAGATAATAAAGTATTTAGTACTACAAACATTATTAAATGAGTCAAAACTCTTTCTAACATTATTTTCCATAACTTAGAACATATACATGGTATACATGTAGGATGGGAATGCTAGATAATGCTTGAAAAGGAATGTAATGACTAAAAGAGTTAAGACGTGAATGTGTGAATGATTGAGAGAGTGATGAACAAAAAACGCTTTCATGGGAAAATGCCTGAACCAATTTAAATGAAATTTGATATGAAGCTATAATGATTAATTATCAATTCTGCAAACGCAGCTGCTCCTAACTCTGTCACATCCATTTGTTCTTGCATATTCTTTAATGCTGTGGGGCTAGGCATTTTTTACTGGTTGCACATAAATGAGGGATACTTGATGAATAATTATAAAATCTATTACTGGTATCAGACTACATTACAACTCACCTAACCTAACTAATTGGGTGCGGAGAAACGACTGCTGCGCTAATACTACCGCGCGCCTGTATGTAACCCATGCGTTAGCAGTCCTTCTCAGTTTACCATCTTATGTCCCTAAAATACCCTCAACCTTTCAGTTGATTTTCTCCTATACATAACTAAAACTCCGAAAAATATCAAAAGGAGTAGACCGGCGCTGACGCAAATTGCTATTAAAGCTGACCTGTCTATGGCAACGATCAGGCCGGCCTGCGATGGATTTAAAGCTGACCTGTCTATGGCAACGGTCAGGCCGGCTTGCGATGGATAAAATAATTTGCCAATCTTGTAGTTGAGGCGACTTCCGACTCTGACTACTACTTCAAGTGTATCTACGCCGTCAGGAAGTTCATCTCGTGATGGCGGACGGCATGTCAATTGATGTCGTGACAACGATGTCACGTTACATAAACTATCACCTATGTGAACCTCGACATCAAGCTCAGTGCAAGCTCTGTCCAGATTTTGACCGTTTATAGTTAAATATTCAGACTTGTAATACTTTACATCTTCGTCGAATTTTTCGTAAATGGGATTTGGATAAAGGAGGAATGCTTCACCCCTTTTGCTAGTTAGATTTTGCACACTTTGGACATCGTCCATATTAAAACCGTATTCTAATTCCAATGGTCTGTCCGGATCGAGATTAAGACCAGCACTTTCTATACCCGGAGATTCACAAATTAGATGCGATTGGAAATCAACTCTGTTACAAGGGGCGATATAAGAGCGGTTATCATGATATACGTATATCTGGGGAAATTGAATTGTATGGAAATTCTGTCCGGTCACTTTGATGTTTATTCCGCCGGATGGAATACCCTTGGGTTGTTTTCTTTGCGTCGTTAGCGGTGGACCGGACTCAACGGACGCAACAATAGGATCCTCCATATATTCAAACTTTTCTCGTTCTAAAGTTCGCATGCCGTTATCGAAACGCATCCGTAAGGTACCCATTTTAATTTGATACGAATGGCTAGTTCTACACACGGCCTCTTCGTGCGATACAGACAGTATGGCGCACGGCAAGTCATCTATAAATGCTTGTATGTTACTCCCAGCATTCAGATATTCACCAGTAATACGTAGCTTTGTCCCTCCGGATTGTGGACCATATTTCGGTTGAATAGAATTGATTTTTGGATTTACGAATGCATAATGATGCTTAGATTCTCCGCGATAATCCGCGACGCGAACGACCACGGGGCCGTCTCGAGGCACTTCTTCACCCGGTCCGTCTACAGTGCAGACAATCTGCTTTGTTTTTACATATAGTTCAATTATTGGCTGACATTTGATACCCGCAATAGTTACCCCGTTATAAATATCAGATATATTGCGACCTAAGTTAATACCTTCAATAGTGATATTGGTTCCGCCGTCCCAAGGACCTAATCGGGGGTGAAAGGAATGTATTTTTGGGTTAGGACAGGTCTGAGTACGATTCAACCACACACTGGGAGTACCACACCGTTCTTGAACTTCGCATCTATTCGATTCTTGGCACCAACCACATCCGAATTTCTCTGGAAGTTCGAGGCACATACCACAATTATCTGCCATATCATTACAACGGTAAATAAGAATATGGGTATTGTCCGGATTATCTAAAGGCTTGGATCCTCCCCAAATTACAGCAAAGGAAGCGGTTATATTAGGTGCTCGAGATGTGTAAGTAAATTCAACGGCTTCACAGTAAATCGTGTCAGCAAGGAGTTGAGCATTTACAAGAGTCACTCGCCCCTCTATATTGAATAGACAAACGAACCTTGTCTGAACGATAAATTGACCTATTATATGAACTTTAACTTTTATAGCTTTCTTTACACCGGATGGAACTAAAATCTCGTTTTTGCCGTCGGACATTGAATTAATAGTGGGACAAAAACCGGGCCCTGAGCGATAGCTGGGGCCAATTCTACTGATACCGGTGACTAATATATCATTTCGGCAGTTTTTAGCAGTGTCATGCGTACATCGGTGTCCATCAACACACCAGTCACAAGGATAGGAGGAGCTAACGCATTGCGTGCACGTGTTATAAGTGTTGCAGTCGTAAAATGTAAAGTTGGTAGCAACTAAATCAGGACTTTGGGTAGTGCGCACCGACAGTTTCATCGTGAAGTGATGTTGGCCGGTGGGAATTGATGGCAACATGTCGGTACGCGGAGTGGTACAATTAACACCGTAAGACTTCCTAATAGCGTTAGTTACGAGAGTACGATTTAAGGCTGTGTATGCACAAAAGAATTGTCCATTGAGCATTGGCAAGTTTTCGATGACTAAATCTAATGTCCTAGCAGTCGTTCGTTGTAATTGATTAGGTGTTACTTGGGTAATAGTTGTACAACGGCCGCTGCGGTACGAGATCCAATACAGTGGATCTTTAGCTGCGTCTTGACAGTCTGATCGTAAGCTACACTTATTTTCTAAAGAACACCATCCACAATACGGATCTTTGGCTCTGAGACATGTTAAGCATGATTTATATAAGCTACACTCTTGAACTTTCACTTTAGACACTTTACGTTCAGTCATTACATATAAATGCATAAATTGAGTATCGAAATGCAAGTCTTTGTTGACAGCGGAGCCCTCATCGACAACGATGTCTCCGTACTCAAATGCGGAGGTAGCGCTCTCGACGACGATCTTCTTGAGGTGCCCCTCAGCGGTACCGGCAAATACAACAGTGAAATCACCAGTGGCCGATGCGGCAACCGCTGTTAGCCTCTTCGAAAATATTGCCACTGGTATAGCTTCAACAGGCTGTTCACCTCCCAGAGGCGTATTCACATCTAGCCCGCAGAAGTCTTCGCTAATGGATTGTAGTTTTGTTCCAATACATGCATGGGACGGCGATATGAAGTCGAGCCCTCTGGAACCGTTACCACTGAAGCACGTCTTTATGTTCTGCATGAATTTACGCCGAATAGCTTTGAGGGAATAAACACAGAGAGCAGACAGATCGGAAGGAGTATTAGTATTGATCGATTCACTCTGACTAAATGCAGCGAACAGCACGTCATGTTGAGCCGTTATCCCTAGTTCTCCCGCCAAAACTGATCCAGCTTTTCCGACAAACGCAGCTTGTACTAGATTGTATCCATAATTTCCACCGCCTTCACCGGTACATGACATAGGGATTTCAGTGTAAGAATAATAATTCTCATCGTCATGACAAACTCGGACTAATTTGCTGTAGTATGTGCCAGAGCCAACACCTCTTAACTGGGTCGTCAAAAAGTAACTGAATCCTTCCGAATTGAAGCCGTATACATAATTTATAGGATAGCTTTCTCGAGATAGTGAATTGACAAACATTCTCGTTCCAGTCGTTACCCCCGTTCTAGCTATCATAAATAGACGGTCGTCTTCAAGAGAGCGACTGCTTACAGTAGGAACTTTCGAGCGGAAAGGCGAGTTGTCTGTAAAAGTTACGCCTACATACATAACTTGCGTCATCGGGAGACTCGGCGGACCCGGCGCGATAAACGCCACTGTAGAAGCGTTCGCATTGTTCGCCACCACTGGCTCACGTACTTCGCGCACATCGTGAGAAATATTATTCAAGCTTCGTACAGAACACAGTCCTTGCAGAACCGAACCACACGTTATCAGGCGGTTGGTTGCGTAGTCAATCAGTAAAGCTTTATTCACATTGTCCGTGGGTTTCTTCGCATAATCAGAGGGGCAGTCCAAGGTGCAGAAGGGACAGTCAAAGGTGCAGAGAGCGGAGTCGTTAACGGGGCCTGTGATAATCGACTGTGCTAATTCCAGCTCCGGTGAAAGTTGGTAGACTCTGTTGACGGCGCCGACGTACACCCGACCGGTGTTGCGGTCGACGGCCAGATGATTGAAGAATGAATAGGACGCCGTCACGGGGTCGGGAAAGCTGAGAACCACGTCCTGCGAGGCGCGTGCGGCCCCCATGACCAGCAGTACGCACCACATGGCGCGCGCACATGTGGCGCGCATACTAATGTGCGCGCCGCCGCCCACTCGTCGCACAGCAGCCGCCCGCCCGCCCGTTACAACTCCAATGTGAGATACCCACTCAGGCGCACTGCCCGCGCCCGTGCCCGCTAGCCACTTCGTTCCCATCGCACCACGTCGATCCACCGCCTCTGTGTCACTATACAATGGTCCAATGAAGCCTGTTAACGCAATATACTATATTATTTTACCGCGATGCGCACGAGTACACGTATCGGCTCGGAGAGGTCTAGTGCGGTCGGAGCGAATTCGCGAACTGTTGCGACGACACGCGATGACCTTCATCCCAGATAAACGTTATCGGTACTAACCTACAGTATATGTCGGGCAGGAAATGTGGGGTGGAACCAAAATGATAATAAGGAACCCTTATGGTTTTAGTTCGTCTGCCGGTCTGTCTGTCCTCCCCTCATCCCCTATATTCGAAGTTTTTGAGCGTAAAATCCGAAATAATTAAGGTTGATAGACATTATCCTAATTATGCTCTTAAAAAACAAGATAATTGCGACTTTGCTGCGTATCCGACTCGCACTTGCCGTTTTTTATTTGATAATATGCATGGATCCTCTGCTATGAACATGGAAGCGAAGCAGCAGGAAAAGCTACTAGCAAACATTGTCACTTAAGCCGACTGGGGATTTCGTTTCAGTGACCACACAATCAAACAGAACCATAAAAAAATATTTTTTTGGAACAATTGATTGCATACAACTAGTGGTGGCGTTACAAATAACATTCCGCAACGCCGGAGCATGGTGTAATCGAGCCATTTGCATATGTTACATGCATCCGAACGAACTGAACGCTCTCGTGATGTATTGGTGAATTCAATTTACGTTTTTATTTCAGTTTGTGAATTATGCGTTTTTGCATATAGGTCAGTGGAATATTGTGTTGAACGGCAGCGACCGCGTGGATTGGGCGGTCGATTTGTATGTGCAAAATAATCAGACCGTGACGTCATATTTTTTATGCCCAATATGACATTAGTCACTGAGTGAGTAATGAGGATTTTTGATACTTAAATATCGAGTATTGAGTACTACAAAAATTATTAGATGAATCAAAACTCTTCACAAACATTATTTCTCATACCTAAATTAAGAGGCGGATTCCCAATAAGTACATGTTCCTTCACAGAAAAGATAGTAACCACCCATACATCTCTTATAATTGATAGCTTATTCACTAAAGACAATTACTAAATCTATACCATTCAAGAAGAATGACTATTCTATTCGTTGTGCCCGACCCCTCATTACTTCGCTAACCTTTGAGCCTGATAACCTGCACTGCAATGTACTGCTAATACTGAGTGTGTTGTAGCTAGCATCCTAACTAATATTGTAAATGCGAATGCAATACTCTCTGTCTATCTGTCGCTTTCACAGGAAAACGTCTGAACCAATTTAAATTAAATTTGGTTTGAGGATAGAATGAAACCTGAGAACATAGGAAAACTTTTATATGGAAGCGTGAAGTATTTTCTTTAGGATACGGGTAATAGCTAAAGTACATAAAAGGCTGTAGTTTGTTTGTTTGAACGCGATAATCTATGAAACTGCTAGTCAGATTTGAGATAATTTTTGCACTAGATAGCCCAATTCTGGAGGAAGATTATAGGCTATTTAACATCACGCTATGACCATCAGGAACAGAACAAAAAGATGTAATGTTTGGTACCCTTCCACGCAAAAACTACTCAATGAATTCGGGTGAAATTTCGTACAAATTATGTTATAACCTGGATTAAAACACAGGGTAGTTTTTATCCGGGTGCGTCCTCAGGATGCGGGTGAAGTCGCGGGAAGCCAGTGTTAAATAAACCGTAATGCAATACAGCCAGGCTATTCAGTGAACTGAGCTTTGTGTAATGGCCAAGTAACGTTTACATAGCCGTCTTGTATGGGGCATAACGTAGTAGTGGATTGCAATGGGGATTAATTTCAAATGGGAATGGGGTTGATGGTACTTCTTAATGGTACTGTGGTTCTCTTACCGATTTTATAAAACTGAGTCTTGATTCGTTATTAACAGATATGGAAACAATTGTCATGTTTATTAAAGACTAGCTGTTTCCCGCGGTTTCACCCGCATCCCGAGGGAACTACTTAGCGCACCCGGGTAAAAAGTAGCCTATGTTGTTCCTCAGGGTCTATTCTATTTCTGTACCAAATTTCATTTATATCGGTCCAGTAGTTTTGGCGTGAAAGCGTAACAGACAGACAAACAGACAGACAGTTACTTTCGCATTTATAATATTAAGTAAGGATTTTTTATTTACCAAACACGTGAAGGCGACAGTTGACTCTCATTTAGAATTTATTAACTAAAGACTAATCTATTTGCCACAAACAATAAAAAAAATTGAAACTACTACGAGATATTACTGAGAAATTAAAAATAGAAATACTTTATCGAACCTTTGTTTAGACCCAGGACTACATGCTCACGACTCTTTCCAACAACAATTAAAACCGTGAGAATTTCAAACGCACATAAAACTGAAGAAATTTATATGAAGGCACGAACGCACGATTGAAGGAGTAATTTTCCTCATCGTCCTCTTTTTGTAATATTTCCGGCAACCATCCTAAGTAGTGTAAGCTAATACATATGTATAGTAGACTTCGCAGTAACAACAGTCCATCAATACCCTCTAGATTTAGACCTACGATTTAGCGAGAGGAGCGGAGAACGTATGTTTAATGTAACGAGGTCGAAACTACAGTATATAGTCATGATGCACAATGTTACAGTAATACTAGTTACTTGTAGTTCCTCAAAAGTGGGTCAATTTTGATGGCATACCTACTATTTCCTAGTACATTTTTATAGAGAAATGAAATAACGTTTTACGCGAAGAAATACTTACACCAGCAACCATGTAACCAGCATCAAAAAATACGAGAAAAACTTGAAACGGAAGAACTGTCAGTCAAGATCTGTCAAAAGTAATTTAAAACTTAATAATTTTTCTATTATTTTATATAACTTTAAAAGTAAAACAATTGAATAAAGTTTAAAAAGTGGTCCTTCTGAGTTTGTTTTTAGACATATCACAACATTAATGTTCACCAATGTATAGAGCGAGCCGAAATATACTGGCATTGTTGGTGAAACAATTGTTAGAATACACACCTAGAAGTTAGTTAGTCTGGTAGGTACCTACTTAGTAGTCTACCAGAACCTAGACAGTCTGCATGCTCATTGTCATCCACACCACGAATTGATCCTACGACCTCACATGCAACTGTCCCGCTTGTAACCACTCGTCACTTCCTCATTTAAGTTCAATTGTGTGAAACAGTTTACGTAGGTATCATACGTGCACTAGTTACGTGAATTGTTTCCTTGTATTAGCTCATTTTTAATTTCGCATGCATTTCGGAACAGTTTCGTCTTTTGTTTATCAGCTTGACTTGACTTGAACAAGCAAGTTATATGGAAACTAGCTGGCACCACCAACTTCACTCGCGTACTGGAGAACTAATTCTCGTCGGATCATCATAATCATCAGCCTATACTATTGTCCCACTGCTGGGCACAGGCTTCTTCTCATACAGATAAGGCGAGCATTTATCACCACGTTCGCTCAAGGCGGATTGGCGATTGTCACTGCTCAATTAGATAAAACCTTGTGTGCAGGAAAAATAATGCTGCCTAAACGTAGCCTAACCATTAACATTTATTTAAATATTCAGATAATATATTGTTTTATATTCTTATTCATAGAATTATGACGTCATCAGATTCTCACTAACACTACCACTAAATACACAAAAACACGCTCGATTACCAAGGTTTGGTCACCCATCGAACGACTAACGCGACAGGTGCAGCTTAAGTTTTCAGATCAATTAGACCTAAAATTTATTTATAAACCAATCTTCATCAGCTATCTAAACCGATCAAGTTCCCCCCTACCTATTCAATATGACCTACTAATAAATTACAAACGTACACAAACGCCAACGCTTATTTAAAAAGTCACACTAACTCCGTAACACGTGGACATTCTAAACGATATTTTTATCTTTTTTAATCTTCAATGACCGGTCAAGCGTGATGAGGATGACTCAGAAACTCACAATCGTTACGTCATCGACCGACGACATAGTGCGCATTATGTTTGTATAGTTTGTATATCAAAACGTTACTAACAAATTTAAACAAAGGCTTTTTTTATTTTAAACAAATGACTGTCATATCATTGAAATGATTGGTGGAGGAATGTGGATAGTGCTTGAATAGTTAACATTTTGTAGCGATATCGAAAATTCTATGGGAGATTGCTGTTTTTAGGAATGGGAAATCATCAAATAACTCCTGCTGTTGGAGGGTATTGTTAGACTCTTACTGACCAAATCCTATCCATGTCATGGTACCTCTTTTGAACAGTCCCGCAACCCTTTTTTCTCTACATGACCTCTTGCAGGGTGCTTCTAACAGCATTCGACCGACAGCGACGACAGCGACCTGCTTAACCGGACAATGTGGCGAGGTCCTTATTTAATTAATTGAATTAAGGCCTCTAGCCATGCCCACAACCCCAGCAGGTTCTGTGTATCTTAAGCTAGGTTCACACTACGACAAGATACAACGTACTCAGTGTCTGCGTGTAAAGGTGGTGTGACATTTATTATAACACGAGAATTGTCGCGACGGCGGCATCATAAAGAACAGTTGAAGTGTGAACAGCTTAGACATTTGTGTTGCAATTTCTGTGATACCTTAACTAATGTTATGAAATGTAATATTTCTATGTAATGTCCGGAACTGCTGGACTTAAGCAATTAATTGCCTAATAGAAAGCTTATTTCCTGAGTACTACAGTCTAAATTTAATGAGCACACACCACGGACGACGCGGTAAGCAGAGGCTTACGGCTGGTTTCAATAAAAAAATAGTAACACATAATTTCACAGTATATTATGGTGGTTAATATGCCACAAACGTCACCCTATCCCTTGAACTAGGTAAAGCCTGTATCTTAGGAGATAGTTTTGTTCAGTACAAGTCTCAAAACATAATTAATTAACTTTTGTGTGTCACTGCTCAAATCATGTCATTGTTTCATTACTCTACAAGCGAGAGTAGTCAATGACCTACCTATCCTTAGATTTGTATTGGGGTGCTGTCATAATGTACTTTGACGTGAAAAAGTTCTAATTGAATTAGCCTAATTTCAATAAACGTTTTTGAGTTTGAGTTTAATTTGCTTACTAGAGATAGGATTTTGACATTAGTTGTATGGATCTTATGTCAAAATTCTATCTTTAGTAAGAAAATCTACGGATAGATGAGATATTGAAACTGGCCATTAGTAGGTGGACATAATTATCTATCGGATGTAATCAACCCGACACAGTAATAAAGACATTGAAATAGAGAATAAATAAACATTAGACATTGACGTAGTCTACTTAGAAAATAAATATGGGTAACATTAAGTTTTGAATACTTAATTAAATGTTTCATCAAATAGTTCTTGTATGTCTGTGAGTGGTTTTAATTGACATAAATGCTTTGACTATGACTTTCGACGAAATTCATCATGGATTTTTAAACAGTCAGCCGTAACTGTCTAGACTTGTAGAACCCCCATTTTTTTTAGGGATGGTTAATCATCAAAATGACTGCCCGCTGTGGGCGGGGCAGAGGGAACTGTCAGACTCTTACAGACTAATACCCATCCATGTTCTTTCGTAATGACAAAGAATCTGAAGGCCCATCGAAGGTAAATAGTCACAATCACTGATCATCTACATATCTTCTAAGCTTGTAATTGTTTACGCACTTTTAAATAAACCACCGAATTTGTCATCACAATTTCTGGGCATTTCTCTTTAAATAAGAATAAAGTAAATTAAATATCAGAATCCTTAAATACTCAGTCATATTATAAATACGAAACTGAGTTTGTTTGTTGCGCATTCATGGTAAAACGGCTCAACTGATTTAGATGAAATTGGGTATGGATATAGATGGTATTCTGGAGACGGGTATAAGCTACCTTTCATCCAAGTGCGTTAAGCAGTTCTCGATGGAGACGGATGAAACTGCGTGAAATAAATAGTTAATGATAAAAATAATTTCAAGAGCATTTGTTTTGTAATAGATGTTTAAGGTCAGCATGACGTCACTAACACTAATACATTATAATATTCAATTTCTACATTCATGATGTCATAGCAACGACCTTTATAAATAAAGTAAATACCATCAAAATTTTGTGTAGGCACGTGGGCGGTTGTCATGTAAATTGAATGAGGGTTTTAGATCAGCGCGACCCATTTTTTTATTTTTACTCATCATCATTTGCCTAGCCTTTTCCTAACTGTATCGAGGTCGGCTTTCAGTCTAACCGAATGCAGTTGAGTACCAGTGTTTTACATGGAGCGACTGCTTATCTGACCTCCACAACCCAGTAACCGGGTAACACGATACACCCTTGGTAAGACTGGTTGTCAGACTTTCTGGTTTTTGACTACCCGTCACGATGTCAAAGATCTACAAATGCCAGCCGGGACCAACGGCTTGAGGTTCCTTGCTTTCTGTTTTTACTGTATTTTAGGATAACAAGCTCAAATTATCGTATTTATTTTGACTCTTGACCAATCCTTGCCATCTTTGTTAATTTGAAAGTAACTCAGACTAAAGTAGGTCTGTCTGTCTGTCACGGTTTCGAGGTAAAACGGTACCGTACCTTATAGATTACGGTAAACGGTCATACATTTAAAACCTACCACATATTAAACATATCTATCTACTCAAATATACTAATATTATAAATGCGATAGTTTGTGAGTATGTATGTTTGTTAGAGGGCTGCCAACCGTCCGGGTTTCCCCGGATTTGTCCTAGTTTTGAGGGCGTCCGGGGTGCGTCCGAGCGGGGTTTTCAAGAGCTTCCCGGGGAAAACCCGGATACTTTTTGGGTCTTGATTGATTGAAAGGTAATCAAAAAATTAAAACAAATCATCAAACAGTGTCCGGGTAAAAAATCAAATTCACTCAAGTGTCCGGTTTTTTTTATAATTTTAGCCCGGGATCGGCGATTTAGGTGATGGTAGCCCTTTGTTAATCTTTTACGCAAAAACTACTAAATGGATCTGTATGAAATTTGACACACACATAGTTTATAACCTGGATTATCACATGGGATACTTTTATCTAGATGTGCGAGGTAGTTTCTTCAGGATACGGGTAAAACCGCGGAAACTGCTAGTAATAGAATATAATACCTACCTCCTCCTATATGTACAGGATATCAAAACATTTTCCTTAAGCCTTGTGTACACGTCATTAAAAACTAATCAGTTGCACCTTGCTGAATCTTAATAGTGTGACCATGCAAAAAAAAGGTATTTGCATCAACTCATAAATTAAACTTTCATTATTTTAAATATAAATTTATTTTCGTACCAGCTGCTTTTGTTGTTTATTGGAAAGCAAGTTCATTCGCATATTTTGTTCAGCTATGTTGAACTAAATCGGGTTCAAGGCCTACTAACGTGGAATAAAATCATCGTGTATGTTGCTATGCCTATAATGCATATTATACAAAAAACTAAAATCAGCGCGCGAAATCCGGCGAAGGAAGTGCAGACTGCCAGTTTGCTGCGGGACGTTCAAAAGAGATATAGAGATATAGATATAGAGATCCACGCCCCGGAATAGAAAGGGCTGAGGAAAGAACATGGATGTGTATTAATCAGTAAGAGTCTGACACTCAAATCCACCCTACCCACGGCGGGAGGGGTCATATGATGATTTCCCAACCGAATAAAAAAATGCCTGTTTGTACGATGTTAACGGTACGTAAATCACAATATGTAGTTACTACTAAATTATATAGCAAACTCTTCTGTAATGATATATAGATGAATATAAGTATAGATATACTACAGTCAAGTACCAAATGATTTTACGAAAAATGAAAACGGTCGTTAATTGAAGCTAATCTTCAAAATCACCGATCATTTTGAAGATTTGCTTCAACTGCATCAGTGTAAGCTGACATGATGTGAACAGGTCCTGTCTTTTGGGATAGGTCCGATTAAAGACAAATATTGTCAAGTTGAGCTTCAATTTATTAGTTTATTGAGCCTTAGTTTTTAGAAGAACCCAGCGTGATACATTTTAAATTTTACGACTATTTTTTTTATTTTGTTTTAAGTATTCAGTGTCCACGAGCCAGTCGGTCACGGAACTCGCTTGGTAAATTAATATTAAGTAATATAATGCAAATAATATGTAAATATTTGTACATATTGCTTTTTCCCACGATGTTTTTTATTTCTTCACAGGATGAATGACCGGAGCATCAACTTAATGTCAAATATTAACAGTTTTAGGAATTTTATGCACTAGCTATATGCGTATTATATTATAATTAATAAAAACACACCTGTTCGTATTAATTTTTTTGAAGACAACATATTGATATACCTAATTATGCATTTCAAAGAAACTAATATATTATGCATACTATTGACAGTTAAAGGATTTGGAATAAACCCATTTATAAAAGAAAATGATAGCAGAAAATCTATTAATTTAAAATATGTTTATACTAAATTATTAATGATGTATTATTTTTTTTAATGCCCCAAAAACAAGTTTAATGGTGTCTAAAATTGGCTATTATCATGATTTATTTATTTGATTTACACGGCTTAAGAAACCAATTACATAAACCTAAGTATTATAGAATAAGTAAACTAATAACTATAAATAAATAATATTAGCGTCACAAAAATGCAGGCACTTGACCACACCATATGATATGATGTTTTAAAAACGGTTAGTTATGCTACCAATCTCCCATAAACCTTCAAGGTATCAAGCTGCTATTCATGTTATAAAAGAAAGAAAAAGAAGAATTTTAATATGTACAAATTTTTTTAAAACAACTTTTTAGATAAGTATAGTATACAAACTTCAACCAAACAATCAATACCTAATCCAAAATACATATTACGAATATTTTTCTATATAAATCTAGATCCTCCACATTTTAAAAATATTACCTACACATTTCGCTTCTAATATAAAATACAATGTCTTTGCAAGATAACCTGTTATCTCAGAACATTACAGCATTCCAACCGAAGCGCAAAATGGCGAATAATATGTAACGTAATAATAACAAGTAAATCAAAGTGAAACAAATGATAAGTTGAGGTCATCGTTCGTGCTCGCCGGACACCGGACGGGTGATATCTGTCCGGCGATAACCCACCGACCGTCTGTACTGGCCTTTATCTTTAGTGAGGCTTCGTGCGACTGTAAGCGAGTTTCTATTGGTTTCGAATTATCAGTTTGTAATTAATTACGTAATTTAAATCTATTACATAGAAGCAATTACATTCAATATTCGTCATTTGATACAAGCTGTTTATTTTTCTATCAACTGTAATACAACTTCTTGAAATACAACTAACAATAAATTGACTTATCAACGGCAGCATTGTCCATGACTGTCATATGCTATTCTGAATATGAATGGAACCAAAAAGTAACTGATAATTTTGAACCGGATTGAAATTTTATTATTATGATATTTTCGTGACTCAATTCAACTCAAAATAGGTGTTTACTAAACACAATGCCTCGTTCTTATATTGCACTGTAAAACTTATTTTTTTTTTTAAACAAGCGTAGATAGTAACGCGTTTTTCATCAACAAAAATAAACAAACAAACTGAAAGATTTAGCAAACCGCTTGAATGGTTCCGGTTCGTTAAACTCATAAATATCCAATACTAGCTTTCCGCCAGCGGCTTCGCCCGCGTGGACATTTTTTTTACACTTTGGGTTACATTATACAAGTTTTAGTAGGATCCCTAATTATTTCTGGAAATAAATATAGCCTATGAACCTTCGTAAAGACGTAGGTTTCTAACGGTGGAAGGAATTTTTAAAATCGGTCCAGTAGTTTTTGTGTTAAAACCCTACAAACAAACAAATCTTTTCTCTTTATAATATTAGTATAGATATAGATTATCGCAAATAAATCTCTTTCATAGTCTCTCGCTCACAGTCGGAGCTAGGCAATAGCCGCATAACCATATTAATAGGACTAGTAATCGTTGGAAAGACAAAAGCTCCAGAGGTCAAGTTTGAGTGGGCATTCAAGTACTAATTTCGTTTGCCCACTTGGCAGATAACTAGCATTATGTGGTCATTAAATACGATGTCCAGGGTTACTGAAAGGTGGTCTGATAGCTGGCTTACAGTTTTTAGTAATTAAGAGGTTAATTTGAGTTATTTTTATTGTAATAATTACGTTGATGCCTTAAGTTACAATAACAGAAGTAATTTAGACTAGACTAGATTGCATTTTAGTAAATTAATTCAATTTGAAATAGACTTCAATACTAGTAAGTACCTAGGAATGTATTTATTTCGATATCATTATCATTATATAACAGAACAGTATAGAATATTTTTTATTGTACCTACACCATTAGACGACAATACAAGAAAATACAAATAAAAATTCATCATACTGTAGGCATATAATTTAGTCTGTATATAAAACAGTACCTAGGTATGTTAAGTAGATGCTAGCAACCTTGTCTTTATCATAAATCCCGACCACTTAAAATTATTGAAGACTAAATAATGATAACCTGACCTCTTAATTCATTCAAATGTGATACCCGTATATAAGTATAATGGAAAAATATTTCGATGAATAAATTGTTATATAATTGTTACATACATTTAAGTCCATATCTCGAAATAATATAATCACTACATAGTATAAAACAAAGTCGCTTTCTCTGTCCCTATATTCCTATGTATGTATGCTTAAATCATTAAAAGTACGCAACGGATTTTGATGCGGTTTCTTTTAATAGATAGAGTGGTTAATGAGGACGGTTTTAGTATATAATTTGTCAAGTTTTTGTATTTTGAAGCCGCTGGCGGGAAGCTAGTTATGTATAATACTAGCTGTTTTCCGCAGTTTCACCTGTATCCTGTGAGAAGCTACTTCACACACCCGGATAAAAAAATATCCCATGTGTTATACCACGTTATAAACTATGTGTGTACCAAATTTTATTTAAAACCATTGAGTAGTTTTTGCGTGAAGCAGTGACAAACATACATCCTCAGAAAACTTCCGCATTTATAATATTAGAAGTAGAATAGAATAGTAGGACTAGTTGTGCCTCTTGGTTCCACCCGCCCATAGCTCCCGACACACCGCATCGCATAGCCCACCTATGCTTTTTTATTCTTATTACTCGGTTCCTTAAGGTAATAAATTACCAAAATTGTCTTATGTATACGTTGTTATATAAAATCACTTGTCACATATATAATATCATCGATCCATGTTTTCCAATCTCACGTAGTACATTCAAATCAATTGCATTCGAGCACAACATGGCTATGGCGTGAGAAAATCGCACGTTTGATAATAAATTCAGATTCGCATTGGAAGCAGAGAATATATAGCTTACTGGGCTGAAGCTGCAATACGTTCTCGTGGACAGAATCGCAGAGCATACCTAGTTTATAGCGGTTCAGCTCCCGGTGAAAGATTTCAGAGGAAGTTCGACACCTATTGTTGGTGTAGAAAAGCAATGCTGTGTTTTGGTTTAGGGTTAAGGAATGGATAATGATGTAAATATACATTGGATTGGATATGATAATGTGTTTTTCAAACTTATCTCTTAAAAGTTCACTTATGTGATTACAAGGTATGAATAATTTCTTGAGGCTCTTAGAAGTAACAGCTTGTGAAAGAGTTACAAATATCCATGCATATCCTCATAGATTTCGCATTTATAATATTAGTGGGATAGATAGTATTATATTATGTACTAGTGCTACCTATCATAAACACAATGCCTAAACTGTCACGTCCCCACAATGATTGATACACGATTATGTCCGCCGCGGGCTAGATCGCATTATTCAAATATAACGTTCAAAATATATCTATACTATTATATAAAATGACAACCTCATACACTGAATGACTGACTCATCAACGCGGAGCCGAAATGGCTGGACCTAGAGTGATGAAATTTGGACAGGAGGTACTTTTTATGTCCTAGACAAGTAATAAGAAAGGATTTTTGGAAATTCCGACCCTAAGTATATTAAAATAGGCTTGAAAGTTTGTATGGAGTAAGTTTTATTTCTTATTCGATTAAACTCAAATTTTGTAGGGACACTCTAAAATGAAAATAATTAAACACGTGTTTCACAGTTTTTCAAGATTTTAGCCCTAGGGTGAAAAATTATGATTTTAAGTTTGTAAGAAAAAACAACTGTTTTAGCTTTACGCCAAAAGGTCTGAACAGTTTTACTTGAAATTCACCAAAGATGTTTGTTATGAATCGGTTCAAGTTTTAGGCTACAAATCATCACACTAAATATTTTGGGGAATGAGCAGTGAGGTATTGAAATAAGTTTGTAATGGGATGACCTATCAAGTTTTTATAATTACCTATATGCATTTTCGCTATTATCTTTGACATGAAAATCATCACGCCCGTTTGTAAAGAAGATAAGCAGTAATTCAAATTGAAAACACGTTGTGTTAGAATGTCAATTTTACCTAAAATGTCAAGGAGCGCTGTAGTGGAGGGGCTGTATTCATGATCATGCGAATCGGTTACATCGAGTTCAAATCTCACATATTTTTGTTCTTTTTTTGAGATTGGTATTTACTTATTTATTTTTAATTTTTTTGGTTGATATCACATAATAATATCTTTCACCTTAACGGCTTCAAGAATTAAGTTACGAATTTGTTAAAAGTAAGCGCTTTCAAGTCATAATGTGTAGATGTTATTCCATGGTGATTAATGCCCATGCGTTCCATGTATGAAAAGGGCCTCTTTTCATACATAAGAGCGGGATAATTATAAACTAAAAAAAAATGCGCTTTCCATTGAATTCATTCTATTCCACACTTCAGAACACGTTCTCACTGGACACGGTTATTTTGGGAGGTTCCTGGATCGAATCAAGCGAGTGGAAATGTCGGGGTGTCGACAATGTGAGGATCACCTGGAGGTCATGGTGGAACATACGGTGGAGGTCTGCCCCACTTGGGCGGCGGCGATCTCTCACTTTCGGCCCTGGTTCAAACCATGGTCCAAAGAGAATGGGAATAGGAAGCAGTCACCTTCTAATGCTAACCAGTCATGCTGGAAAAGGAGATAGCGGGTTGCGTGAGGGAGAGACAAATCTCACGCCCCAGCCACGTCATCAATATTTGGAGCCAGGAATCGACTCCAGGCCACTGTAGGTCCGGCCTGCAGACTTTGAGCAATAAGTGGCTAACCGTCCGCTAAGGATTAGGACGGGCCTAATCAGCGGGAAGACTCGGGACATGATTTACCATTCCTAAAAGAAAACATTTTTTTTGCAAAAATAGAATGCAAATACACAATACCTAATTGGAGACACCGACTTCTAGAATGATGTCTATTAGTTATTTTTAAATTTGTATTGTGTTCCAAGCCAGTTGTTTTTTGAAAAAAAGTTTTTCTGTTCTCTTTTTAGTGGCTCAGTTTGTAATTTAGATAAATTACAATATCCTAATGTCTAGACAAATGTTCATCACCTTTAATAAGGGTGAACTCTATATGTCTGTTTTCTCCTTTAAAGCATAGAGGTGTGTTGTTATGTTATAGAACAGTGAAAACAATCACAGGCATACGATCGCAGCAATCGTGGTTCCTTTGCTATTAGTAATTGAAGAGTTCCATTGGTTATTTACGAAGAAATTCAACAGATCCCAATAATATATATTGTACTAAAACCTTTCTTGAAAACTATGCATTTGAAGAACGACAACTCTCATCCAATTCAGATCAGTAGTTTTTGAGAAAATCGGGGACATACAAACACATGCATACCGGTCAAATACAGAACCACCTTTTTTGAAATCGGTTAAAAAACAAAGACCACCTACCCGTGCGAAGCCGGGGCGGGCCACTAGTCGACAATACAATTACAGTTCTCTGGTCAATCGACCTCTATTTTAATTGAAACCAATGAGTTTGATATTGGCCAATTTGGTATGTAATTGTTGCTATACAATCAGTTAGAAACTAAAGCTCTTTTGGTCCTGGTTTCGTTAGTTCTAGACCGCCTTAAATTGTTTAGGAGATAAATTTAACGATAGCAACTCTCTTAGAGCAGACAAGCATAATTATCTAGGCATTTTACATACGTAACTAAGTTTGAAGTATCACAATTTAGCTCAAGTATTCTGTTGATATGGTTATCGGCTTAGTAACTATCGACATTAGTCGTAATAAAATGACAAAGATTAAAATGATAGCTTTCTCTCTTAGAAGCCTACTTAATTTAAATTCACATTATCATCTTCGACCCATTTACTATCCCACTGCTGGGTAAAGGCTTGTTTCATACAGAGAAGGCATGAGCAATGAGCATTGATGACCAAGCTTGCTCAAGGCGGATTGGTGATTTCAGAATTTTTAGACCAGGTTTCCTCACGATATTTTCCTCCACTAAATTCATATAATTGGACATTACAGATAGGTTTTGATCTTGAGAGATTTTTTTTTCTAAAAAACACTAAACTATGCCCTATTTCAAAGTTTCCTTAACATTGTTATTAATAACCATAACGTGGTACCTGCACTTAAAACCAATGACTATGGACTAATTCGACATAGATACTTTGTTTAATTGCTAGTTACCAAGTCCTTTTAAGTTACAAACTTGTTCAAGTACTTCCAAATTTATCAAGAATAGAGAGATAAGCTTATAACCATATTAATTGTCAGTAACATGGTATTGTTTGTTATCCTGTCATGTCCCGGCCAGTTACTGTATATCCGTTTAGCTGATAGTTGTAGAAGGCTACTACGGTTTTATCGTGGTATTTAAAATATCTATACATATAAAATGCTTTGTCCTGAATGACTGACAGATCAACGCACAGCCTAAACCGCTGATCGTAGAGACCTGAAACTTGGAGGTAGTGTTTTTTGTATGACGTAGCCGATAAGAAAGAATTTTCCGAAATTCCTCCCCTAAGGAGATGGAAAAAGGGAGCAAAGTTTGTATGAAACTCTGACATTTTTAACTTGAATTCGCGGGTAAAGCAGCTGGTGGAAAGCTAGTTTAAAATAATGTCGGCATGATCTACTATGATTTTGATGCTGTTTGCCTGTTTGGATTGCGAAAAAGTTTACCACATTATTAATATAAAAAAACAACAGAAAATTTTGCCTTACCGCTGTCTTACCAACGACATTCTTTGCCACAAAATCTGGAAATTGTACTTACTGGGAAATACAGTTCCCAGGATTTTTGACAAGCCAAAGTTTGTATTGTTATACTATATCACTCTTTCTGTACGGTATCCACTTGTTTTGTGACCCTTGATTTAACCTATACCTTTATAAACAATATTATATTATTTATTTAAACAGTTAATTTGAAAATTTAAGTCCTGTATTCTAGAACAATACTCAAAGAGTGATCTTGTCATGAGTACTATTGATTTGAAGCCATTTGATTGGTTGGTTCAAGTTTCATGCTTGAGAATTTTCTAGAACACCGACGCTTCCTAGAATTTCTGGTTCTGTTTCTTGAGATTTGCACCCAAGATTCAATCTAAGTTTCCTAATTAATTATGATCAAGTTATTAAATTATTTGCATTTTTGTATAATCTCAGAAATTACTAGTAGAAAACTTCAATTTTCGATTGCTAGGTATAATTATATTTAGATGAGATAAAAATAAAGTTGAGGTACACGGACGCATATACAGATAACTTCTAATGATTTTATCTACTGCATTACTAATAACACAAAACATAAGATCTTGTGTATAACAAGATGTATGATAGCAAAAAAGGATAAATGTATGTATGAATTAAACACTATACGGACTATACTACACGGAGTATGTGCCAAATTGCATATTGCAACTTCGATGCACGCGTGTTAGTGCACATATATGATTACCTAAATAGAACAAACATGTGTATATCAGATGTTGCAAGCTGCAGATCGACACTGTCGTAGAACAAAGCCAGATGTGATAATACAACGAAATTGAGATTTTTACAAAATCTGCTTCAACTAAGCATAATCTATCGATATAAGCAAGAAAAAAAATTATATATCTGATACTTTCCGAGATATTGAAACGAACAAAGTTGTATTTCAAATACGTTCCAAAGAACATCGTCGTAAGGTCAATAGCGCCACTGTCGCTTGGGTGTCAGCGCCGCGCGCCGTGCGTCGTTCGTCACAAGCGGCGATGTTCAACGGAAAGCGGTGGTGCTTATCAACAATATGATTGACGATTGATTTGGGTGTTATTGCTTGTATTTTTTTTTACTTTCTGTATTAAAATCGACGTGAAAAATGACACGAATACAAAAAATATTAAATTTAATTATTAATAATGAAGAAATAAGAAAGCGATTCGCGGAGCACTCTAGTATTTTAAGAAAATCTACGGAAAATGCACATAATTCTGGTAAGTTAATTTATAAATATTTATTTGTGATGAATAACAGTACTATTATTTTCGAGTTTATTGTTTTTGAATAATTGGTTGACATTTTATGCCGGAACATTCAAATTTCATATCGTATCATAACAACCGACAGTGTTCTTCGGAATTTAAAAAAAAAATAATTTACTAGATACAATTATTTTGAATGCTGTTTGCTTTATGTACATTCGTTACGTAATTTATATTTTTATTTTCTGGATTTTGATTTTTCAGACCTCGTATGTAATTATGCTTCGTTTTTCTTCTCAATTTAATTCAATTATATGGATTGCTTGTGCACCTCCGACGTTATTCTTCGAAATTTTACGACGTTTTTGATGTAGCATATTGAGAACTAACTATGTACTTCGGTATAATATCACATAGGTTTTTGTTCAGCATGTTCAAACGCCAATAAAACACGTATAAATTACCGGATTTATTTTATTTTTATTAATTTATTCCATTAACATGTATCTTTAAATATTTTACTATATTGCAGGTCCGGGGGTTGAAAAACCCGAATCACCATTACTACCAGGGGGTGTTACCACCATTACTACATAACTCATCGAAAACGAAGATTCGATTGATGTTTCGTTCGTTTTCTTATAAATGTTTTATATGGGTAGTATAAGTATATCTCTCTATGTGCAGAGCATCAGATTGCAACTTAGGTACTGCACCACAATATATAATACTAGCTTCTGCCCGCGACTTCGTCCGCGTGGAATAGTGGTGCTCCGCTCCTATTGGTTTTAGCGTGATGAAATATAGCCTATAGCCTTCTTCAATAAATGGGCTATCTAACACTGAAAGAATTTTCAAATCGGACCAGTAGTTCCTGAGATTAGTAGCGTACGCAAAAAAAATAACTTTCTGGTTGATTTATTACACCTTGTGTCCGAAAAACCCAAATATCTGACGGAACCCTATTTTTTCCAAAATAAAATTTAGCCTATGTTACTCGTGGATAATGTAGCTTTCGAATGGTGAAAGAATTTTTAAAATCGGCCCAGTAGTTTTTGAGCCTATTCATTACAAACAAACAAAGTTTTCCTCTTTATAATATTAGTGTAGATTAGTGTAGATGTAGAAAAAGTTATCACCTATTGAAATGAAATGAAATGAAATGAAATTATTTATTTTGTAACTAGGATATTTAAATCACTTTTACACGTCAATAGTTTTGTTATTGAGAACGCTGGCGCCGGCATGTCCTAGCTGACTACCTCTGAGAAGAAATGCCGAAACAAACTCAGGGGTCGTGGTCTCTTTTAAAGTCCAAACAAAGTTGATAATTAGTTTATATCAATGTGAGTGTCATCGTGTAGGCAATGTCTGGAATGGCCTTTTGAAGAAAGATCCACAGCAGATTTGAGTTGACCTGTCCTTACAGACGGCACGCATGCATCAGTCATCGCGTAGCTCAACCACATGTTAGGGAGCTCCACGACCTGTCACACGACGACACCAGATCTGAGGGACATTTGCGTAGGCCAGTTAATAATACTCAAATTTCTTATATTAATAATACTCAAATTTCTAATATTCTTGGTATTTTTGAGGTTTTGTTTCGGTGAGTTAGAGTAGGCTCCCAGGATCGGAAACATAGCCAATCAGTTAAGCGAAGTAGCGCAGGAATATGTGTTATATTTGGAGATGGTGAGGAACACTTAAATTAAAGTAACTTAATATTAAGTAAATTTAAGTATCACTTCTTGGCATAGATTATGCCAACACGAGTTTTGACTTTGGCTTCCCCACCAGTGAATATGGAGTAAAAGAATTTTTTGGACAGACATTTATAATCAATTTTAAAATATAGTTGATTGTTAAATGTATGGGTTAAAAATTAGATATAGGAAGAGAAGAAGAGGCAGATAGAGGAAGTCCATGTTAATAAAAATGGGCCCAAAAAATTATATTATAAATATAATCTCAAAGAAAGTAATACTACAATGAACTAATAGCTAACTAGTTATTGGATCTAGTACCAGATACTCATCACCTTTACCTAATTTGTAACCTATTTCTAAAAGTTTGATAAATATAGAAAGATAAAATTATAACGACCTTTTTCATATGTGCAAAACACTAGAATAATTATTTCTGAACAACCTATTATTTCAAATCCCTATCTTTTGTAAAATAATCGTGGTCTTATTATCATCGATAGTGATACAGTGTGTGTAAGTGATACATATTCCTTTCTTACCAGATTCAATTACATTTCATTTTAAGTTGATAACATGATTCATTTGATTCGAAATGAAAACTCATTGTTTTTTTATTACCTATACAAAGAGATTTCAGACAGCTTTGGGTCAAGTGCAATAATTACATACATTAATATATTTTTGGCGATATGACCTGACTGAAGTTTGATTTTTGTTATTCAGGATTTTTTGGAAATGCTTAGTAGTATTTCAAGGTTACTTTCTTTAATCATAAATATTATTTTCTTTAAGTACCAAAATAAAAGTTTATAATCATATTGTAAGTTAAAATGTTATTTTTTTATAATAATTTTATACAACTAGGTAAACACTCATACTATATCTATTGTTATTTTGTCTTATAGGTATAGCAGAGATAAATAATATTGTATTTATGATTGATTTCAATTGTGATAAAAATTGATTTAAGTTACTTTTAAAATCTTTTAAAACTGATTCAGACTGATTATCTTGTTACCTATTAAGACTGATGAAGAGCCATACTATGTATTAATATTACGACTTCTAATAACCTAGGTATTTGTTTAATGTAGAAATTTTCAAAATATATTTGAATTAAAAATAAAAGTATTGATTGTAATTTTAATATAATATAATAAATAATATATGTGTGTGTATAATAGTTCTTAATAAAGTTTTTTTTATACATATCAATATTTTTTATTTACTTAGAAATAACATACGACATCAATTGTTTATGTAACTCCATAGAACAGTGTGGCATGTATACATACGTCGTAGTAGTTTCCGTAGAAAAACGTCGGAAAGTCACAAAAAACATCCTAAGCTACGTAGTACAACGTCGGATTGTTACATGTGAAGGCATTTTTTTTATTTAATAAAGATTTTTTTAATATCATTATCTATTAATAACCCTTAATAAGAGACAAAAGGCTATTGCTAATTTTCTTTTCACTTATATGATTACAAAAAATATTATGCCGAAAATTGTGAACTCAAAACTTTGAAGTGCTCTCCTGTAAAGTAGCTATTTTGTAGATCCGACTTTGTTCTACGACAGTGTCGAGATATCAACAAATTGAGAATAAAAAAATAGATATCAACAAATACGGAGACGACAAGTTTTATGTCTATACTCCACCTAAACATTTTTCTGGAATACAATATTACTTTCCAGGTTATAAGTGGTCCATAATTATATCATCCCCAAAACCCACTAACACAACTTTAAAAGTTAAAACTCACCCCAACATTTATTAGTAAAACAAGCTTCAAAAACTCGAAATGAAATCTCATTTACATACGCCACGTCACAAAAATTCCAACATGTCGAAATAACTTGAACTTTCCGTGGAACGTCAACACAACACCCCTAAAATTCCCCGAGCGATCTACTACAACAATATTCTTAATGATGAGAGTTTTTTTCTCTCATAATATTTACACATTCATACCACATCCTCCCTCTCCCATGTCGGAACATGTCTAGAGACAGGGGTGCTGCATGCTCTTACTTATTTATGAGATAGCCACTGAAGCAACAGAGAAGAACCAGGGGTACGAAAGATGCTTATTCATGAATTAAATTAAGGTAGGTAGAATAAAAAAAATATAACGAAGATTAAGACCTAGCTTAAGACCAAGCCTGTTTACTGTTTAGGCAGTGAGAAAAAGAATTAATAAAATAACCTTTTTTGAAGAGGCAATTTGTCTTTTTTGTTTAACCAATTTGTAAGCCATGAAAACTTCTTACAAACATCGACACAACGTAGCTTTACGACACAGGAATTTTAAAACATGCAGCTTAACACAATCATAAAATTATCGACAAGATGAAAGACGCCCACGTGCCAGCCCTATCCTCAAAGGAATGCACCGTCAAGCAAAGGGCAAACAAATTCCTGCGCAGACGCAGCTTGACAACTGACGATCCACATCCGAGGGAGGGAGGGGTTGTAGCCACATATGCGACTGGTATACAGAAGGACGAATCAGAACATTACTCGAAAATCTTGGATTTTGGGATGCTTGAAAAATTAAAAATTATTTGTAATTTTAAGAATGGTACTACTAAGAGGTAACATGATCCATAATTCAATTGCCTGAAAAGGTTTAAGAGAATTAGCGAATCAGATAAAAGAATAAAAGATCTTTTTTGTCCATCCTATAATTGCCTGGAAGAAATCGCAGTTAGCGATACCGCCGCCCATTGTACCTTTACTTAAATGAACTTGTTTTATTATTGTTTTCATGTATGTTGTACAATAAAGCATATACTAAAAAAATATGATTTTAATACCAATAACAGAAACAAAATCATTCACATTTTATAAGCAATCGACCGTTTTTCGCATAATAGGATATAACCGCATTTATTCCTAACTATACCTATGCGGTCGGCGCAGAATGTTTTTTCCTTCTATTTGTTCACCCCTTTCTTGCCTTATCGTCTTTTAGACAGCGTTTAACGTTTTCCTTTCGAGTGTTTTTTTTTTGTGTTCCTGTAGTCCCACGTCAAAAATGCAAAAGCGTGCTCTCGGCGCTAAGCTACAATTTTATCCTTTAATTCTGTCATGTATTTCTGACACATTTTGCTAAAAGTTAATAGCCAACCTTTAACGAGTCTTCTGCAAATATTTTGTCAGGTGCCAGGGTGTAACTTGTTCCATCGTTTCGCCGTTTTTGGTACATGTTGCGTAAGCTGCATCGTTAAAGTTTAATTGACTGTAAGATCTGCTTTTACGGTACTGGGTAAGTACGATCATGGTGTGAGGCCTTAGCATTATTGAATTATGCCAGTAATAATAAATGAATCACTGTATTTAATATTTATCTTTACGTTTATGCTAATATCTACATGAGTAAATGATGAAATCATATTTTAATACGACGTTGAATGTCGTTCTGTATTTGCTATCGGGGAATAAAGAAAAAGTAGGTAACCTGTTTTATGTTTATCAATGCTTTGTATGTCCAAAAGGATGTTTATGGATAAGAGTATAAAAAGAATGTTAAAGAAAATAATCCATGACAAACAAGAATTTTACTATTAGAAATGCAGTAATATGCTTAAGTTGAAGTATTCAATCGACTCCAAAAGTGTAGCCTACAAAGATACACACAGATACAAGAGATACAGATACAGATACAAGAGATAAATAATATTGTATTTATGATTGATTTCAATTGTGATAAAAATTGATTTAAGTTACTTTTAAAATCTTTTAAAACTGATTCAGACTGATTATCTTGTTACCTATTAAGACTGATGAAGAGCCATACTATGTATTAATATTACGACTTCTAATAACCTAGGTATTTGTTTAATGTAGAAATTTTCAAAATATATTTGAATTAAAAATAAAAGTATTGATTGTAATTTTAATATAATATAATAAATAATATATGTGTGTGTATAATAGTTCTTAATAAAGTTTTTTTTATACATATCAATATTTTTTATTTACTTAGAAATAACATACGACATCAATTGTTTATGTAACTCCATAGAACAGTGTGGCATGTATACATACGTCGTAGTAGTTTCCGTAGAAAAACGTCGGAAAGTCACAAAAAACATCCTAAGCTACGTAGTACAACGTCGGATTGTTACATGTGAAGGCATTTTTTTTATTTAATAAAGATTTTTTTAATATCATTATCTATTAATAACCCTTAATAAGAGACAAAAGGCTATTGCTAATTTTCTTTTCACTTATATGATTACAAAAAATATTATGCCGAAAATTGTGAACTCAAAACTTTGAAGTGCTCTCCTGTAAAGTAGCTATTTTGTAGATCCGACTTTGTTCTACGACAGTGTCGAGATATCAACAAATTGAGAATAAAAAAATAGATATCAACAAATACGGAGACGACAAGTTTTATGTCTATACTCCACCTAAACATTTTTCTGGAATACAATATTACTTTCCAGGTTATAAGTGGTCCATAATTATATCATCCCCAAAACCCACTAACACAACTTTAAAAGTTAAAACTCACCCCAACATTTATTAGTAAAACAAGCTTCAAAAACTCGAAATGAAATCTCATTTACATACGCCACGTCACAAAAATTCCAACATGTCGAAATAACTTGAACTTTCCGTGGAACGTCAACACAACACCCCTAAAATTCCCCGAGCGATCTACTACAACAATATTCTTAATGATGAGAGTTTTTTTCTCTCATAATATTTACACATTCATACCACATCCTCCCTCTCCCATGTCGGAACATGTCTAGAGACAGGGGTGCTGCATGCTCTTACTTATTTATGAGATAGCCACTGAAGCAACAGAGAAGAACCAGGGGTACGAAAGATGCTTATTCATGAATTAAATTAAGGTAGGTAGAATAAAAAAAATATAACGAAGATTAAGACCTAGCTTAAGACCAAGCCTGTTTACTGTTTAGGCAGTGAGAAAAAGAATTAATAAAATAACCTTTTTTGAAGAGGCAATTTGTCTTTTTTGTTTAACCAATTTGTAAGCCATGAAAACTTCTTACAAACATCGACACAACGTAGCTTTACGACACAGGAATTTTAAAACATGCAGCTTAACACAATCATAAAATTATCGACAAGATGAAAGACGCCCACGTGCCAGCCCTATCCTCAAAGGAATGCACCGTCAAGCAAAGGGCAAACAAATTCCTGCGCAGACGCAGCTTGACAACTGACGATCCACATCCGAGGGAGGGAGGGGTTGTAGCCACATATGCGACAGGTATACAGAAGGACGAATCAGAACATTACTCGAAAATCTTGGATTTTGGGATGCTTGAAAAATTAAAAATTATTTGTAATTTTAAGAATGGTACTACTAAGAGGTAACATGATCCATAATTCAATTGCCTGAAAAGGTTTAAGAGAATTAGCGAATCAGATAAAAGAATAAAAGATCTTTTTTGTCCATCCTATAATTGCCTGGAAGAAATCGCAGTTAGCGATACCGCCGCCCATTGTACCTTTACTTAAATGAACTTGTTTTATTATTGTTTTCATGTATGTTGTACAATAAAGCATATACTAAAAAAATATGATTTTAATACCAATAACAGAAACAAAATCATTCACATTTTATAAGCAATCGACCGTTTTTCGCATAATAGGATATAACCGCATTTATTCCTAACTATACCTATGCGGTCGGCGCAGAATGTTTTTTCCTTCTATTTGTTCACCCCTTTCTTGCCTTATCGTCTTTTAGACAGCGTTTAACGTTTTCCTTTCGAGTGTTTTTTTTTTGTGTTCCTGTAGTCCCACGTCAAAAATGCAAAAGCGTGCTCTCGGCGCTAAGCTACAATTTTATCCTTTAATTCTGTCATGTATTTCTGACACATTTTGCTAAAAGTTAATAGCCAACCTTTAACGAGTCTTCTGCAAATATTTTGTCAGGTGCCAGGGTGTAACTTGTTCCATCGTTTCGCCGTTTTTGGTACATGTTGCGTAAGCTGCATCGTTAAAGTTTAATTGACTGTAAGATCTGCTTTTACGGTACTGGGTAAGTACGATCATGGTGTGAGGCCTTAGCATTATTGAATTATGCCAGTAATAATAAATGAATCACTGTATTTAATATTTATCTTTACGTTTATGCTAATATCTACATGAGTAAATGATGAAATCATATTTTAATACGACGTTGAATGTCGTTCTGTATTTGCTATCGGGGAATAAAGAAAAAGTAGGTAACCTGTTTTATGTTTATCAATGCTTTGTATGTCCAAAAGGATGTTTATGGATAAGAGTATAAAAAGAATGTTAAAGAAAATAATCCATGACAAACAAGAATTTTACTATTAGAAATGCAGTAATATGCTTAAGTTGAAGTATTCAATCGACTCCAAAAGTGTAGCCTACAAAAATCCCAATAGTAACTTTGTTCTTCATATTCAATTCCAAATCTACAATGTGAAAAAAGCGTGCACAATGATCCGCCATTGTGCACGCTATTCTTTTTTGGATAATGTGACAAGCCACATATTTGAGAAGCATTATTTTTTTTTGTCACGATGCTATCAAGAAAAAATAAATAGTGTCAAGCGATACAGCGAACGAGACTAGTTCAGTTTGGCGAATACTTATCTAATCGGTGTCTGTCGGATGCGATATGACCAAATTGTTGTTCAAACACTTGATTTGCGGTATGTTTAACTATTTTTTATTCCGTTTATTTTCTGATATCATTTTTTTTTTTTTTTGCTAGGATGGCAACTACTATATCTGTAGTTAATTTGTTAAACAAATTAATATCTGTTGTGGGGACTTAAAATATGGTAGGAAATTCCTAGTCTCATTCTAAGATAAGACTATATCCTGTTATGGAACGCAATAGGTGGAGTCGATCGACTGACTATTAAGAATATGAAAACTAATTAGGACAATAAATAAAAAAAGCGTACACCGATAAATTTAAAAGATAAATTTGATCGGTAATTCGATACCACCTGAATCTAATGATTCATCAACAACTTATTCACATACATTCAACTTATTCAAAGCAGCTATTAGTAACACACTAAACACAAATCATGTTTCACTACAAATCGATTATGCACACGTGATCGACTAATAGTATGATTGAAAAGAAATTACTTTTGATTGGACAAGCTGTCGCCTCTGGCTAACTTTTTATAACGATAATTTGACTGGTCAAACATTTGGAAGACTAGGTGTTCCCCGTATCCTGGAGGAACTACTACTACTGGACAAAATGTAACTATATTATGAGTTCCACCTATCTCCATACCAAATTTCATCTAAACCACTTCAGAGATTTACCACACAAGTGTTACAGACAGAGTTACTTTTAAATCTATACATATAAAATGCTTTGTCCTGAATGATTGGCGGATCAAAGCACAGCCTAAATGTCTGATCGTAGAGACCTGAAACTTGGAGGGTGTGTTCTTTGTATGGCGTAGGCATCCGATAAGAAAGGATTTTCCGAAATTCTACTTGAAAGAGGATGAAAAATGGGGCAAAGTTTGTATGAAACTCTCCCATTTTTTATTTGAATTCATATAGCTCACGTGGGCGTAAGGACGCATGGATGAAAAAGGGTTATACAAATGACCAATAAAGCAACTGCAGTTTAACCTAATCAGTCTGAAGTAACTGCGGAGACTGAGATATCCTGTCAGGATGTTCTTATCATTATGAATGGGCGAGTTAGCTAGACTAATAGGGTTAGTGGTTCCTATAGAATGTGACACGGAGACGCCATATGTCAGGGAAATCAGGGTAATTTTACTTGACTAGCTCTCTGTCCTACAATGTTTCATCACTTCTGTAAGTGGCGAAGGATATCTTACATTTAGGCGATATTTGACTGACAGTTTTAGTATGTACTATCTATTGATCCATTGATATAATCTATCGATCGATCTTAAACATGAAATTGACCTTTTATTTTGATGCTAAGAATGATTAACTTTTTATAGTTGTATAGCCCTTTTTTCGGATGGGAATTCGTCAAATGACTCCTCCCACCATGGATACGGCGAGTATCAGACTCTTACTGACTAAAAAACCCATCCATGTTTCTTCCTCAGTCTTTTTATTCTGAGGGCGCGGTAACTGTTTCGAACATCCCGCAGCCCCGGCAGGAGTTGTGTAGCCCTGTGGCAGTCTTTAAAGATATTCAAAAGGTGTCAATATTACAACATAAATATTAAATAATCTGAAACATATTTCATTCATCTGCACACCAGGCTTTACATTTATATTCATGTTATTCTTCTTTTCAAATTGACCGTTTAACTCCACGCAATATCGTAATATTATAGTAAAAACCACGTGTAACCATCACATGCTGCGTTTGAAGATAAATATCAATACATCGCCTGATTGTTTTTAACAGTCTGTAGATAAATTTTGTCATGTATTCGATACTAGCTGTTTTCCACGGTTTCACCCGCTTCCCGAGGGAACTACTTCCCGCACTCGGCTAAAATGTATGTAGGGTTTAAACGATGTGTGTACCAAATTTCATCCAAATCCATTCAGCAGTTTTTGCATGAAGAGTAACAATCATACATTCATCACAAACTTTCGCATTTACACAATATTAGTAACCTTATTCCAACAGGGAAGTACAAAACCTTAAAACTAACTAAGCAAAAATAATCACTACTTAGATCTAACTAAAAAGATACCTAGTGACCTCTTTACAAGTGTACCTGTCGCAAAAGATAAGAATTTATAATTTTATCTATAAAATTGAGAGTTATCAGTAAACTAATCGGTTCAGTCAAGTAACTTATTGATATGATAAGAAACCAGTTTTATATCCGTACATGTTACTAAGAGCAGTATTCAGACAGAGCCTACACATTACAGAAGCTATATTTTAAGAGAAACACGCCCAACGTGCGCCGGACGAACATGTTAGTAATGCCACACGCGGAGACTACATTCATATTATTTATTTACCCTACAAAACAATCTTCTTCTAATCGTGTGGGTTGCAGGTTTAAAAACCTAGCAAGACATAGTGTCAGAGTTTTCTCAAATCCTGAAGGCCTCTGACATGGACTTGTAACAACGACTGCTAACAAGGTAGCAGCCGTGGATGACGGCTAAACGTGCGAGTGTAACACCGCCAACTGCCTAACTCTGGCTGCTATGTGATTACAAAACCCACAGCGCCTTTCGGCCAGACCCCGAGAATCAAACTCAAGATCACGTTCATAGCTACCACGACCAGTAGATCAACGAACCAGTCTATAAATAACTATGAATCTTACTTCAGAAAACAGTTTACATTTACTTCAAGTCTACAATAAAACCTATAAAAACCTAAATACTTCAAAGCATTGTTTCGGTTGAAAGCACGCTCAGATCGTAACTGCCTTCTGTTACAAATTACAAGACACTTTATCGCAGGCAATTAACCTTCAGAGATAACGCTGAAGGGAGATAAGGCAGGCAATTAAGTTGCTCTATGAAAGGTCACAGTCTCTTTATCTGGAGTTGAGGGTAGGTCGGTATCCACAGCTAATGAAACAAGAGAAGCTGCAGTGGGCGACGACACCAATTTGAACATTGAAACAAAACGAAAAATGTGAAGAATTTTGTATTTTTTTTATAAATTCAAAGTCGTTGGTTGGGTAAAGTCAAAGTACAAAATTAAATGTCCTGTTTTGATATAAGAAAGGATATACTTTGTAACGATGAAAATGATTTGGATCTAATACAATTTGAATCCTCAAACCACCTTTAAATAGTGTTACAAACTTGATATTGCCGTACAAAAATCCCAAGCACATAACGTGGACCAACTTAACAGCACATGCACATATACCCGCCAAAATTCCAGAAAACGGGTCGAAACTTTCAAAAAAACGTTCGAAAATCATAACCTTTGAGGCCGCTATCGAATGCTTTGGTACTTCGTACGTTCATTCAAGGTTCGTGAGACTCAAAACCGGTTGCTTCGGGAATCCGATCCTCGAGAGCTTTTATCTTTTTTTTTTCTCTCGTTTTCAACATGTGACGATGCACGTTCAGCCTGGTGATGCAGACAGTAATGATTGATCGGTTAGTTTTGGATTTTTTCGTCGGCCTCAATATGTGCTTGTGCTAGTGAATGCTTTAATAGTGATTGTCTCGTGTTTGTATTTTGTCTAGCGATGGTCAGTAAAGAATGTGATTCTTGCTTTATTTATGTTATTTGGGGCATCAATGCTGAAGAGAGAAGCAGATTTTTTTTGTAAAAGAAATTAAAACCTGATTTGTCAATGCGTCTTAATAAGCGTTGTAAAGTACTAACAAAACTTGTTGTAACTTTAAAATCCGCATTGTGAAGTGTGCTTCGAATATTAACTAACTTTTTACAGCAAAAGTTCCTTATTGGAAGTTGATGCCGTTATAGACGCAAGCATGGCTTAATTGTTGTTTTATAAACTTCCAAGAAACGCCAATGATTCAGAACTAAATAAATCTTCGTATACAAGAACAAAAGGAAGTAACTAATGCTGATACTAAGTTCTTACTCATACTAAGAATTTAACCGTGACTGTTTCAAAAGTAATTAAGTACAACTTTATATTAAACAAAATATTTCTTAAATAAATTCGGTCATACTCAAAGTAGTGAGTCAGGTGAAAGCGTTAAATATTTTCGTTCGAATACACCTCAAGATAAAGATAACAAAAAGACTGAAGTTAATTACCTACGTTGCCATTCAAGAGATGTATTAACATTTAAGCAAGCAAAGGACCATGGGCGGAATCGTCCCCACCCATCAACAGAAATGAAATGTAGCTCAATTGATACATCTTATCAAGCTGATGATTTTTTACTATGGGGACGTTGTCCAAATGCATTGGGTTTTCCTAGTATCCTAACGTTTCTATGCAAATATTTCGTGCACAATAAAGGACTTGGTGATAACTGAATTTGATACTGTGTTAACTTATGTGGACGGCGGTGTATAATGTGATGTGATACTCCATATTGGTGACCCTGACGTGATAAACATCAGCCAAATCTCCTGATGTCAAGAGCTTCAACATCGTTGTCAACTTTCACTAAACCTCCTACCATCATCGAGCAGCAACCAGCGTGTCACCCAGCCAGCAACCACTCACGGCTTCTTCGGGTCCATGACCACCTAGCCTATAGCTAACGCGCAAGCCTGGTCACACTCTTCAGCCACATCAAACAACTCGGCACGGCACCCCACAGTTCGACCAGTCAACAAGCAGAGGCCATTATACATAAACTCTCCTGGTCGACGCAAGTAGCCAGCCGTCACCCACACTGCGCCACCCTGACCCACTGAAGAATCGCAGCAGCATGAAAACGCATTTGCATGCATATATTGCATATGCAAGTGCATTTGATCGGTCGACCTGTGTGGCTGTTACTTAGCCATGAGCTCCTCTAACGAGCAATAATAATACACTCGATATTTTTATTTGCTTAGGTACTCATTGCATTGTGAGGATAACTCGAGAACGGCTAGACCGATTTTCATGGTTTTTGATTTTTTGTATTTGTCTCTGTCCCAAATAGCTGAATAACTATTAAAACATCGGAAAAATAACGAAAGAAATAAATAATAATGATGGGACGGTACAAAGTTCGCCGGGCCGGCTTGTTAATAATAAATTATTTTTATAACCCCACCGATTTATGTAAAAAAAACGTTTTTATATCAAATAGTGGATACTATAGGACCAATTGGCACCAGTTCCATTTGTGTTGGTAGGTGGGGACGGAGCTCATACATTTTTGCCCATGGTCCTTTATCGTTATTAACATTTAAGCAAATGTTTTATGAGTATTTTAATCTGGAATCTGTGAAGGTAGGAGGTACTTGAAATCGAAATTTCAAATATTGAATTAATATTAAAGTGGACAGCCAGCAGGCAACTAGTTTTCGCTGGAAGATGGTCAATAAAGGGTGTCTGTCATTAAAGTTAAGTACAAGACGGCACCGAAGATATTTTTCCAAAACTCCTCAAAACCATGCACAGTCAAAAACAAGCAAAAACAAGCATGACCTAGAGATCGATAACCAAGTAGAGCTTGATTTGATTTTATATCACGTATTAAAGCTTAGTGAGAGGAAGTAGCAGTTATCAAAATTGTACCAGCAAACAATGGATAATACTCAATATATTCAGCAGGGCTGCTAATTATGACCTCATGAGGAGACCTAAATTCAGTAACAGGCTTGATGCCGCAAAGTATTTATTGCAGAGACCAAAAAGAATTAGTCAGCTCGTACCAAATGGAGGACAAGTTTGATACAAACATCGTCTTTCAGTCCCAACGGACGTTGGAAAATAAGCAAAAAATATTGACAAGTTGAAGTGCACAAGCCAAAGCCTGCATTGATAAAACAAACGGCAACAGAAATGAATCGCGTCTATTTATAAAACAACTCGCTAGTGCCCACAGTTTCACTCGCATCCTGCGGGATGTTTATGTAACAAAATAAAATTATAATTAATAGGTATGTATATACCTCAGATCATGATACGCTTATGCTTTAATTCAAATCGGCGGTTCACCTGTGAAACTATAACAAACATACGGCTTCTAACCCTTGCAGCTAGCCTAAGGAAGGTTCCTTACCAGTTTTGTACCATGAAAAGAGCTATCCTATAAAATAACAATATAATACAGAGTAGACACAATGAATGCTTGCTCTTCCAGTCACCTTTCCACCTATACTATCAAAGGCTATACCACTAACTGCAAGTCCAGTGACAAGTTCCAAACAATCAAAGTCTTTCAATCTCAAAACACGTCGAATATGAGCCACAAAAAGACCAAGTCCAGAGCACCAAAGGCCAAGGAGCGGCTATTTATAGAACTCCTCCATAATGCTCGTGAAATGACATGGCACAGATCTACACAGCCCTGGCATGGCAACAATAAACACGCTGACAGTGAATGTAAATAATGTGGTAAGTATGGTATGGTATGGACTGCAGCCCCCATGGTGAGAGATGAAATGTTTGGGTGTCTGGACTTTTGGACAAGGGGATATGAGGATTGTCGTGACGTGGTTGCCATAGCATACTCAGATAATAAATAGTGTTGGTTCCAGCTTCGGTCTTATTTCAGATTCGTTCATGTTTATGAATTTTGAAATTAGTTATAATACTGTTAGCAAAATTATAAACATTCACAGCAACATAATTGATAGATTTATATTGCTACGAAACATTTTGTGGTAATATTTTAACTCCTTCTTATCTACCTGATTCCAACAGTTTTACAAGTCAAAAGGTTAGGTGCGATCACAAAAAAAAACACGAAATTCCTTTTTAAGTTCATTTGCATACTTTTAATCGGACCTTTTAAATAAATAACAACTTTTGAGAACATATTACGCCGTAAATGAGTAAAACATAATATTCAAACAGTAGGATTAAGTTCGTCATTGGTAAAGCGAATTTACTTAAGTTTTCGACGAATCTTCGTGACTAATAGGTGATACCTAATGAGGAAAATAAAGGACGAAGTCTTTAAAAAAATAACGAAATGTATGAACAAAGAACATTACCTACTACAGGTAAATAGGTCGGCTATAAGTAATTATAATGTTGTTGTCTACCTTACCACTTTTTTACGCATGAACAGACTTTATTGAACTTATTTTAAGGCATGATTAAATACAGAATATTATACACATTTACAAAAAAACTTAAATAAATAAATCACCTAAATAAAACCCCAAAAAAATATGGATTACTAACTAATAAAGGGCGTCAAAAAATACCTCCTCATCGCGGTCAACTGGGAGCGTACCCAAGAGGCTGGCTGCATTGCCAGGTTGGGTAGCAATGCTTATCACTTGATTGAAAAGTTATGTGTACCTGCTAGATATGACTAAATATTTTCCTTACCCAGTTTCTTTGCCGCAAACATTAATTCAAACTTGAATTGAAAAAAAAATATATACAGTTTTATTCTAATTGTTTGCTAACAATGTTTGAATGACTCACTCTTGAAGAATCATGGTGCCTAAGTACTCACAAGACCACTAGTCATAACATATTTAACGTCATCATAGTATATAATCCACGACAGTGTATTGTGAAAGTAAACATAAGTACAGGAATTCCAATTAAAATACTAGTTGTCATGGATCATTTCACACTCATTGTTAATTTTTTGCAGCGCTTTAAGCTCTTTAAAGCATCTATGGTCACGCTTCACGGCTCAATACGGTAGGTACTGATTGATGATGGAAAGCATTAAGTGTGTTTAAACATTAAATTCTAAATTAATCGGAAACAAAATGGTATTTCGGAAGGGTTGAAATTAATGAGTATAGAATTTAATTGGCAAGACCTATCCTAAGCTAATCTATACTTATAATAAATCTGTAGAGAGGTCAATTCTGTACATGAAATATATTTCCAAAATAACTATCAGGGGGTGATTAGGGATCGATACTGATGCCAAAAATGCAATCAGTAAAATTTTTGTCTGTCTGTCTGTCTGTATAAACTCTATAGAAACAAAACTACTCGACGGATTTTAACGAAACTTGGTACAATTATTTGTCATACTCCTGAGCTGGTTATAGTATACTTTTCATCACGCTAATCAATAGGAGCAGAGCAGTGAAGGGAAATGTTGTCATTTTGTTTAAACACGCTAATCTCAGGAACCGCTGGTCCGATTTGAAAAATTCTTTCAGTGTTAGATAGTCCATTTATCGAGGAAGGCTATAGGCTATATATCATCACGCTAAGACCAATAGGAGCGGAGCACCACTATTTCACGCGGACGAAGTCGCTGGCAGAAGCTAGTACCAAAATAAATGCGAATGTCAGCTTGTTTGTTACAGTTACATGAAATAGTTCCTTCAGGACGCGGGTGCAACTGCAGGAAATTTTCGTCAAATACAATATTAAAATATCATATCGTACTAGATACTAGAAAAATCTATGCTAATATATAAAGCTGAAGAGTTTGTTTGTTTAGGCCATTTATAGAGGAAGGCTATATATCATCACGCTAAGACCAATAGGAGCGGAGCACCACTGTAGCACGCAGACGAAGTCGCGTACAGAATCTAGTCCTATGTATTAATCCTATCCTATGTTACCCCGGCTACCAGGCTTCGATTAAACTCCATATTATTATCATTTTCATTTGAATCGGCTCAGCGGTTGACCCGTTACAGACAGACTTTCGCGTTTATAATATTAGTAAAGATCTCTTAAAAAGTGCATTCTTCGAATACTCAAAAAACTTACACAAACAGACACAAAGTCGTGAACAAACGTGTAGTTCTCAAGATCTTTCAACAATTTCGATAATTGCATTAGTAACTTTTCTTAACAAATATTGGAATGCGTTTGTCCGTCAAATAAATATCTCGTTATATTACAGTACCAAGTAAGTTCAAAGTCAATATTTAAAGACCTGACGACCTGAGTGGTTTAGTGGTCAACATGCCGGAATGCCACGCAAGAGGTCCCGGGTTCGATTCCCGGCCGGGCAGAAATTGAAATGATGAATTTTAATTTCTGTAGCGGGTCTGGGTGTTACTATGTATAATATGTATGTATTTAGAAAAATATATAAGTAGTATATCCGTTAAGCTAGCACCCATAACACAAGCATGCTTGCATTGCTTACTTTGGGGCTAGATGGCGCTGTGTGAAATTGTCCAAAGATATTTATTTATTTATTTATTAAAAAAAAAAAAAAAAAAAAAAAAAAAAAAAGAGATAAAATACAGACTTTCACATGTAGGTACAGACAAATATTTTCAAGTTGATGACTATTTGTGGCTTCAAAACAAGCGATAAGGGACGGACATCTGTTTTATTTTAAGATGCTTGGTAGCATAATGAGGTTTGCTTATCGCCTTTCAGTATTTATTTAGTCACCTATAGCAACCATATTTAACGTAATAACTTAATAAGATAACTTTTAGTAGCATTTTTTTTTCTTATTTTCTGTACTAACTTGTGATTTTGTAAGTGACAAATTGAATCAAACTAATCACTACTACATAGTATAAAACAAAGTCGCTTTCTCTGTCCCTTTATCCCTATGTAGGTACGCTTAAATCTTTAAAACTACGCAACGGATTTTGATGCGGTTTTTTAAATAGATAGAGTGATTAATGATGAAGGTTTAACTATATAATTTGTCAAGTTTTTGTATCCATTAGCTAAAATATCGCGGGCGAAGCCGCTAGCGGGAAGCTAGTTTCTACTAAAGTGCTCATACTATTCTTACTGTTCAAGCCTAAGCAATGAGAGAATTTCGCTCATGTAATGGTAAAAAAAATGGGTAACAAAATGTTAATAAAATCCAGGTGAAATACTACCTACGTTTTCCGGCGAAACCTGATTCTTACAACGAGATAAGAGATACCATCAAGATAGGCGGTAAGACTCGTACTGAGAGCGGAATAAAATGTTGATTTTGTGTCTCTATCCACTTGTATCCAACAATAGCAAATATTCCAGAATCTCTTACTAAAATGGGAGACTTGGACTATGTCACCCACTCCCTTTAAATAATCGCTCCCGCTTCATCGATTATAATTCGCTTGCTATATGGCCCAGCTTTAAAACGTGCCACAAGCTAGGAACATCGAATCACAATATCAAAATAAGCTTTGTACCTGACACACGTACTGTACAACGCGATCAAACAATCTTCTATTTATATTCCACATTCAGAATGACGTAGTGAGTGATACTGACTTTGACGATGATTATGATTTTCAAATACAATTCGTAACCGCCAATCTGGTTGATGACGTCATGTTTGTGTGACTATGGTCTGTACCAATTGATTTTACGAAAAATATAAACAAAGTCGTAACCTATTTTGTTCTATATCTGCCACAGAAATTATCAAAATGACGGATGGATGGCGCATTTGTCAATTACATGCCTAAACATCATTATTTATCTATGTGGGAAAATTAAAACAAAAGGTAATCATCTTTCTTAAAATTAATTGGTACAGACTATACCTACCTACAATATTTTGAATGTTTCAGCTACTCTTGAGGTGACTCCATGTACTGATGCTGCCTATCAACAGTACTCGCTGAGGCAGGCTGAAGAGATTACGATTTTAGACACCGTAGCAATGCTGGGTAACGAATTTATGAAATATAGGTGCCAAAAATATAGCAAAGATTGGACTATCATAGATTTGATCAGTAGATTAAAGTTTAAGGCAAAGATCATGGGCCTTGAATTCACAAAAGAACACTAATAAGAACTTATGTTTCAATGTTAAACATAATAATATTTTTACAGACGCAAGAATCCTTTAAAATATAGACTTGTTTATTAATTTCTAATGCAATGTGTGATAATCGGTAACGATAGATTTTATGAAAAATGTAAACAAAGTTGTAGCCAATTTTGTTCTAATTGATGTCCATTTCATGCTCTAAACCCATTTTATTTAACTATGTGGAAAAATTAAAACAAAATAGGTTAAGATTTTTTCATTTTTCGAAAAATCAATTGGTACAGCCAATAACGCAGTCTATTTTCTCACTTTGCCACCATTTATTATTATTACTATTACCTCCTGTAAGCTACTTTAGGCTAACAACTGAAGTTAATGGCAATCGTGAGGTTGTAAGTTCAAATTCCTATACTTGAACTATCGTGAACTCTTGGCACAATAAAGTTGTTTTGATTGGAAGTGAATAGAAATTATGGTAAACGTCCCAGTTATTGGTCTAGCAACTGAAGATGACGAATAATGTCTACTATGTATACTCCATTTATAATAAGATTAGATAATTAAACGCACCCTATTTACCGTTTGTTCAAACGATTTAAAGCTTTATTACTAAGGTGACATGACAAAAACAGATGCAGAATATATTTGTTATTGTAAACATTATTTTGCTTTCAACACCATCCTTATCAGTACGGAATAGAACTCAAAATCGGTTGAATAAGCTGCAGAGTTTGGAAGTTTTTCTAATCTTATTGTAAATGAAGTATAGTTATTGCCCAGTTTCTTATTATTATATTTTTTAAGATTGATCTTTATACCTACTAAGATAAAACTGATTTTCGGCAGTCATCCTCCTTATAAACTTCCTCCAGGTGTCAAATGCATAACTACGCTGGCTTTGACACTTCATGCGAGGTCCCAGATGCTTTTAAGGAGAAAATTAAAATACAAGTAGATAACAGTTGTTTCATTTATTCACCTAAAATATAACCTTCGGTTTACATTATTTTTTACTTAACTACACTATTTTAAACTAAATATAAAAAAAACATAACTAGTTGTTTATTTACGACCAAAGGCAGTAAATTCGATTGGTATATTCTTGTATCAAAGTGCGTAAAGCAAATATAGGTTACAAACAAGTGACGACGTCTATGATGTTGACTAAGTAAACTTAGGGTTGTCATTTAATACTAGCTTTCCGCCAGCGGCTTCGGTCGTGTGGGCTTAATTATTTCAAATAAAAAATTACGAGTTTCATACAAACTTTGCCCCCCCTTTTCACCTCCTTTGGGGTAGAATTTTGGAAAATCCTTTCTTATTTACGTCATTCATGGAACACACCCTCCAAGTTTCAGGTCTCTACGATCAGGGGTTTAGGCTGTGCGTTGATCCGTCAGTCATTCAGAACAAAGCATTTACTATGTATAGAAGATTAAATATAAAGAAATATACGATGTACTATGTTAATACATGTTCTTTTCTTTCCTCAAATCTACAGAAATATGACATACACATATCGCAAAAAAAATACTGATTGAATGTTTTCGCAATCATCGGTAATAATTCTTTAATTATACACATCACTTCACCGCTCCTTAATCTTGTATTAAGCAACATTATTTGCGTTGTTTTGTTTTAATATTATGGCAATTGACACAGCCCTAACAACATCTAAAGAAATCTGTTGTGAAATGAGTCAGCCTTCAGCAATTAATTTCATGCCCTTTTCGTCACTTCTGAGTAATTCAAACGCAAACAATTATAATGAAAGGGTATTAGGATAAGACCCGTATTTATGAAGCGGATTTTAGTTTGAATGTTTAAAGCTTGGAATTCCTGTTAAAGCGCTTGAAGCGGGTGCTCGGGAAATAATTACCGCCATATTGCACGGCGGGATTCCAAACGGGAGTTTGGATGCTTTTAGAGTTCGTGGTTACACTATTTACAATCAAACGTTCTGTTGAAAACGATTGAAGTTCTGAATTTGATTTCAAATAGGTACTACCTTGCGTGTGCTAATTCAACCCACTT
Source organism: Pyrrhia umbra (assembly GCA_963891755.1). Classification (NCBI taxonomy): domain Eukaryota; kingdom Metazoa; phylum Arthropoda; class Insecta; order Lepidoptera; family Noctuidae; genus Pyrrhia; species Pyrrhia umbra. Next base: position 1,322,964 of record OY982931.1, on the reverse strand, counting down.
GTTTTAAATAAGCATACAGATTTGGATGAACAAAATGTAAGTATCTATAGTAAAGTGTACATGTAGTTCGGCTCACCTTAAAAGTGGAAAGAAGAAGAAAAGAGCTTTTTTTTAAACCTCTACGAATTTAGGGCGCAATTTAACAACCTTTACGCCAGAGACAAAGGGCGAACAATTCGTACCGAAAGTCATACCGGTTTCGGATCTCAACACCCCGCCCCACTGTAACTTTCCTTATTTGGCAACACAGTTCAATCTGGGCCCGAAGAAGCCCTTTACACTTTCCCTTTTCAAATTCAAAAATGTCGCATCCCATCTTTGTGCGCTCAAAAACATGATCAGACAATTCATACGGATACTACGCTCGGGCCAAACAATGGTCCTAATACGCATACGAGCACACACACTAGAATATGCGCCCTCCTATTGGTTAGAAAGTCGGACAGACAACAACACACGGCTAATGTGGTTTTATTGCAAGAACTCGCTCTGCTCTAGTGCTTTTGTGGTATACTAATGTACGCACATGTCTCAAGTTAATGTTCGACGTCGAGTTTTATATTAGAATTGATGCTGGACGATAGCTACGTTTTTGAGGCAAAAATAAATTAAATAAATACTATACATGTTAGAATGTAGAGACTTAATACTCTATGTTAGATCATAATTATGTGCTAGAAAGAATGTTAAAATTTAACCGTTAGACTAACAATCATTAAATAGGTACCTACCATGTTGCATGCTGTTTAATTAAGATTGCACGGGATGATAAATAAGCGACCTAAATTACAGGTGAGTTTTACTTATCGCTGCTTCTACTGAAGGTTCGTTACATGATAGATAACACATATACGTAGATACGTAGGTACCTATATGTCAGATAGAAATTAAACACAAGTTACCAAATCTGTACAATACAATATTGTTAAACAATACCTAAAAACACGAACTCTGGCACTCAAAGTCAAAGCCGAAGTTAAGTGCTCATTAAACGCCGAACGCAGAGACTCTAAAATTAGTTGTTCCCCAACCTTACTGAAAGATGGTCCATAAAACCGCGGCGCAAACCAGTTCTTTGTTACCTCCGTAGTTAGCTGACGTACCCGCGCACCACGAGATCGGATCTAAAACGAGTTTACAGTACATGTTTACTTGAGTACAAGAGACGATCGTTTGCGCAGCAATATACGGAACGATACACTTGTTTCAATTGAGAAAAGTCGCTATCACGAATTGTCACGATCTCTCGGTACGAGTACCTACACAACGCGAACGTCCTTGACGAACAGAAACGACTGTTTTAGAACGAGGACGCGTATATAACATGCTCGGCTCTACTCGCCGGTTTTATCTACGTTTCTAAACGGAAACAGATCTGGATTGCATCTCCGTTGTAAATGTAATTGCAGGAAATAATACAGTTTCTCATCTCTGTTGATGCAGTGAGGGAAACTAGAAATTATCTAGATGCAGCGGTAGTTGATAATAAATTCATGAATTGCATTCCGTTCTGAAATGAAAACACGGTGCTTTTAGGTGCATGCGGAAGAGTGAGTGTTATGAAATATACATGTTCGCAGAATTTAATTTTACTGAATAAAGTGTTGCGCTTTTCCTTGGTTTGTGTATTTTTATTCGTGTATTCCCGTTCGTCCCCTCGACTTCGTCCCCCGAGGGGGACGAACGGGAATTTACAAAAATAATATTTAATTTGTTCCCGATCGTCCCAATACTAATTCAAGAGGGGACGAATGGGAATATGTTATATTATACAATATTTAACTTAAAAATGTGACACCGTATACCTGCACATATAAGCAAAAAAATAGGCCTATAAGTTTTTTTTGTTATTTTTACCTTGATTTCGTGATATTTTGAGTATTTTATTTAATTTTGCTGTTGAAAGTGTGATAATTTACTGACCCTATGTATGTGTTAAAATAATGAGGATTTTTTTAAATCACATAATGTAAAACGTAAAATCTTGCCACCGTACGCAACTGTGACTACAAAAATAGTAACTTATATTTCAAAAGGAAACAACCTGAATGGTAAAAAGTCTGTTTGTAGTGTTTAATTGTAATATAAGACAGAATTGTTTTATTATAAGCTCTTTACACTGATTTTTTTTATCATAATTTTTAGTTATAAGGGGAATTTTATTCTTAAAAAATATTATATATAAATATTGCGAGTTATCGCAAAGTTGATTCTGTGATTGTTACTGTGATTTTTATTCCTTAATAAATGACTGATTTTTTTACCAATAAAACCACCAGTCTTATATTATTTGGGGGGAGCAAAAGACCTAATAAAAAGAATTAATAAATTATTCCCATTCGTCCCTCCAAAAAATTTTGAGGGACCATCGGGAAAATAAATAACGTATTCCCGTTCGTCCCCCTCGGGGACGAAGTTAAGGGGACGAACGGGAATACACGTTTTTATTTATGAAACGAAGTCTTTCTCAGTTTTATGTAAAATTCAGTTTCCAAAAAAGATTACGGGAAAGTAATAATTTAATATCACTCCTTTGCACTGGCAATTAAACAATAAATTAAACATGTCATATACTTGCAGCAGATACAACCGAGCGCTGATGACCACCTACTTACATGCGAAGGTCTGCGCTGGGATTAAAGAACAAGCAATGAGTCATCGATGACCAATATCTTTATTTAAGTTCTTATCTAAACAGATGTGTGCTCATTTTTAGATTCCTACAAACAATCGATAACTAATAACCTGATTGATTTTCTGGGCAAAGGAGATCCTCTACTAGGTGTTGTATCTGTATGTAGGTAATTGGTGCAGTAGATCAGCAATTTGTCTACGCTGCGTGTCGCTGGATCATTGCTTGCACAAGCCTACACTTCAAAAACACACTTAAAAATAGGTTTCGGAAAGAAATATAGAGGTATGGGGACTTTTTCATTAGGAAAACAAAAGCATAAATGGGATTTTTCACCTGAAGCTGTGTTGTTTGAATAGCAATTTTCCTGACATCATCGGCGTGGTTGACAACGACCCTGGAACTAAATATTTAAATTCCTAATTTTTAATCTACTTGACAAATACACGCTTGTCTAATATTGTGCCAAATACATTCAAAGTCTCCGAAATCTATGTGTAACTGAATTAGCCGTAAAACTCGTTTTTATCAATATTTTTTTACTAAAAAAACAATATTAGGTACTCATAGATATCCCTTTTCCTTGTACGATAAGTAGAAATGATAAGAAAATATAGGACAGGACACTTGCGATGCCTAAAGGGTTAGTATACTTTATAATGATATCAGGTATTCAGGGCACCTATAATTTATGGTAAGAGGAGTCTTTTTATATAATAAAAGAAACACTTTTAAATAATTATAATGGTGTTACTGGTACCTTAATGATTTTCCTCGCTTCAGTGAGGCCTGGTTGGATTTTCGGTAGTGAAGTGTAATCGGATTTTCTGACTTATTAACGAACTGTATGTCTCCATCCTTTTCGAATGTTTAAGACCATAAGCATTTCTTTTAAGTTTCGTTAATAGCTGGGTGTTATGGCCATCGCATAACTACCTTATTAGGACTCACTTTAATGGTATGTAACTCGCACCAAAGATCTACTTTCTGCATAATCCGACGGAAACCAAACCAGTTTTAAAATTAAAAAATATAGGTAAATATAGCGAATAAGAAAAAAAATGGCGCCGTTGAATGACCGGAAGATGAATCAGTTATAAAAATATACTATCGTACTTTACTGTCCAATCAATGACGATACGTAATATGCAGGATGCATGAATCATGGGTGGAAAAATAATGCATCTTAAATAAAATTTTAACGCTTGTCTCTGTATCAGCTGGTTTAATGTAAATATCATAGAGGTAAAAAAGAAGTTTGTGGCCTAGGTGGCCTGGTGCCTAAGGCACCTGCTTTTCGGGCATGAGTGTGCGGGTTCGAAACCTGGCAAGAACCAATGTGACTTTTCTGAAGTCATATTTACTTTCTTAGTATATCTTGGACGTCACTGACTCACGGTGAAGGAAAACATCGAGAGGAAACCAGGACTTAGTCTGAAATCGCCAATCCGCCTTGAGCAAGCGTGGTGATCAATGCTCTTGCCGCCTCTGTATGAGAAGAGGCCTGTGCCCAGCATTGGGACAGTATAGGCTGATGATGATGTATTCTGTAATCTCCGAAATTACCGAACTGATTCCAAAAAATCTTTCGTTGAAGCTAAATTGTCCCTGAGTGCTATAGGCTATGTTTTGTTTGCATAAAACACAAACGACGCCGTGAGAAGTAGCTAGTTGTTGATATTATCAGTAAGAATTTAAGCGTGATCTGCTTGCTTATACCTACATTACAATGGGATGTTAATAGTGTTAACTTGTGTAATAACGTGTATGTATCTATAGTAATCTCAAAGTCATGTTCTAGCTACAATTACCAATTGAAAATGTATGTCGGTTAAGTCTTAAAGAAAATCTTATGGAACTGAATTGACGATAGACACCTACTGCACACAAAAGTTAAATAAAAATATTGCAGGTTTAGAATAAATAATGGTTAAGAACCTTCGACTACATTTATATTAATTTTATAGTTTTAAAGACTAATTTTATTATAAATTCATAGTGTAAAAGTGTCAGTTTCTAATTTTCTATACAGAAAACTTGTTTCCTGAACTAAAAAATAGGTTAGTCTCCAAACATACTGAAATAATTATGTTAATAAACAATTTGATTAACAAAAAAGCTAACTGCTTTTTTTTTATTACTAGGTATGAGTGCGTTTGGCAGCACCTCGGGGCTTACCATGACGTGTCAAAGCAGGAATAGTTTTGTTGTGAAAAAGAGACGGTGCTATACAACGTGTAGCTGTGTCTCGCTCTCACATCTAAATAGTGATTGCAAGAACACGGGGTGGTACGGCCCCTCACCTGATATCAAGTGACGATGCTGACGAGGACGGATCAATCAATCAAATCAAGCTCAAATAGTGCCTATTGAATCGCCATGAAGACTCCTTATACGAATCAGGTAAAAGTAGGTACCTACCTAATTAAATGCTTAAGTATTTACAAAATAACCAAATAAATGTTCTAAATCTGATAACCAGTTTTGTTTAGTTATGTTTTCAGTTACTTACAGTGATAGTCTGAAATCGTCATCAGAAAATAACTCGAGCGAAGCGAAATGATTGTTCACGTGGCCCACATAGCCGAGTGTGAGAATAATCACCTTTTTTCAACAATCTCTTTCCTTGGGCCCAATGAAGCGTAACCAACACCTTGGAACGTACCTACCTACTAAAAAATCTATAGCTTTCTGATTGTAAATCTAAGCGAAATTACTTTTTCTACCACATTTGATATTCGTACTGAAAATTTGGTTTAAGACATCAATTTTGGAACAAATGTTATATAACAAGGAAATGACGTCAGTAGTCATAAGACTATTGTTAAGTTTGGCGTGTGACTGGCTGAACTAATGTCATACCAGTTAAGTTTTCATGATGGTCAGAGCTATTTCAAACAATTTTGATCAATCAGCTTCAAAATCGCGTGAGCACAAATTGTAGTCACAATCATTGTATTTAGAGACAAACTGGGTAAGTTTAACACCCCATTGATGGCATATTTTATGAGGCAGAAAACCAACTAATGTTACAAATCAATTTCAATAAAAATATTAAAACTTTTATAATTGAATCAACACTGAGTGTTAGTCTTGTACCTATAGCATAAATCTTAATTAATAGAGCAGTATGTAAAACATTGCGTTACATCCATAAATACATAGGTACAGGTTCGCAGATGCGTGCAATAGTAATACGAATCCAGTTCTCGTGCAAACATCTGGTGGCCTCAATATAAGCCTCATTTTCGCCATGTTAGGCAAAACGACCATTCCCCATCAAGATCTTTGTCGCACGCACCCGTCGCCTGATTTATATACAGGAAGGTCTCAATTTGAAACACGAACCGCCACAATCGAAGGATGTACCAAAAGGAATTTATAACTCCGAGAATGATACTACGCAATCCACCAATAATGATTGTAGGTGGACACCGCCTGAATATCATTTGTTTGTGTTAAGTCTTTCAATGTTAATTTATCTCCGGAGGTCTGGTGTGAACAGAATTTGAATGCGCCGGTGATGTGTCAGGACCAGTTTGGAGCCTTGAATTAAGCCCGTGTCGTCTGACGTCATCATCTGCTAGATGTATGTATGTAATATAATACAAATACCTAAAAGTCCTATATCCGATATGGAGAGGAGTTTGAAAAGATGACACACGCTTTTTATTCTACTTTGTTAAATTAGGTTTAAGGAGAAGCCTGTTAAAACAATTGTATGTTAATTAATAAACAAATAAAATTATCACAAAGTATTATTGTACTCACAGATGGGACATTATGAAACGATTTCTCGTAAAACGATTCTGTGTAATAACCTAGAAGCGAAAGTGCGCTTAACAATACAACTTATTCGTGAGTTATTCCGCTACCAAACCATCAATCTAAAAAGTGTATCAAGAGATCATCTAAATCGGTTTACCGCTTAGTGTAAAACGATAGTACTTTCACGTGCTTTCACCACGTGCAAAATCTTGAAAACTTGAAATGTCGATCGTGAACGCGCTGACTCGACAACAACATGCAAATTCGCCACTCGAAATGCAACGTGACATGACGTGGGGGGAGGCAGCATTCCTAGCGCGGGGGCTGCGCGCGGGCGGCGACGGTCATCGACCGTCCTCAAGCGGCCGCGCATAAACTACGCAGTCGCATAAGGTCAATACAGCGCGCGCCATCCACGACCGGTCTCCGACCACTCGCAACCATAACGTTTTGAAACACTATTGTTCATTCCAAATCAATTACTTAGCTGACGTAGTCACCACATGTGAAACTTAATTTGTTATATTGAGTAACGTATTCGGTATTACATAGGCGATCTAGAAATGATTGGACGGTAATCCGTTTAGTTGTCGCCAGACGTGGTCGGCGGACGGCAGCCCACTTTTACAACGCGATTAAGCGTGCAGTCGCGTGAATGAAGCTATTTCACATAACCCATTGGCAATTTGATGGATTACGTAGTTTTTCTGTTAATGTTTTGTTGCATCACCTTGCAAACAACATGTGTCTCTGACGTGTCACCTGAATGAATCATAAAAAATCTACAAACATCAGTCACGGTTCTCATAAAGCATGTGCGAGAATAATAATAAGAGTTATTTCGTGATAACAACGTTTGCCAAGTCAATTTCAAGTTATTCAGAGGCGATCCTAAATATTTCTTAAATGATATCATAAATCTAACGATAAGATAGTTTAAAACTGTTGTGCCATAAAGTTTAAATTTGGTTGCATTGGTTTTTATAAGGATTTAATTTATTTATCAAAATAATAGGATGCCAGACGCTTTAAATTAATCCAGTATGCGAGATAGCAAGTTTTATGACATAAACAGCTTAGTAACGACGACTGGTTGAATGTAACTGACGATGACTTCATAGCAGTACTGGATGTAGTTTCGTTAGTGTACAACAAAGTTGTAATAAGTATAACAATTTTTGTACTTACCTTTGCCACAGGATTCGTTCTTGAAATAAATGCACCTAATGCAAGTTTACATTTAGCGTCAGTCAGGGTCCATTGTCTTGATATCCGGTTGCTTTACATAGGCACATTGCATTTACGTTCGCAGAGTTACCGCTGATTTAATAAGTTCCTTGAAAGTATAGTCGTAATGCAAGCGGAATTAACTAATGCGTAGCGTAATTTTATTCCGTGTTATATTACCCATTGCAGAAACATTCAGGTAATTATCTGCATGTGTACGGTAGTTTCATATGAGCTCGATATGTATTATGAGAGGCGCGCCATGTGACAAATCTCCTGAGCATTCCTTTTCCCAACAATACGGTCCATAAAGAACAATGGTAAAAGTTTTGAAGCATCTACACGCTTTTCGCTTATCTTAAACGCAATCTGAATATTATAACACAGATGCTAATTACACTTTTCAAAACAGTAAAGAGTTATGGAACCAAACAGTAACCTGTCGGTTGTTGCGTGAATTAGGCGCGCCGTCTCCAACAACAAAACTGACTTACTTTCATATCCAGCCGTCCAGGACCACAGGGAGACCATCGCCAGCAGCCAGTGATACATGAGTCCTTCAATCTTCCAATAGAGGGGGGCGAACAAGGGTCTGACGAGGCGCAGCGCCATCATCCACACCACGTAAGCGGGGATGCAGTAAATGTTGTTGACGACCGCGAATGTCGTTCTTGCCACGATCCGCACGTACCGGCTGAAACAGCAGGGCCGCGTAGGTTCATCCATGACCGTCTCGCCGCGCGGCGCGCGTAGCAACCCTCGTGGGCCGGCGACGTGCCTCAACGCAACGACATACACATGATTGGTGATATGAGATGTGACGTGCTGGACACCACAGTTGAGTGACGCGACCGACAAGGGTTCCGCGAGCTAGCGAGACGAGGCGGCATGGCCGTACCGCGCTCACCCTGCCGACAGCTGCCGAGACGCGGGGGCTTTCGTCGTGCGCGACAATGGCGCTGCTCGCTACCGCCGACAAATCAAACAAAAAGTTTATATTCGACGATATTTATTTATTGGAATCGTTCAGGGCATCACTGTCGGATATTTCGTTAAGTAGTGAGTACAAATTTTAAAACCGCCCGTCGGCGAGCGACGGCCTCGCTCGCCGGCGAGCTCACATGCGATTTCGTTTGCGACACACATTTTACACCGATCGACGTAACATTAACTCGTACGACGCGAGCACACATAGACAGACATACACAATTTTTATTACGATGCTTACTGTGGCACGACCGCGGCCGGCCGAGCTCGTCGTGTAAAATTAATACAAATTTCATTATATAAAATTAAAAAACGACATCGGACCGCAGAAATGATACAAAAATTACAATATTAATGACTGTACACTATCTAATATATACAATATTTGCCAGCATAGATATGTGCGGGGGCTTTATATACAGGGCGGTGGGGTTAGCGTCACGAGCATCCCACACGGGTGATCACACGTTATAGTCGTGCGACATCAGCCCGTGCACCTGCTCGAGGCGGTACGCGAGCCGCTGCTTCTGCGAGAACTCGTCCTCCTCGAGGGTCACCGTTAGCTGTTCGTTGTACCTCTCTGCATACGCGTACAGCTCGTTCAGCGCACAATTAGTGTTGAACTCTTTAGTGTGGAGACGCGACTCCTCCGCTAGCATAGCGTTCATATCCTGATCGGATATCGCTGGCATTAACTTAATATCCGCATAATAACGCTCCACCCACTCCTTGTATACCGGTATGTCTTTCGCGTAAAGAAGCTTGGACGACGGCGAGTCTTTACCGAGGATATGGTCTGATGTGGAGCACGAATCCATAAAAGTTTGAGCGATGACTGATAAGCAAGAATCTACCGTGTTAGACTTGTGAACATCAAAAACGAAGTTAGGATTCTTAATCAGATTAACCCAGAAACGTAGTGGAAGGGAATTACTCTTCCAGGTGTGCACCACCTCCGGATCGGAGATTGTGTGCTGCAACGCCTGATCATCGAGGAAGTCGAACATGTACTTGATAGCGAGAGGAAGCGCCGAGCCGCGGTGCGCTGTGCTAAAAATAGTCTCGAATAAATCATCGACAAACTTTTGCAGAGTGCCCTTGGTGGCGAGGAGACGAGTGAGATATATTTCTGAGACCATTTTATTGCCACGCTCTCCCTCTTTGCGTGCGTCATCGTCGTGGTGGCGCACTAAATGCCAATATTTGAAACCACCGCCATGTTCGTATTTAAGAGGGCTGGCTGGTGGACTTGCTGAACCGTATTTACCGCGATTAAGTGTTTCATACGTGTGGGACTTATCGTTCTTCTCCATATTCGACAGATTGTATACAGAACTTTGTTTGGCAACGAGACTAAGACAAGCACCGTCCGGTACACGGTAATGATTAAGAGTATTAAGCTTACGCCATTCTCCTTCACATTTAGTAGTGCTGTCCTCATCGTAGAGGATTAAACGTCCGCAGGCGCCCGTGCGCCATTCCAAGTCGAGATCGTCACGACTCGGTCTCTGAGAGTACGGTGTTGCACGGTAAATTGCATCTAAACACTTCTCTTTCACTTGACTTATCGTATCACAGTCGAGAACTTTAACATGAACGTTTTCAGTCGTAGCCTCTAAACCACTAACGAATAATGTCTGTTGCGATATCGACACGCTAACGGTCATAGGTTTGAAATCTATGGACTGCCTAATGAGCTTTTCCTCGCTTAGGGAATACCGTGCTTCGGAAGTAATCGCGTCTACAGGTCCTTTGTCGACTTGACCTTTCATCGACCTAAACAACAGGTACAGTGGTTCGCCAGCGCATTCACGAAGGAATTTATACAATAGGAAAGTAAACCAAGCGCTTAGCATTTTCTCGGCGACGCTCTCGGTACGTCTCAACAACAATTTGGGGTGATTCTTTCCTTCCATACACTTTTCTATTAACTCCGCTAATAATGTCTTTAATACATCAGTACAATACTCCATCTTACTCTGAAGAGTAACCATAATAAGAGAAGCTACATTAACACGATCGCGCATTGAAAAATATCTATTGCTTTCTAAAGTACGAATAAATAATAGAAGGAATGTTTTGTTCATAATTAACTGCCCAAACATTCTGAGACCTTTGTCTTTTCTAATAAGCTCTGGGCGCTCCCATTGCAGGACGGCATGGTCGTCGATGTTTGGGAACAATATTTTCATAGCATACGTACGGTAATCTAAGAAAGGTATACCGCCAGTCACATCTCCAGTCAAATCGGTCATTTCTGTTTGCAATTCTGCAAACGCCTCTTTACATTCAGCAGCTACTCTTAACTCTAGTATATCCATTTGCTCTTGCATATTTTTTAATACCCTAATATTTTCAGTTGATTTTCTCCTATACATAACTAAAAATCCGAAAAATATCAGAAGGAGTAGACCGGCGCTGACGCCAATGCCTATTAAAGCTGGCTTGCCTATGGCGGCTTGCAGGCCGGCCTGCGATGAATAAGATAATTTGCCAATCTTGTACGTGAGGGCACGTCCGACTCTGACTACAACTTCGGGGGTATCTACGCCGTCAGGAAGTTCATCTCGCGATGGCGGACGGCATGTCAATTGATGTCGTGACAACGATGTCACGTTACATAAACTATCACCTATGTGAACCTCGACATCAAGCTCAGTGCAAGCTCTGTCCAGATTTTGACCGTTTATAGTTAAATATTCAGACTTGTAATACTTTACATCTTCGTCGAATTTTTCGTAAATGGGATCTGGATAAAGGAGGAATGCTTCGCCCCTTTTGCTAGTTAGATTTTGCACACTTTGGACATCGTCCATATTAAAACCGTATTCTAATTCCAAGGGTCTGTCCGGATCGAGATTAAGACCAGCACTTTCTATACCCGGAGATTCACAAATGAGATGCGATTGGAAATCAACTCTGTTACAAGGGGCGATGTAAGGGCGGTTATCATGATATACGTATATCTGTGGAAATTGAATTGTATGGAAATTCTGTCCGGTTACTTTGATGTTTATTCCGCCGGATGGAATACCCTTGGGTTGTTTTCTTTGCGTCGTTAGCGGTGGACCGGACTCAACGGACGCAACAATAGGATCCTCCATATATTCAAACTTTTCTCGTTCTAAAGTTCGCATGCCGTTATCGAAACGCATCCGTAACGTACCCATTTTAATTTGATACGAATGGCTAGTTCTACACACGGCCTCTTCGTGCGATACAGACAGTATGGCGCACGGCAAGTCATCTATAAATGCTTGAATGTTACTCCCAGCATTCAGATATTCACCAGTAATACGTAGCTTTGTCCCTCCGGATTGTGGACCATATTTCGGTTGAATAGAATTGATTTTTGGATTTACGAATGCATAATGATGCTTAGATTCTCCGCGATAATCCGCGACGCGAACGACCACGGGGCCGTCTCGAGGCACTTCTTCACCCGGTCCGTCTACAGTGCAGACAATCTGCTTTGTTTTTACATATAGTTCAATTATTGGCTGACATTTGATACCCGCAATAGTTACCCCGTTATAAATATCAGATATATTGCGACCTAAGTTAATACCTTCAATAGTGATATTGGTTCCGCCGTCCCAAGGACCTAATTGGGGGCGAAAGGAATGAATTTCTGGGTTAGGACAGGTCTGAGTACGATTCAACCACACACTGGGAGCACCACACTGTTCTTGAACTTCGCATCTATCCGATCCTTGGCACCAACCACATCCGAATTTCTCTGGGAGTGCGAGGCACATACCACAATTATCTGCCATATCATTACAACGGTAAATAAGAATATGGGTATTGTCCGGATTATCTAAAGGCTTGGATCCTCCCCAAATTACAGCGAAGGAAGCGGTTATATTAGGTGCTCGAGATGTGTAAGTAAATTCAACGGCTTCACAGTAAATCGTGTCAGCAAGGAGTTGAGCGTTTACGTGAGTCACTCGCCCCTCTATATTGAATTGACAAACGAACCTTGTCTGAACGATAAATTGACCTATTATATGAACTTTGACTTTTATAGCCTTCTTTACACCGGATGGAACTAAAATCTCGTCTGTGCCGTCGGACGTTGAATTTATAGTGGGACAAAAACCGGGCCCTGAGCGATAACTGGGACCAATTCTACTAACACCGGTTACTAGTATATCATTTCGGCAGTTTTCAGCAGTGTCATGCGTACATCGGTGTCCGTCGACACACCAGTCACAAGGGAAGGAGGAGCTGACGCATTGCGTGCACGAGCTGTATGTGTTGCAGTCGAAAAATGTAAAGTTGGTAGCAACAAAATCAGGACCTTGGGTAGTGCGCACCGACAGTTTCGCCGTGAAATGATGTTGGCCGGTGGGGATCGATGGCAACGTGTCGGTACGCGGAGTGGTACAATTAACGCCATAAGGCTTCCTAGTAGCGTTGGTTATGAGAGTACGATCTAATGCTGTGTATGCACATAAGAATTGTCCATTGAGCGTTGGCAAGTTTTCGATGAGTAAATCTAACGTCCTAGCAGTCGTTCGTTGTAATTGATTAGGTGTTACTTGGGTAATAGTTGTACAACGGCCGCTGCGGTACGAGATCCAATACAGTGGATCTTTAGCTGCGTCTTGACAGTCTGATCGTAAGCTACACTTATTTTCTAAAGAACACCATCCACAATACGGGTCTTTGGCTCCGAGACATGTTAAGCATGATTTATATACGCTACACTCTTGAACTTTCACTTTAGACACTTTACGTTCAGTCATTACATATAAATGCATAAATTGAGTATCGAAATGCAAGTCTTTGTTGACAGCGGAGCCCTCATCGACAACGATGTCTCCGTACTCAAACGCGGAGGTAGCGCTCTCGACGACGATCTTCTTGAGGTGCCCCTCAGCGGTACCGGCAAATACAACAGTGTAATCACCAGTGGCCGTCGCTGCAACCGCTGTTAGCCTCTTCGAAAATATTGCCACTGGTACTGCTTCAACAGGCTGTTCGCCTCCCAGAGGCGTATTCACATCTAGCCCGCAGAAGTCTTCGCTAATGGATTGTAGTTTTGTTCCAATACATGCATGGGACGGCGATATGAAGTCGAGCCCTCTGGAACCGTTACCACTGAAGCACGTCTTTATGTTCTGCATGAATTTACGCCGAATAGCTTTGAGGGAATAAACACAGAGAGCAGACAGATCGGAAGGAGTATTAGTATTGATCGATTCACTCTGACTAAATGCAGCGAACAGCACGTCATGTTGAGCCGTTATCCCTAGTTCTCCCGCCAAAACTGATCCAGCTTTTCCGACAAACGCAGCTTGTACTAAATTGTATCCATAATTTCCACCGCCTTCACCGGTACATGACATAGGGATTTCAGTGTAAGAATAATAATTCTCATCGTCATGACAAACTCGGACTAATTTGCTGTAGTATGTGTCAGAGCCAACACCTCTCAACTGGGTCGTCAAAAAGTAACTGAATCCTTCCGAATTGAAGCCGTATACATAATTTATAGGATAGCGTTCGCGAGATAGTGAATTGACAAACATTCTCGTTCCAGTCGTTACCGCCGTTCTAGCTATCATAAATAGACGGTCGTCTTCAAGAGATCGACTGCTTACAGTAGGAACTTCCGAGCGGTAGGGCGAGTTGCCTGTGAAAGTGACGCCTACATACATAACTTGCGTCATCGGGGGATTCGGCGGACCCGGCGCGATAAACGCCACTGTAGAAGCGGTCGCATTGTTCGCCACCACTGGCTCACGCACTTCGCGCACATCGTGAGAAATATTATTCAAGTTTCGTACAGAACACAAGCCTTGCAGAACCGAACCACATGTTATCAGGCGGCTAGTCGCGTAGTCAATCACTAAAGCTTTATTCACATTGTCCGTGGGTTTCTTCACATAATTAGAGGGGCAGTCGAACGTGCAGAGGGCGGAGTCGTTGACAGGGCCCGTGATGATCGACTGTGCTACTTCCAGGTCGGGCGAGAGTTGGTAAATTCTGTTGACGGCGCCGACGTACACCCGGCCGGTGTTGCGGTCGACGGCCAGATGATTGAAGAACGAATAGGGCGCCGTCACGGGGTCGGTGAAGGTGAGGACCACGTCCTGCGAGGCGCGCGCGGCGGCGCACGCGGCCCCCAGGGCCAGCAGCACGCGCCACATGGCGCGGGCGCATGTGGCCGGCACTCTACCGCGCGCGCCGCCGCCCACTCGTCGCACTGCAGCCGCCCGCCCGCCCCATACATCTGCAACGCGAGACACCCACTCAGGCGCACTGCCCGCGCCCGTGCGTCGGACCAGCCGCTGTCGCCGCTTCGTTCCCATCGCACCGCACCACTCCACCGCCTGCTACTCGCCTATGTGCTACTATACAATGGTCCAGTGAAGCCTGTTAACGATTCGACGATGAGGACCTATCGCGTAATTTACTATATTATTTTGCCGCGGTGCGCACGAGTACACGTATCGGCTCGGAGAGGTCCAGTGCGGTCGGAGCGAATTCGCGAACTGTTGCGGGGACACGCGGTGACCTTCATCCCAGATAAACGTTATCGGTACTAACCTATTTTAACTGCATTTAAATGCTGTACTATCAATATCTCAAATGGTATGTCATTAATGACTTTCGGTCATATTTATCTACCTGCACAATTTCATTAGATTTGATTCGAGAACATTGTTGTTAGGTATTAAAATGGTTGAGCGATCGCGAGCTACTGATAAACTAAGCCCTATGTTGAGTTAAACCACTAGAGCTCAGTTAAGTCATAAGCCGGTGACTAATCAATGAACCGGTTAAAAATAGGTTAGTACCAGGATAGCGCGGGCGACCCCGACGCGGTCAGTGCACTGATATAAGTCACACGCCGACGAAAGCCTCAGCATCATCATAAAGGGGATTAACTAAAATAATAATTTGGCATGCTGTTCGCAACGAGGGAGTGAACGTGGTAGCGTAACGATAAAATAATGAAAAAGAAAAAATCGGAGAAACGAAAAACATCGAGAATTCGAAACACCGAGTTATGTATACTCACAGAAACGCCATTGTGGTGTACGATGCGGGCTTCAAATGTGTATTTAGTTCTATATTGAGATCATAAGCATGTGAGGCGCACTCTCATAGTGCGGTTACAGCGCTGCGAGCTCGTGCACGAGACCTGAAACAACAAACGTCATGTTTAAAGCCCCTTAGGGCTCCGTTTGAGAGCGATTTACGTTCCATTATTTTAACCCTAATAGTGGAGCGCCTGGGGGTTTTCACCTCGGATTAGAGTTATAGTGAATGAATTAATATGATCGATGTGGGATATTGTTTTTTAAACTATAAATTGCAATGTTTACCCATTATTTTTTTGTGCTTATCATTGTTTCATTGTTTAAACAAATTATTATGAAAAAATAATGTTTAACCATATATTTTCACTTTAAACAGTATTTTTTATTTATTTATATGTTAAATCTTACCTGAGTAGACATATAGGAACATTTTTCAAAGATACTTGTGTATAAAAATAGCAGTAGGGATCTCGAACAGTGGAGGGGAGAGCGGAGCGACAGCTACTATGTACAATGAAATTTCTCGGCCAGTTTAATTATAAATGAAACGTACTCTATTGTGTACATTTAAAAAAATAAGGTAATTAATTACGACTAATGAAAAGAAAAAAAAATATTAGTACAAAATCTGTTTATTTAAATACAGTAAAACCCGTTTAAGACGATTTCACAGGGACTCAACCAAAAACGCGTCTTAAAGCGGGAAAGCGTATTATGCGGGATATAGGGAAATAAAAAACGGACCTACTACATACGTATGTATTAATATTAGGTATTGAATTGTACATTTCAAAATTATGTACGTTATATAAAGTGCCGTGTATCTATCACGTTATTTAAAATAATCACTTATTTTAGTTTGACAAAAAGATTTTGAGGCATTAGAAATTACAAGTTTTTTAACGTAATTTAACTTTTGTAGTGCGTCTTCACTTTGATTCAAAGAAGTTACATAGCGTCTTAAATCATTAACTGCTGATAAAGCCTGGGCGTGTGACGAAATCGGAGTTGACTCATCTTCTTGATCATTATCACTTTCAGCCTCTTCTTGTGTATTATTCACATTCTCAATAAGATCTTCAATTGATTGAATTTCGTACAATGGAAGAATATCCAGGAAAACCCTGCAGTATTACGGGTTCTTCTTCTTCCAACACGACGTCAACCTGGTTATTTCTGAAACCTGCTTTCTTGAAACAATTTTGAATGGTTTCAGGCTTAATTGCTTCCCAAGCAGCTGCAATGTTTAGAATTGCATCATGCACAGTCAAGGGTCGCTTGCTATCAGGGTCTTCTATTTCCGCCGCTGGCCGCTGCCGCAGAGGTAATATGTGTTGGCGTTAGGCGTATTAAACGGGATGACGAATCGTATTAAGCGTTAAAGAATGTATGAAAACATGTCTCAAGTTGTAATAAAATGTATATATTTTTGTTCTTATTGTTATTTTTATTCTTTTTACTAGCTTTCATTTGATACCCATATTGCTACGGAAAAAAAAATCAACTCCCCCTCCCATTCCGCCATTTGCGGGCGCCAGTTTGAAAATCTATATAGCCTATGTCACTACTACAATTTAGACAAATCGAACGACACCTCATATGTCAAAAACCGTCCAGACGTTTGGGCTATAGGGCGTGCCAAAGAAATGGACATACATACACTCGAAAAACATAACCCTCCTTCTGTCGCAGTCGGGTAAAAAACCAAATTTTTACAGTTATAGAAACACAATATTCACAGAATACGTGTTACTTGCAACTAAACTGGCCGAGAAATTCCATTGTACATAGTAGCTGTCGCTCCGCTCTCCCCTCCACTGTTCGAGATCTTTACTGCTATTTTTATACACAGGTATCTTTGAAAAATGTTCCTATATGTCTACTCAGGTAAGATTTAACATATAAATTAAAAAAAATACTGTTTAAAGTGAAAATATATGGTTAAACATTATTTTTTCATAATAATTTGTTTAAACAATGAAACAATGATAAGCACAAAAAAAAAATGGGTAAACATTGCAATTTATAGTTTAAAAAACAATATCCCACATCGATCATATTAATTCATTCACTATAACTCTAATCCGAGGTTTTACGGTTTTGAATGCTCCAGGCACTCCACTATAAAACGTTAAACTCATTTACCATATTTCACAAGTTTCATTCAAAGAATATCGGCTGTATTTATCCTATAGCCAATTAGATGGACATGATACAGTAATGAGGTGTCAAATCAAATTACATAACGTGATAGATGAGATCGTTAAGTCGGTTTCTTGGAGCTTTTACTTATTGCAAAAGTATTAGGTACAAGTTTGGGATTATTTACAAAAGACGGCATTAGCAGTCATACATTTATAATGATATTTTAATGATGTTTGCTTTCCAATTTATTATCTAAAACAAACAAAGGAGAAATCTCTTAAGCTATTACTGAATGACAATTAAGCGTTATTATAGTTAAACATTATTTAAAATTAGCTAGACCGGCAATTCGGTTCAATTCTGTTGACCTTTGACTTATTTATTTTTTGTTTATTTGTCGAGCGTAATGGATAAACTAACAAAAACTGAAGTGTCGAATTTTGAAATAGCATCGTCAAGGGAGCATTTCTTGACTTCTTTTGTAAGTTTCGAATACATGTCAATGTTACTCTCCACCAAAAATATCCCCCGAGAGTCAAGTTCGTATTGCTCCACAAATTACCCAATATTACATCCATTAATGGGACCATTCGTTCATTCTTACTATGAAGTGGGTTTCAGTGTCGTCGACCCATCTCCAATGACCTACTTCACTTATCATTCTTGGCCACCATACAGGGATTTGTACAGCATTAGCTGGCAACCTCATTCATCACAAATGTTTGTTGTTGCTCGCAATCTAAGGCACTTGTAGCGTTTCGTGGACGAAAAAAGACATAAATAGCCCAAACGTATTCCCTTTAAAGGCGAGTAAACGATAAGGATGATGTATTGTCGGTTAGAAACGTAAATTTTACTTTGTTCAAGTAAATTCGACATCTACTATTATTTGGGAGCTCCTATCATAATACAGAATTTCGGATTTTTAAGTTCCTATACTATGAAGTGCCTATTTCACCACCTCATACGAATTCTGTTCCATTTTTAATTTATTTGATGATTAGTGGCTACTCGGGCATTGTGAAGACCTTAAGAGAAGTAATTGTAACCTAAATGTATGCTCAAAGATTTAAAAAATTTCGACGGTATCAGGCTCATTCAGAGAACAGAGAAAAGACACTAGCCTGCTTATGTAACCCATTGTCACTATAATATTATTATGACTAGATCAGAAAACGTGATTTTGTCTAGTCGTGACTTCTTCCTTCGATGACCTGCATAGCTCCGGAAGGTCATGTTAGCTAATTTCTTAGTACATGTATCTTCCTAATTATAATATAAACTTTTGATGATTAATCTAATTATTAGTCTATGTATTAACCAAATACGATACATCAAAATCCCTTAGTACGTCGAAATTATATAAATAAGGTACCTACCTAATAAGTTTCGTTTTACTTTTATATGGCTAGGACTAGGACCCGTTTAATTTTTTTTTTTTTTTAGTAACCTATCTTTTAGCTTTCAATGCATGCAAAATCGTTTCCGAACGATAATTTAAATTAGGATTTCGTGTGCTTATCATTTCAGGCCCTTGAATATTGATTGGTGGGCGTAACAAGCAGTAAGCGAAATACAAAGGAGGGAGATTCTACTGCATTTTCGAACGAAAGATAGGTAGGTATATAATATCCTTCACGACAGGTAGGTACTGTGTGTTGAGGGTGGTGCTGAAATAATCTAACTAGAACCAAGATATAAAAGGGCAAATTCTTGTAACTGGATGTAATAAAAATCTTGTGTTGATCCCAATTCAATGTCACATCAATCAGGGTATATTTTTATACATTTTTCATTTAGGAAAATACTACTGGAGGCATTTATGAGATTAAGAGTCCATCGAAACATTTAAATAATTAAACATATGACGAGAAACAGCCATTTGTTGATGTTTTTGTACCTATAGAATTTATCGTGAGCTAGTAACGTGAAATATTTCATGGTAAGTAGCAATAAAAACCTTATGAAGAAAGTATCTAACCCAACTAATGTTTTGTCAAATTATCTAATTGATAGAAGTTTTAATTGGAAAAATTACCAAACAACGGGTAGGACAGTGCCGAAAATGTAATTTTTTTTTTTTCAATTACATAGAGCATATTCTTTTTTCAAAATACATTTTTTTCTTTCGGCAATCCGCCCCTAAGATGACTCATCGCCCGGGATATTGAATGCAACACATTAATTTTACGTTTTTGTTACCAAGTCCAACTGAGCTCCCACTTTTTTTTAACAAAAGCCACCATTCGTGTAACGAAAGGTCCGCATTGTAAAGACCTAATTACCAATCCATGGTACCTACCTACCGATTGTAAATTCTTACATCACGTCAGAAGAATTATCTTGTTTCTTTAGGGTTCCGTACCCCAAGGGTAAAAACGGGACCCTATTACTAAGACTTCACTGTCCGTCCGACCGTCAGCCTGTCTGTCACCAGGCTGTATCTCATGAACCGTGATAACTAGACAGCTGAAATTTTCACAGATGTTGTATTTCTGTTGCCATTATAACAAAAATTGCTAAAAAAGGTTATAATATAGGGTCTAATGTTGAATAGATAATGGTACGGAACACTTCGTGCGCGAGTCCGACTCGCACTTGGCCGATTTTTTTAATTTACTTTATTAGTTTCGTAAATAGTTAACGAAAATTATCATTCAAATGTCTCCAGTTTACATTTTTATCAGTAATTTAATTTAATTTTGTCATATAAATGCTGATTCGGTATTTACCGTAAGTAATGCCGGTAAATTTCTGCAGTGTTGAACAAAAATATAATTTACATACTAACCTACAAAAATACCTATAATCACGTATTATCAGAAAACTGTATTCTTATATAAGATTAATAATCTGTGCACTGACAAAATTTCTACCAGAAAAAGTGATTTGCATAAAATATGGTCATCTGAATAAATAATACCTATCACACGATGAATAACTACCTATTTCTAGTGATTCGACATCCTTATCAATTTAATCGATTGCACCTATTCATTGATTTCTACGTCCGTTGAAAATACCTAACCACAAATACCTACATAGAATAATTTGAAGATGAAATTCAATAAAACCTTTTTTCTTCTAACATTTTAAAAGGACAGGTTTACAAGAGCCTGAATAACCTCAAAGTGTAAGAACACGATAACATTTTTAATCTCATAGAAAATGAGTCATAAAAATTCATCATAGATTAGGTTCAAAGTTCGAACGAATTATCACTATTCAAGAAGCACACTGTTTATTGATAAAAATGTAAATAACTATGTTCACGCACAGCTAAATTTATCCAAGTACCAGAATTTAGTTAGGACCTCACAGGGCTCCGATGTTAAGAAAACTGGTCGTTTGTCATAGCAGCTTGAACGTTTTCGGGTTTCAATACGAAACGGAACTCGCCTTATCGAATAGACAACACTGAGTATCTACGGTGCACGACCGAGGACCGCGCGACCCGACCGGTCTACCAGGCCTACCGATCGTGCCGCAACATTTTGATTACATTCCCTGCCTCCACCCACTCGGTGTAATCTACCACCTACGCACACAGATGTCGTAAAAAAACAAACCTATGTTAAAAATTACGTTATAAAAACCTTAAAAACGTTTATTTCCATCAATATCTATCAACAAAATCCCTTCTGTCTGTGGGAGAAAAGAAAGTCAGCCATTACCGCGCACGCGAGTCGATAAACGGAAGCCATTCCAATAAACGCCACGCGTTCTTTCTTCACGAATAGTCCGCTGCACTAGGATTAAAATAAAACTTACCTTTTTGCAGATTATCTGTTTGCTGGATAAACAACAATCCTTTAGAATCCAGGATATGGGAACAGCCGTGAGCACTATTGCACCACACACAATTTTCTTTGTATATTTTTTCACTTAAACGTAAGGAACACTTAACACCACAAGCGACGGTTTAAATCACAACATTATACTTATAAAAATACCTCTGTCGGATATTAAAGTCCGTTACAATGAGTAAAATAGCACGTTTGCTCAGGGAGTCCACGACAAGAGCATCAGTCTTCGTACATCGCCGTGGAATGATTTTGGTTTCGCTTTTCGAACGAGTCTAGGCGTGACTCTGACCCGATAAAATCCGAACATAGCCGATTCGGATAGGATAAGTCACCGTTATTTCCGCTAGAGGCGCTTTCGTCTTTGGATGCGTTCCAAATTTTACAAATTCGTTTACTTTTCAACATTATTATTATTTACATTAGTTTTAATTTAATAAATATAAACAATTATTTATTAAAAAATAATTCATTTAAAATAAATTGTCATAAATCATTGGTGAATGTAATAATTAAATGCAAAGAAAAAAGTATTAAGCTACCACAGACAATTTTGTTTATAAAATGAGACAGTACGTACAGTTAGCCACGTATACAATTAATATATAAAAAGAAGGGTTTTCTAAGCATGAATTCAATTTAAGTTCTATGATGACTAGGCTGGGTATCTACGAATTAAAAATGAAATATGTATAAGCTTTAAGGCTGGTAGGCCCAATTTAGTGATTTTTGATTAGTTGAATTTGTCTCCACCTATATAAAAAGTAGAATAACGATAAAAATATGGAAAAAAAATACATTATTTATTGATTCTGCAGTGGTTTGCATCTGATAGTTCACTGGGTTTAAATATTTACCAAAATAATGCATTGGTTGAAAATCTCGGGTCCTGATATCCAAACATTCACCTCTTATAAGAGATATATTATTAAACATGAACATTATTTATTAAATAAATTTATTATTTAATAATAACAATAAAAACACCGCTTATCGTAAAACTGTAACAAACGACATAAATTAAAAAACTGATTCACTTAATTACTATTACAGTTGTTAGGACAAGTAAACTCATACTTAAATTCAAAACTTTTATTTGTCTACCACATTGTAATAAATAAATAGTACATGGAATAATAATTATATTGTGGACCCTGTCGAGCACGCAAAAATGAGGAGAGAGGAAAAACAATGGTATGGAGGTAGTTGCAGCATTGGTAAGTATTTTTAATTAATAATAAAAGTACAACAGTATGTTTTATTTTCTGCATGAGCTACATAAAATATACCAATATTAATCGATCATAACGTAAACACCATGATTTAGCATTTAAACTTCTCTAAACAACAAACAGCTTTTATGATTAATGTTTATGATATTATTATAATTTCAGCCACCTAATTTTGAAGGTTTATTTTGTTGGCAATGGTTTTCTATTTTTATTCTTTATTCCAAGTATGTAAGATTGCTACAATAATGTAATATTGTTCCGTAATTGGAATGGTAAACTTATGAATTTTTAGTAATAAGTAACTTCATGTTTTGAATGTATTTTATATTTAGAATTTATACTATGATATTAGTACCTATCATCAAAAAGTTATCTAAGTCTAGGCTACTTGTAGTGTCAATAAATATTAATTTTGAATAATAGCCGCTTGATATTACCAAAGTCTTCACCCGCCAGTGTCAAGTTCACTGACAAAAAAATAATGAACGTTCTGTACATAGAATTTATTGATTAAAAATTTTAAAATTATTATGTATAAATAATCATTATCCACAAACACAAAGCAGTTTTTATTTGTAATTATATTTTAATTGTTCTAAGAAAGTGATTTTTCGATTTGAGAATTAATTTTCTTCTCGTCCCGGTCAATACTGTCATGTCATAGACTAATCATACTTTCTTCTTTCTTTTTAGTCTGCGACAATTCGGAAGGTTTTTTTTAGAACATTTTTGAAATCATTTGAAATCGAAACATCAATTTATTCTCCTTTTCAGAAAAAGCGGAGCAAAAGGTTTTTTTCTCAAAATTATGGCTGGCTGTTTCAAATTGACTACTTCTACGTTATTCAACCCAACAAGAAATTTAAGATGCATCATCAGGGCAATAGAGAGATCGAGTTTTTCGACTTCAAGTGTCATAGCGGTAAGTTGCGTAACCTGAATGTATGTTTTTTTTTTAAAGAATTATGCTGCTGACGCTGGTATAAGTATTTGATGCTGGACCTTAAAATATATGTCATAAGTACCTTCACGACAGAAGCCTTTAACCCTGATTCACATATTGCACAGTCAAGAACTAAGTTTTTAGGAAATCAAGCATATTTCCTCTACATTGTGCTTGTCAGCCACCGGTATCTTTATAGCTCTAGGTTTGGGCAGGCTATTTTTAACAGTTGTATGTAACAGACCTACTGTACATAAGTATTTGTATACATCACAATATCTTCTTTTGGAACCAGGTATCCCTTAGGTTGGTCCAACTACAAGTTCTTGTAAGAATACAGTGAGAAAAATTTCAAAAACTAAATTGTTTTCAGTGTGTAAGGGTCAGATTTCCTTTCTGCATCTAAACTTTATTGGTTCTACAAGCTTTCTTCACAGCAAGCAGATTCTGATATATTGCATTTAGGTTCAATCGGGTCAAATGACCCGAGATTGCATATTCATGTTCTTATCACATTCTGATGTACAGATAAGGTTTAAATATAAAAATAGTAGCAACAATTATGGACCCTGATGAGCACTTACTCTCTTTACCTAAAAGAGAAATTTGTAATTCTTACAACAACAATACTGTCCATACAAAAAATCACTTACATTAATATAAAACAAAAACATATTCACAAACATTATAATGATATGTATATGGGGAGGCTTTTGGCTGAGTAACAGCCCCACCGGTCTTCTAATCAAAGATTAAGTTGCTCTTGGGTCTGCGGATGAGTGAAACTATATATAAATGGTCATTTATAATGTTCACGTCTAAAATCATGGTTTAGAGTATTAGGACCAACTGAGGTGGACTTATAGATAGATTATAGCATCAAAGTTAGTTAACTTTTTAGCTCATCTCACATTGTTCTGATTCTTTGCATAACTACTAAACATTGAAAATTACAATTTATTCAACACAATACTTAGCATACTGCAATGGCAAAAAAACCAAATAGGTGTTTTCTGAAACAAGTAATCAATTAGTAAAGAACAACCTAACTATTATATCTACAACTAGCTTCTGCCCGTGACTTCGTCCGCGTGGAATAGTGGTGCTCCGCTCCTATTGGTTTTAGCGTGATGAAATATAGTCTATAGCCTTCTTCAATAAATGGGCTATCTAACACTGAAAGAATTTTCAAATCGGACCAGTAGTTCCTGAGATTAGTAGCGTATGCAAAAAAAGTTGATCGATGAATTAAAAATATGGTTGATTTCTTACACCTTGTGTCCGAACAACCCAAATATCTTACGGAACCCTATTTTTTCCAAAAAAAAATTTTGCCTATGTTACTCGTGGATAATGTAGCTTTCGAATGGTGAAAGAATTTTTAAAATCGGTCCAGTAGTTTTTGAGCCTATTCATTACAAACAAACAAAGTTTTCCTCTTTATAATATTAGTGTAGACAAAGCAGCTGGACCACTTTAGATGAAATTTAGTATAGAGATGAATGGAATCCTGGACATATTTATAGGCTGTGTAGTTTCCTCAGTATGCTGGTATAATAATTACGCTATTATCACAAATGACAGTCTTTTCGATGCATAGATATGCATCGAAAAAACTGTCATTTGATATTGATATTGATTCGCTTGATATTGTGTTGTCTTCTTAAAATATAAAATTTTGTAAACAAGAACTGCTTATGCCTAGAAAATTAACCTATGTCACCCGGGATATAATAAATCAATTATTGACACCATATTAATCGACATTAACTGAGTAATTAAGGTGTAGATTTCCAAAGTCATAACCCTTTCTTTGCTGTAGTGTGAAACGAGATGCAGACACAGCTGATAAATTATGATTTAACTTTTACGGAGAATTATTGATTTATTGAAATTAATGTATTAAATCCCATCCATTTTTGGTCAGGCACAATTCCCTATTAAAAAACGTGCGAAAAAATCTGCCAATGTTCAAAGTTCGCGACTGTCACTGGCAGGCAAAATTCCGATTTTAAAAATTTCGGCTACAAAAAAAAAAAGAATAATATTTTTCGTAATTTTTATTTGACATCAGTCAGTTTGACTTAAATATTTTTTGTGTCAGTTTGAGTAGTGAAAATTTTCGTGTAATTTTAATATTTTTAATTCAACTATCTAACACTAAATTGTTGTGTGTATTAATTATTTAAATAAAATGGCGTGTCCAATATGTTTGGCGGCGCAGGGGAAAACTGCTGTATCCTCTGTACCACCGGGTGTTGGTATGGTAAGTCCGCTTCTGCTGAGGGTTTGTATCTGGCTAATACCTAAGGCGGTGAGGTATTAGTAACAGATAGGTATAATCGAATAAATTATAGGTATCTTGGTATCGATAAAGACGATACCTACTCACTACACTACACTTTAACTAGTGACCATCGTTATTCATTATGAACATTTTCAATTCTGGTATCGTCTTCAGTTATGAAGAATGCGATATGAATCTGTTTTCCTTCTGAATCGCCCGCGCATCCATTGATTCTGATATATTATTCTTCAGTCTTATCAATTACTGCGGAATTAATACTGAGGGTGCAAGTCTAAGCAGCTAAGCGGACTTGTAGGAATTTAATCCGTTCGTGCCCACCACAGTATCTGACAGACATCTAAAATAACATTAACTCTGGTTTAATGTGAAGTTTGGAAAGTCTTTTTTGCAAATTTCGGGACTCCATGCATAGTGACAATATTTGGCGCACATTGCATTCAGATAACCGAATTATTTCTAATTTTGACACCCGAAATCTTCATACTGACGGTATTAATGAATTCAGATATCTACAGAGCAAAAAACGTAAGAATTTACGTGAAGTTTAGACCACGATATCGTTAATTAATACTTCGCCGTTAGCCCAAATTCCATTGGCATCAGAATTGGGTGAACGACTGAATGTAACGCAATCGTCATTGAAAGCAGAACAGGCGACCTTGACACAGTGACCAATATCTGAAGATTAGACAAGCTGAAGAAACTGAAATTTTTATTCGAATATCTAACTGTTACAGTAGCGTCAATACAATACAAATATTCTTTATTGTACACCAATTACACTAAAAACAAATAGAGAACAAAGAGTAAACCGTCCAATTTATGCAACGGTGATGACATGCATCATGTAGGCGATTTTCGATAAATCAAAAGCCTCACCTAAATTCATTTAAAGTTATCCTCCTTCTTAAGGCACTCTTCACCACAGCCATATTTAAACAGACTGCATTTTCAAACAACGCACTTCGCCTTCCACACTAAAGAACTTATTTGTTGGTGCGTTGCTTATCGCTGCCCTGGCATTTATTCTTCCTTTGTCTATTATACCAAATTTGAGACACAAAACAGATCAAGCCTGAAATTGGACTAATATCTTTTAACAGACCCCAAAAAAGGAGGAGGTGCTCAATTCGACAGAATTTTTGCTTGAATTAGTGTTGTCTTGTTACAGCGAAAAGAGCGCGACACTATGGGAGAGTTGGATGTGCCCGATGACAGACTATACGGGTCCCAGACTGTCAGGTCTGTCATGAACTTCCCCATCGGAGGCATCGAGGAGCGAATGCCGGTGAGTTGTTAAACATCTGCTCTATTCTAGATTTTTGGCCAAATTACACAAAGGTGGCCAAATGTGGCCTTAGATTGTAGCAAACGAGCATAAATTGAAGATGAGCAGGCCTTTGCCCTGAAGTGGAACCACTAGGCTAACAAAAACAGCTAGAGTTGCGCACAGAAGTCATTCATAATTAGTATTTCTAATGAAGCGTTAGCGTGAATAACGAAATTAGAAGGAAAACGTAACAAAGTTTTTGCATTATGCTCTTGTAAGTTCATCTGGTAATCTGTCGAAGCAAGATTTTAATGGGCTTTTATATTTATAGTACCCAGTCATCGTTGCCTTCGGTATTCTGAAGAAGGCTGCTGCTAAAGTCAACCAGGAGTTTGGCCTCGACAAGAAGATAGGTAAGAATCTTACAGTCCTGAAGACATCTTAAAAATGAGTTTTCGATATTTTTTGTCGATATGTACTGTGTTTAAACATAGTATCTGACTGAGTCGCAACTGTAATCGTTCTCATTCATTCGTGTACGTTTAAACAATGTTACTGCAAAAGACACAAACATACCTGCATATATAAAATAGTGTAGTTTTTTTTCAATTTCCCAAAAAGTGTTTTTGGACTGCCAAAAGAGTGACGTTTTTAGAGTTTAATAAAAAAAAAATACACATTTCTTGACAACACAAGAATGACCTTAGAAAGGGTCGTAATATAAAATAACAGTAGTCGGTACGTAACTTGGCAAGAATCGTAACTAGTTTTTCTCTTTTCTCTATCTTCTACATATAAATGTTTAAAAGTAAATTAATACAATAGACGATAGTGTAATGACAAGCATTGAAAGTGTTACTTTTGGATTGCACTGAGCGCAAACTTGTTCAAACTACTTTTAAATCTTGCCAAGTTATGTGACTATAGTAATTTGAACTAATGTGTTACATTGCATATTACAGCCGCTGCTATCATGGAGGCTTGTGAGGAAGTGATTAACGGCAAGCTGTACAAAGAGGGCCACTTCCCTCTCGTCATCTGGCAGACTGGATCTGGTACACAGTCCAATATGAACACTAATGAGGTAATCAAAACAAATTATACACCAAAAAAGTATATAGAGGATTTAAAACTTATCAATTGTTGGTGATGAAGCGATTCTGTTGTCCCTTATAAGGGACATAGGGCTCTAAGAAGAGATTTCCATTTTTTGCGATCTTGTGCGGCGACTTCGAGGTCCTTCCAGCCGAGACCAGTTGATGCAGCCTCTTTCCACCTGGAGGCGGGTGGTACGGGGTCGGCCCGGCTTCCAATTTCCAAATTAAAACATTAAAAGAAAAGGTAGCTTATTATATTAGCTTAACAAAATACACTTTATTGTCTTCAGGTTATTGCTAACCGAGCGATCCAGATTATGGGTGGCAAGTTGGGCAGTAAATCTCCCGTTCACCCCAATGACCACGTGAACAAGTCGCAGAGCTCCAACGACACGTACCCCACAGCCATGCACGTAGCCGTCGCCATGGAGCTGAGGGACAGGCTCATGCCCGGCCTGGTGGAGCTCAGGGATACCCTGGAATCCAAGGCCAAGGAGTTTGATAAGATCATTAAGATCGGCAGGTTGGTATCATTTTTTCGTTAGTTGAATCAGGATTAGAGGTCATTATTATTGAAATAAAAGCACTAGCTTTAGTGATAGCCTAGGGAAGTCATGATGGCCTAGAGGTAAAGGCACTTGCACCTCGTGTATGAGTGTACAGGTTTGACTTGGCAAGTACCAATGTCACTTCTAAAAGCATATGTGAAGGAAAGCATGGTGAGAAAGCCTGGACTAATAAGTCCCAAATCGCCAATCCACCTTGAGCAAGCGTGATGATCAATGTCTTTCTCTCAATTAAGAGAGGCCTCTGGTAAATGCGATTGTGAGTTTGTTTATTTTGCTTTTAAGGTAAAATTTATGAGGCCCTGCAGAAAGTGGGTGGTTGATTTGGATGAAATTTGGTACATACATAGTTTACTATTTGGATCTACACATGGGATAATATTTAAGCGGGCGTGTGCAAGTAGAAAAAAAAACAAATCATTTATTTCAACTAGACCATTTACAGGCACTTTTTAATTGTCAAAGAGTCATAAGTCTGTCAGTTTGTCGAAAATAAAGTTGAAGCTATTTGCCCATTCCCAAGCGTAGATTCCTAAGGAGAAGAACGGGCAAGAAACAGTTAGTAGTTCCCTCAGGATGCGGGTAAAACTGCGGGAAACAGCTAGTATTCTTATAAATATAAAATAACATGTGACTGACTCGCAGGACCCACTTGATGGACGCCGTGCCGCTGACGCTGGGCCAGGAGTTCAGCGGCTACGCCACGCAGCTGACGTTCGGCATCGAGCGCGTGTGCAGCACGCTGCCGCGCCTGCACTACCTGGCGCTGGGCGGCACGGCCGTCGGCACCGGCCTCAACACGCGCATCGGCTTCGCGGAGAAGTGCGCTGCCGAGATTGCCTCAATTACAGGTACAAGTTTCACAAAAAATACACTCCTACCTATATACTCCTCTGATACCCTTTCTTTAGGACTTGGTCACCTTATTTCCTGAATTCTGAACCTATCATTTGCAGGAATTCCATTCGAGACCGCACCAAATAAGTTCGAAGCCTTAGCCAGTCATGACGCAATGGTGGAAGTGTCAGGAGCGCTCAACACCATCGCTGTGTCTCTCATGAAGATCGTTAACGACATCCGTCTGTTGGCGTCGGGACCCAGGTGCGGTCTGGGCGAGCTGATGCTGCCGGAGAACGAGCCTGGATCATCCATCATGCCGGGTGAGCAATATCTTCACCAGGCAAAAGGCCTCTACTTATACAGAGATAAATGTTTTAAAAGAAATTGTTCCCACACTTGCTCAAGTCGGATTTTAAGTTCAGGTTTCCTCACAATATTTTCACTTGTTAGTCAGTGTGTCCACTTTACTTATACATATGTATACTAGCTGTTTCCCGCGGTTTCACCCGAGAGAACTACTTCACGCACCCGGATAAAAGTGGCCTAAAACCTTCTCCAGGGTAACCTCTATCTCGTCTCCTCTACCAAATTTTATCCATATCGGTTCAGCTGCTCTCGAGATTTGCGCTTAGCGACACATTCAGCTTTTCATTTTTGTTATAGATGACTGTGACAAAGTCACATTGGTTTACAACCATCACATTCGAAAGAAAGAAGAAAGAGAAAACATTTATTGACACAACATAATACAATCACATGGGAATAAAAAAATATATACAACAATAAAAGACACTTTAATGAAGACTGGTGAGCAACTACACTTTATTTTCCTCAGTTAAATAATTGTTGTAATATTCCAGGCAAGGTGAACCCGACGCAGTGCGAGGCTCTCACCATGATAGCGGCGCAGGTGATGGGCAACCACGTGGCCTGCACCATCGGCGGCAGTAACGGGCACTTCGAGCTCAACGTGTTCAAGACCATGATGGTGGCCAACGTGCTGCGATCCATCACACTACTTGGTGAGCATATGATTGCATAACGTACGTGTTATGAGTGGTTGGAGTGTTATTTGAAATGCAATAGGAACAGCCCCCTAATTACGTAAGCCAATATCTTTCAATTTCAGTTGCAATACCTTTCATTTTGACAGTTCAATGATAACCATTGCTTCATTGAAAGTATCAATGAAATAAACCTCCAAAAATATGCAGCAATGTATGTAAAACTCCTTTTGATGGGTATGTCAATTGGATATTACAAATTTTTACTTACATTATAAATGCGTTAGTTTGTTACGATTTCACAGTAGATAGCTGATTTGGATGAAAATTTGTATGGAGATAGATGTGCGTTACAAGTTTCCTCAAAACGAGGGGACACAGTCTATTCATATACATAAAAAAATATTGCTGAAATGTATGAACACTTATCTTCCGAACGACTGCACTAAAGGATAATTCTTTTTGTGTTCGTTATTATCAGGACAAGGTTTATATAAAAGAAAAATTGATAAATATGGAACAGAAAAATAATGCCGGTACGAAGTTATACTGATAAAATATCTGGGCAGGTCGTACGTCAGACATTAGTATGGACATGTAAGCCTTTATTGTATGAGTTGGGATATTAAATATATTCTGCAATAAAAACACATTTGCAAGCGAAAATATTCGGACATAATAATATAATCCAAATCTCACTCTTGTTGTACTATAGAGATTAGAGATATAGGCATGATCCTTTAAAACTTTTATATCTCCAGGTGATGGCTGCACGGCGTTCAATAAGAATTGCGCGAAGGGCATCACAGCCAACACCGCCAAGATTCAGAAGATTATGCAGGAGTCGCTCATGTTGGTGACAGCGCTCAACCCGCATATCGGATACGATAAGGTGAGATTCATTTGCTTTGGGACACCGAGAAAATTTGTTTAAGATACTATTAGTTAATACATGAGCATTAAATAATTAGCAATAGTAGGTAACATTCGATTTCTATTCCCTCTTGAGGAGATGGCGGGATAAACTGGAAACCTACCTAAAATAATGGCCCCAGATTGCACAAGACCAGAACAAATGGAAGGAAGGAAGCGAGGTCTTTGCCCTGCAGTGGGACACAATAGG
The DNA here is from genome assembly GCA_963891755.1 of Pyrrhia umbra. NCBI lineage: Eukaryota > Metazoa > Arthropoda > Insecta > Lepidoptera > Noctuidae > Pyrrhia > Pyrrhia umbra. Next base: position 1,290,964 of record OY982931.1, on the reverse strand, counting down.
CTAAAATTAAAATAATCTCCTCTTGCATTTATTTCAGGCGGATTTAATGAATGCCTGTGTTGTATAAACTATTTTTACATTTCTTTCTGCATGTACTATTTTAAATTGTATCTGTCACATGACTTATTCTTCCTAATCGCATTTCAGGCCGCCCAAATCGCCAAGACTGCCCACAAAGAGGGCGGCACTCTTAAAGACACAGCCATCAAGCTAGGCATCCTCACCGCGGAGCAGTTCGACCAATGGGTCAAGCCCGAGAACATGCTGGGACCCAAGTAAAGGACCCTTACCTTCCACACGGAACGGGCGAAGAAAATTTTTGTGTTGCAATTAGACTATCAGCCAAGGAAAAAGTAGAATTTGAATTGTGAATTCCTACTTCCCGCTCCGGTTTCCCCTATCGCGTAAGACTTAACGTCACTGGTGTACTTGCAGTGGGCAGATAATGTATCATAATATTCATTTGGCTTAATTCGTGCCGAAAGCCATAATAATCTTTTAGCATTGTTTATTACGGGAAATTTCAGCAATAAATGACATTGATTAAATTCGAGTTCTGGTAGTCGCAGTATTAACCTTAACAAGCCAGTTTTGGTAGGTAAAAAATAACTGCGCTCAACTCTATACTGAATGTCAATGCTGAACATAATTCTGATAAATTTATAGAATGCTTATAAAATAATGGGCCTTATGAAAAATCGGCCAGTTTAATAGTTACGCCAAATGTATATTCAATGATATTTTTTTGTCTATAAATGATTACGCTTGAGCAAATAATTCTAAACAACTCGGATGGTCGTAATTATGATAGATAAGGGGAACCCATTAACTTTTAATTTGCTGCTACTACAAATTACTGTAACAATTTAATTTTCAGCAATCGTAGTGCCAAAAGGAACGTACAAAAATCTGGTTTCAGCATAAAAAACTATTTTTTTTTAAGAACAACAAAATTGTTATTTGCATTTATGTATCATCTACTAAGCAAAGTGTCTAGAAACGTCTCGTTTATATTGTCTTTACTGTGTTTGTTCATGTGGATTGTTCTATTTATACACTCGTTTACCATCGTCTGTCACTGTAATAGTAAATGGATTTTAATCAATTCATTTAATAAATGAAGTTCTGAACTAAAATTATATTTTTTATTTCTGAGATTTAATATATTTTTTCTCAAATTAGGATAATCAATCTACCTAGTAACAATACCAAAAGCACCGGAGGAGGTTAGCAGCTCAGCATAAAGTCATTCACGGCACACCAACAACAAAATTATTAGCATCACAATAAGTATTACTACATGACACCCAAAATTGATAGTTTCCAGCGTTATGTTCCAGGATACTACTACCTGACTACTTTTTCTTGAAACTCCAGCTAGGCAGTGAGACAGCCATTGACATTGAAAGACTGTATCTATTTTAAAAAGAAATTAACTGCTTAACTTTAGGCAAACTGATGAGACCAAGGTCAGATCCTTTATCATTCAGCATCTAGATGGTTTGGCAGGATATCAATCCTATGTTTTAACTATACGATTGGCGCATTGCAGTGGCTAAGCAAATGGCTGCCATGGTGGGTGTCGTAACACCCACTATGGGTGAGTATTCTGCGGGAATCAAACCAATGTCTGTTTTGTCTAGATCCTATTATTATTCCCATTATAAGTATATCTATGCACCACAAACCACAACACACGTAGTACCTACATCCACTGCGATACCTACACACACATGGCACATAATAATTATATGGCTATGATAACTGATAACGCGAGTAGGTAAAGGCCAGAAAAGGAAAAAAAAACCTCAGTTTTAATGCTTCAACTACATTATAATTAGCAACAATGATTAATATACACAGATAATACTAAAGTTACATCTTTGGTTTAGATATTAAATCACATCCGATTTCAATTTTGGAGATCTGTAGGAATGTAGGTAGATTTTATAATATAGAATGCAATGTGCATTTTTATTCTCATCTGCTATATATTGGAACACTTGACAATGGTCCTTCTTAACCATGGAATTACCTTAAACTATTACATAATTTCTTAGGTTTTTAAAGTGTGCTCTATTGCCATTGCATGTTGTCCAAGTTAACAACTTTTGTAATTTTTGTTTCAGCTCTGGCAATAACTCATTTCACTCATAATTTGTGTGCAATTTTACAAGACAAAATCTAAATTAATTTACATTAGGTATTTAGTAACTAAAAGATACCTAAATAGATAAAACTAATGACTATTCAGATCATAGACTAGTTGGACTACAATAAATGCATTCAGCATGGTTTGATATTGTGGAAGGCATCATAAGCCTGCATTCATTTATGTGACAAGATGCTACTTGTGCAAACAACTCCATTCATTTGTCAACCCTTGTTTATTATAAATACAATTCGTCAAATCCAAGAAAAATAATTTCCTCTAACATTTGCCGTAGCCTCTTGTCACATTCAGAAACAGTGAACATTATGTATAAAATTGTACTCTTAAAAAATTACTTAATTACATAAATACATCTTTGATATTCTGGAACTGTTTAACTGCAAGGTCGACGGGTAATTCAAAATTGTATGGAGTCAAGCGGTCTAAACTTTGCAAGGCATCTTGGAAACCCGTGTTCACAACATAGCTTGTCGATGAATAGTAGGCATCAATCAAGGATCTGCTTTTCAAAATTATATTTAACCAGATAACAAGTTTATGAGAGTTTAATGCTGCACAAACAAATGCTTTGAAATGAGCATCATAACTCCTTTTGTATGGCGTATGAGATGCCACTATGCTACCAATAGCACTCAATAAACTTTGCTTATTAGTTATAGCTGTCCCACCTACAATATCCAAGTTAAAACTTTGACTTAACTTCCTTGCTGGGGTGGAATTAAATCTGTCACCATCATTTAAGTCATAATAGCGGAGAATTAATTCCCAGACATGTGTAGCTCTTGAGGCAGATGATCTGCGAACAGGAAAGCACCCAATAATGGGGACAAGAGAGCTAGATTCAGGTCCCGTGAGACCATGGTGCAGTAAATCACGTAAGTTGACAGCTAAGTGTCTGCGGACTGCAGTTGTGAGAGGAGCATCATTGATAACAATACCACCTTCTTCAGATTCACTGTCATAGTTATCTACCAAAGTATGAGATGGTCTGTCTCTTGACACTAAATGGAGAACACCGTCCACAGACATCTCCAGTCTAGCTCGTAAATTACCCCAATGGCTTACGGTAGTTGATGATTTCCCATCATACCTTCTATTAGTATTAGGCGAGCAACCAAATTGTGATACAGTAAAAATCTGAATTAAAGTAGAAGCTTTCCTCATCAAGTTAATTGTTTCAGCTCTCAAATCATCATTGCTTTTGCTTTTACTAAAGTTTTTCTCAAAGGTCTCAGACTTTCCAACTTTTTTTGTTTCAGGGGCCAATTTAGTGCTTTTTAGTTCCTCATTCTTCATTAGTTTAATGAATTTCTGCATGTCCTCTATGTGTGCTTGCAGTTTGCTGATGATTTCATCTTTGGAGAGCTGCCTGTCTGCATACTGTCGGACGGCACAGTTGATTTGGTGCCTGAGCTCCTCTGCAGTGAGTGGTTGTTGGCATCCTTCTTCAAGGCTCTGGTCTATTTCAGTGCGTAAATGATCAATCAATGTCCTATGTCTACTGTCACCTGGTGTAGCCGGGTTTGCCGCAAAACGTTCCAATTCCTTCAGTTGTGTTTTAAGCCTATCGATGAAGTGTGCCTGTTTCGTGCGTTGGCGCGTTATTTTTCGTTCCAGCTCAACACATTCGCCACACGACGCGTCCCCTGAGCTTCCTTGAGGAGCGGCACGTGAATCGGGGACCCCGCGTGATGTAAACTCTTCGAGAGCTTTTAGCATTTCATCTTTCTCTTCCGGCGGGGCTTTCAAAATTTGTCGTAAACGAAACTCTACCTGCGCTAGATGTGAGGTCAGTGAGAACACAGACGATGATAAGATCTCCTGTTCTTCCTCCAAAGCATGTAGCCTGTCTCCTTGTGCCTGCTCCGGGGTGTTTTCGTCACATAAAGTCTCCTTGGGCGCTCCCAAGGGCTCGCACCGAGGTTCTTGCCAAATAGGGAAATCATTTTCTTCGTATTCACCGGGCGTATCCATATTAAGCTATGCTTATGTTAAATTTCACTAAGAAAACAGAGAACCAAACATGTTTTATTGATTTCTAATCAAAACTCCTGAAAAAAGCCTGAAAACTTAAGAAAGACGTCACAAAGGAAATGACATTTCGTTTGACGTCAATTGACGTCATCAATTTTACCCCCACCCCTGAATGATTTGAGTGAAGTTGAATGAAAATCATTATTTCCAGAATGTGTTATTAAAATTGTTTTTATGAAATACAAATTAAAATAAAATAAATTGAACTAGCTACTCCTAAACATAGTGTTATAAAAGTGTCAAGAATTACTTTCCTTAAAACTAAACTTTGTAGCGACATCTAGCGAAGGATTAACACAATGTAAACATAAGGTGATTAAAAATTACACCGCCCATTAGAAAGATGGCAGGAGAAAGACAAAACAAATGACGAGATTTAATAAATTAACTGATTTTCATTATTTCTTATTTTTTTAATGTTACTTCATGTTATTATAATACTATTAGGTAATAGTTTAGAAAGTGAACCTAATTTAAGCAGTAACACAACTTACTTAGCTACAATAAAATGTGTAAAATTAAATGTGAGAACATGAGGTATAGCAATTTATAGCAATCAATAAGCATTTGTATTGTTAATTTTTATGGTTCCAACAAAACCGGCATGGCCTACATAAAGGTTAAACCTAAATATCGGTAGGAAAATGGTAATTAGGCATGACTGATGTTTGTGTTTTACAGAATATCTCACCCTACCTTCACGATAGGAAATTAAATCTCTATTCGACATTATGTCGTCTGTTTATGTAGGTACAGTAAAAAAGGTAGGAAAATTATGTACCTACCTTAGGCAGGTACCTACCTAACGAATTTTCCACATGCACATCAAGAGATTATCTCGAATACTAATAATTCCCTCGCATTAACGTAAATAAATCTCCAATTAGGTAAATACCTACGTGTAATTTTAAAATGCTGGCCACGTCTATTTTTACCTGACTGCACCAGAAGGAGGGTTATGTTTAACGTGAAAGTTTTCACCGCATTAGGGAATTAAAATATTTCATAATTTTAAGTCATAAACAGAAGAGATAAAGATAATATTATCATCATCATCACAATATGATAACCCACGCCAAAGAAATGAATGAAATCATCTGACCGAACAAACATCTCCAATCAAACGTCTTATGTAACACAGAAACAAACGCTAATAATTATGCAAATAGCTACAAAGTTAAATCAAATATGTTAATTGATAACTCGTATCAGACTGTGGTTATAAACCACGGGAAATCAGTTTGGCCCCAACTCTCCACGCGGCCACACGGTCCTAACAATTTGATAAAGAACCCGTTAACAGTACCTACTACATACGTATAAAATCCGAGGGACAACATTCACTATAATAAGTTTAGTAGTGGGGTACCATCAGACCGGTTGCCAGTTACTTCGCCCCTCAAATGAGAACGTGGCGATCGAAAATTGTCGCAAAAAATCTTAATAAAGTCTGCTGACGGATAGCTAAGCGGTACTTTACAGTACAATCACGTAGAATATCTCAAATATCTGTGTGATTTTTATTTTTTTGTGCGACTAAGTTTTTAGTGCTTTCAAAATGGAATGCTCGTATTGTCATGGAGAAATTAAAGAAGTTAAAATGGTAAGTTTATTACAGAAATAAAGTAATATTTTATTACTTAAAATACACTATACTTACATATAAGTTGTGTATAAAAGTTGGCTCAGAAAAATTTACCTATAGGTACTTACCTAGTATGTCATAATATTTTTCTCAGTACATGCTCGTATTTGGAGCGGAGATAATTGGTGTGTATTGTGATAGATTGGTATATAACTGTATAATCACGATAATATCGAAATAGAAATTTATTATTCCTAAATGATATGATTAATAAACAAGAGCGTGTTTTGTTATTTAAATAAGTTTACGTAACAACTAGTAACCGGCAGGTCAAGTTCGGCGACACTGGCTTGTAAATTAAGTAGCACAATATCGCGAGAGAACAATCCTAACTACCTAATAATAAATGCGAAAGTGAGTTTGTTTGTTACGCCTTCACGGTAAAACGTTTGAATCGATTTGGATGACATTTGGTACGGAGATAAAAGGGATCTAGTAGACGGGTATATAGGCTACTTTTTATTCAGGCTTTAGTTCGCTTGGGACGCGGGTGAAACCGTGGGAAACAGTTTGATTATAAATGTTAATTCCTCGCGGTATGTGTCGCTTCTTTAGGGCGCTATTTCATCCTGCCGAGGCTGCAGGATGTTCGAAAGAGATACCGTGCCCCCGGAATACAAAAGGCTGAGGAAGGAACATGGATGGGTTTTAGTCAGTAAGAGTCTAATACTCCCTCCCGCGCCTCCCACGGCAGGAGGAGTCATTTGATGATTACCCTTCCGGAAAAAAAGGGGGTGGGCTTCAGAACTGTTTGAGAAAGAATTACCGCGGCCTTGGAACGCAATGGGCAATTGAGGAAACAAGAATGGGTTTTAGTATTTTGTATAACGTAGGCATCCAATAAGAAAGGATTTCCCGAAATTCTACCCCTAAGGAGGTGAAGAAGGGGGGCAAAGTTTGTATGAAACTGTCATTTCTTTTGTTTTTTTGAATTCGTATAGACCACGCGAGTGAAGCTGTTGGAGGAAAGCTAGTTTTTACTATAAAAGCATCGAATCAAACAGACAGAGACACACATTTATAGATACTTATTCCATGATATAGTATGAAATCGATGTGAAAGTTTTACGGGCCCGACTGCAATCATAATTGTTTTATAATTTGCGATTGGCTCCACTGTTTCATGTTAGTCTCGAAGTAGGCGAATACAAATGCTAATAATTGACCAAAAAAAACATCTACGACGAAGTGCAAACTGTCTGGACAAATATAGCGCTTGATTCGAGGGACATCAAAACGCGCTTTCACACTTGATGAGCGGTTTTTAGACGTTTATTTTTAATAGCGGAAGAAGTCCAATAAACTGTTCGGTAATACTTTATTAGCAATTTTTATAAAGATTATATTAATAAAGCCTTCTTCATATACTAAAGGTTCTCGTAGAAATACGTAGGTTGTATCGTAGCCAAGCCATGTTACGTTTGGGAACTACCTATAGAACATTTTTCCTCGCTATTATATAACAATAATTAAAAAATGGCCGTATGGTATGGAATATGGAGTAACTTCCTAACTAATATTATAAATGCGAAAGTGAGTTTGTTGTTACTCTGTCACGGTAAAACGACTGAATCGATTTGGATGCAATTTGATTCGGAGATAGAGGTGATCTAGGAGACCGCTATAGGCTAGGTTTTATCTATGTACCTACGTTAAATAGTTCCCTCGGGACGCGGTTGATATAGTTTTTAAATAAGCGGCGATTTTCTAGTTTGACTATCACACCGCTAGGTAATTCAAAATGGTACCTAGGTACGAGTACCATATAAGACTTACTATATTGAGATGGCTTATCACTAAATGAAATGCAAATGCTGTAGCAGTTTTTAATAGTTTCGCTTGCCGGATGTGCTCGGTTTACAAATGATGGCAACGTCAATTATTGCGTCAACCATCAACGTATTAATAACGACCTGTTGTCTCTGCTTTTTGATACCGAGGTATTTTGGACTTGTTGGCTGTGCCATATACTTTTGGGGTTCCGTAGTTGACATATCCGTCTGTCTGTCCGCGGCTACTTCTGAATAGCTGTCCCTAGAAATGTAAAAAAAAAGTTGAAAGGAAAACTATCATGGCTAAGTCTTAGATTATATACATGTCTAGATGGAGCGTCGCCCTACAATCATAACAAAGAAAACGAGGCAACAATTTCAAGAATGAGTGCGTCGTTTTACACTGTGCGTACATACGGCTCTGTGTGCGTATAATGATACCAGTTACTACAATTCTCCCATAAATCACATAAATATAATAGACTTATTAAATACGAGAAGGTTTAGGTGTATGTAGTGTTATTATTTTTATTAAGTTGTTACTTTTTTAAATAAATCAGAAACACTAATTTAATAAGAGATACCTTATCGCAAAATGCTTTTCCACTACCATAAGGTATTATCGCAAAACACACCTATAATCGACAAACTAAAACGTACTACCTATAACCACAGATCAAGTAATTACGGAACCCTACTGCGCTTGGCCCGACATGCACTTGGCCGGTTTTATTCATATACGATGCATGCAGGATAAGGTATTTTCATTGTTTATTTTAATGTTGCTTGAGATAAGTACCTATTGATAAAAAGGTTACCTACTCAATACTTAATTTCTTATTGCATTACATAAGCCAATACGTGGAAAAATGTTCAAGGGAAAGCTTTTCGTTCGCCTTTAAAAAATATCAACTATTTTTCACAAAAAAAATTAAGATAAATTTATTAAATTCTAGGTAAGTATTTTTGCGGGGACTTAGCGATAAATAAAAGTTATTCTAGTCTAGACTAGATGCCCTTGACATCGTTATAGTTTACGCACGGGAACTTTAAGGCCTTGGCCTTCAACTTGTGGGTAAAGGATGAAAGGGTACCAAATTACCTATCTACTATGTATTTTTTCAAAATTCATCCCTATCCATTCAACGGTTTTAGCGTGTAATAGTAACAAACATACAGATTACATGCACCTTTACAAACTTTGGCATTTACAATATTAGTAGGAAAAAATAAAAAGTTTGATTGTTTATATTACAACCTTCTTAGACCACATTAAAAACTGAAGACTGACCGGTAGGAAACGTTGCATAAAAAAAAAGCTTAAAGTGACATTGTCACTTCGTCAATAAGTTGCAAAGCATCTTTATTTTATTTTTATTTATTTGTATTTATATATCGTGTTTTTTTTATATTTTATTCTTATAAACAACGTGTAAACAATATGGCGTGCACAGTATGTATGAACCCGGAGGGAAAGGCTGTGAAAATGGTAAGACTAAGAAGTGTACCTTAAAAGAATGAAGAAGTGGGTAGTAGTTAAATGTTTAAATACCTACAAATCCTGTGTTAAATATTATACTGTTAAAATTTATGGTAAAATGTGCGAAGGTTCTTGATATTCGATAACACCTACATGATCAGTAGCTGCTCACACCATAAGCTCATAAGTGCAATATAAACTTCATAATATTTATTTTATTGAATGCAATTAGGAACTAGAGTGGTCCTCTTTATCAATTGAAAATAAATTGAAATAGTGCACTTAATAGTTCCATTGATTTTAGAAAAGAGATTATCCCATTATTCACTCTATCTTTATTTCTTTACAAATATCATATTATTATCCGAAAATATCTCTGTCTGCATTTATTCCGGCTGTATGTTACGTTTCCATGGCAATATCAATTCATTTTTCGCGATATTAAGTAGATAAACCACCGAAAAGGTATCTTGGGAACCGTATTTATTGATCGAGATGAAAATCTATGGTATATATGTATAATGCCGTCGTACAAACTCCAGATAGATATATCGTAACAATATTATAAACGCGAAAGTTTGGCAGAATGTATGGATGTATGTTTGTTACTCTTTCACGCAAAAACTACTGAACGGATTTGGATGAAATTTGGTACACACATAGTTTATAATGAGGATTAACACATAGGATACTTTTTATCTGGGTGCGCGAAGTAGTTCCTTCGGTGCGCGGGTGAAACCGCGGGAAAAGCTAGTTGTTATTATATTTTTCAGCTTTGTGCCGACAAATATTCTTACTTTGTTTAGTTTACAGACATTTGACGGTCCTTTAAACTACTTACAGAGGAAAGAACGCGACACATTTGGAGAGCTGGAGGTACCAGATGACAGACTATATGGGTCCCAGACCGTCAGGTCAGTCATGAACTTCCCCATCGGAGGCATCGAGGAGCGCATGCCGGTGAGTTTTCATTTCTTTATTAACGTTTTTATTGGCTAACCCAGTGGTTTATACCACCAATAACTACAATTCTTTAGGAGTCAAATTAGCTCACATGTGGGCCTTGCACTTTCGCATTTTTGAATCACAAATACGACCATACCAGAGCAAAATGTATGTCTTTTATTTTTCATATTTACGCCGTTTTGTTCATTTCTGTGGCAGAATTAGAACAAAATAGGTTACGACTTTGTTTACGTTTTTCGTAAAGTCAATTTTTACAGACTATAACTATTCGTATCTCGTCGCTTCGAAGTTCTGTGTTTTGATTCATAAGTGATAATTGCAAGCCCTTGATAATCTTTATTGAGACTAAAATTTCTTGTGTTCTGGGGTTTCTCAGTAATAAAATGCGGAGATATAATGGTTTTAACGCTGCGTCTCAGTTACTAGGCGCGTTATCTACAAAAATATTTCATAAATATAATGAGAACACTGTTGTGTGATAATGGAATAATACTATTACTAATGTAAATGCTGACCTACGTTACCCTATGACGCAACAAAATATCTTAGTCACACTCGAATCATCACGTCTATAATCATTATATATATATAAAAATCAATGCCACTTTTCGTTGCAATTTTATAACTCAAGAACGGGCTATCCAAACCAAATGTTTAGGCTTTTTTCGGACTATTTAGTAGATGATTTATGTGAAGTTTGCACAAAATCTGTCGAGCGGTTCATCTTTAATTTGAATTCAAATTGCTCACGGGGGCGAAGTTCTGGCGGAAAGCTAGTTAGGTATATGTATTGTTGTTTAATTGTTACCAACTCTTATTTATAGTTATACAAATATATCACATCATAAAATGGATAAGAATAAGGTTGCTGGGGTGAGGAGTTTGTTGCGCCACTTCTTCTTCCCAGAAAAAACTCATAGGAAGTGATGAACGGCGGGCGTTTTGGGCTGTCTTTTGTAAATTTGACGTTCAAAACGAGCTGATTTTCAGCCTAGTTACAATAAATTACTTTGAATTTTTGTATATTGTTTGTTACATTATGGTATTCTTTAATTATTATCATTTATTGACCCCTTCCCGTTGTTAGAATAGAACGCATCGACCAATGGATCATCAACGTATACTAGTTCAGAAGTTTAGACATTATTTTCTAGCAATGTAATAATCATATTTAGTTTTAAAGTCAAACCATTGAATTTATGAACTCAGTGCATAGTGTAATGAGTCAATAATAATAATTGGTCAACATAAACATAAGCTCTATAATCCATAATAAGTCTCATAAAATTTTACGACTTTTAATTCGTCTGTATATTTTTTAGTACCCCATCATCATCGCCTTCGGTATCCTGAAGAAAGCTGCAGCTAAAGTGAACATGGAGTATGGCCTTGAAAAGAAACTCGGTGAGAATTCAGACAAGCTTTTTGTAGACCCAAAATAATTTCATACATTTATTTTTAACCTTACCAAAGTAAAACGAGTGTAACTGACTGCAATCCATTATAAAGTTGTAGAACATTATTTGCATGAGATACAGTTAAGATTATTATGTGTAACTACCCAATTATATGGGAAACAAAACAGCTAATTTACTTGCAAATGTGTTGCAGCGGAAGCTATAATGCAGGCATGCGATGACGTCATATCAGGCAAACTGTACAGAGAGGGCCACTTCCCTCTCGTCATCTGGCAGACTGGATCTGGTACACAGTCTAACATGAACACTAATGAGGTGATTACATCAATTAATTTTTTCCAGTGCTTAATCTAAAGTAGGTAATGGTGCCGATTCTGACTTACACACGACTAAACTAGTTTTAAAATATCATGCTCTTTTTCTATTGCGAAATACAAGAAGAGGATAGCAAGTAATTCAGTGCTGTCAAATTAAATGACAGATGACATTTTGTTCATACAGGTTTGTTAATTTAGTCGAGACGTTACGTCGTGATGTTTAATTTGTATGGAAAACTATTTTTTTCTAATTTGACAGGTGTTAAAAGTCTGCTATCCCTTTCTTATATTTGTTGATGGAAAGAGAGAATTATAGACTAAATTTAATTTAGATGGTGTCAAGAGAATCGCGGCCAATGTCTACTGCCATGATGGTGTTTAAAACTAAACAAAATGTATTTTCAGGTGGTTGCAAACCGCGCTATCCAAATTCTGGGTGGTAAGTTGGGCAGTAAATCTCCAGTCCACCCCAATGACCACGTGAACAAGTCCCAGAGCTCCAACGACACGTACCCTACTGCTATGCACATAGCCGTCGCCATGGAGCTGAGGGACAGGCTCATGCCCGGCCTTGTAGCCCTCAGGAATACTATGGAAGCGAAGTCCAAGGAATTTGAAAAGATCATCAAGATTGGCAGGTTGGTAGATGACTATGTTATATGTTCTGGTTATGTGGTCAGGCGGTAGAGGCTAAACTAGTACGTAATAATTTTCTCTCCAGGACTCATTTGATGGATGCCGTTCCTCTGACGCTGGGCCAAGAGTTCAGTGCTTACGCCACGCAGCTGACGTTCGGCATCGAGCGCGTGTGCAGCACGCTGCCGCGCCTGCACTACCTGGCGCTGGGCGGCACGGCCGTCGGCACCGGCCTCAACACGCGCATCGGCTTCGCGGAGAAGTGCGCCGCCGAGATTGCCTCAATTACAGGTACAAGTTTCACAAAAAATACACTCCTACCTATATACTCCTCTGATACCCTTTCTTTAGGACTTGGTCACCTTATGTCCTGAATTCTGAACCTATCATTTGCAGGAATTCCATTCGAGACCGCACCAAATAAGTTCGAAGCCTTAGCCAGTCATGACGCAATGGTGGAAGTGTCAGGAGCGCTCAACACCATCGCCTGTTCCCTGATGAAGATCGCAAACGACATTCGTCTGCTGGCGTCCGGACCCAGGTGCGGTCTGGGCGAACTGATGCTGCCGGAGAACGAGCCTGGATCATCCATCATGCCTGGTAAGGCCCTTTTCTGATTTGGAGATTTCTTCGTCTGATGATGTAGGTATATTAGCATATCTTAATGCTACCTACGTTTGTAATGTTCCAGGCAAGGTGAACCCGACGCAGTGCGAGGCTCTCACCATGGTGGCGGCGCAGGTGATGGGCAACCACGTGGCTTGCACCATAGGCGGCAGTAATGGACACTTCGAGCTCAACGTGTTCAAGACGATGATAGTTGCGAACGTGCTGCGGTCTATAAGGCTTATTGGTGAGTTCAGATAAAAGAAAGATTGACATTGAATGTTGAATAATGGTGATTGTTTTTTATTGTTTAGATAAGGGATGTTGGATACAAATAAAATAACAAAGTGTAAAATAACAAGTTAAAGTCCGATTAGACTTTGAATATGTTATTAAGAGATTGATTTGTCTTGAGTTGATTCTCAATAAGCATTATGTAATGTAGTGTACATTAGCTGATGAGAGCTTCATTGCACGTGAATGAATTTAGCATCGAAGAGATGCGATACATTAGACACTAAGTAAATGCCACGGGAATTGGTGATTTTGTTTTGCGGTTTTCGATATTAGGTACTGTTATTGATTTTGAATTCTCCTAGGTGACGCCTGCCAGGCTTTCAACAAGAACTGCGCAGTTGGTATCAAGGCGAACACTGCGCAGATTCAGAAGATCATGCGCGAATCGCTCATGTTGGTGACAGCGCTCAACCCACACATCGGATACGATAAGGTGAGATACTAGAACACCTTTTATGCGAGTAGATACAGTAGTGTAATCCTTAGGATATTCTTTAAGATCTCTTTTGGTGAAAACTCACGAATGATATTTAAGTTAAAGTCCCAGTTAAATATGAGGTGAGAGAATTGCCTACAATTTGTCGGCTGGTACTGAGAAATTGCTAATGAAAAAGCTAATGAATGATAGAAATATCCTCATCTGCGTAGCCTTTCCCAAACTATGGTGGGATCAGCTTTCACTCTACTAGTGACTTACGTGGAATGATTACCTATTTGACCTCTACAACTTATGATAACCCTTAGTAATAAGATTAGTTATCAGACTCTTTAGTCTGCCTATCCATAACGACTGTCAAAGATTTGCCGATGATAGTACGGTTTCTGAATACGCAGCCGTGGCCACCGGCTTATCGTGCTTTCCGAAGCACGGAGGAATCTCGGTACGACATAGATGATAGTGCAGCCTTACCTTGGTCAATGGACCAGTGCAGCTGTTACTTAGCCACGAGCTTTTGCGAATGATTGAAATAATAATTATAAAATATGACGACACATTTGGCATAGTGGCTGAGCAATTGGCTGCTACACTGCGAACCGCGGTTTCGATTGCCGCACGAGACAATTAAAATAGTTCCGGGTCTGGATGTGTGCATGTTTAATGAATGTTTGTAAAAGCACTCACGATATAAGAGTAATTCCTAGAGATGGCAACGGATTTATTGAAAAAAAAAAGTTCTAAAACTTAAAATTTTCCACATTTCTGTTCCAGGCTGCTCAAATTGCGAAGACAGCTCACAAAGAGGGAGGCAACTTAAAAGACACTGCCATCAAGCTAGGCATCCTCACCGCAGAACAGTTCGACCAGTGGGTCAAACCAGAGGAGATGTTGGGACCTAAGTAAACACAACTGTTGTCGAATGAGCGAATACATTCGCTTAGGTCTTAAAAGTATTTTTTTATAATGATGTATTTTTTATTGAACTACAAATTCCAGTGTTAAATTATTCCGTACGTGCAAAAAGATTGCCAAAATTTGATTATAATAAATGAATTTTAAGTACCTATTGTTGATAACGAAATTTTATGCATTTTAGTATTTTGATATGTATTCCATGTCTCCAAGTTTGTACTTTGTGCATACAAAATGGCGGGGAATATTGATTCGTACTTTTTTATTACCGTCGAAATACTCAAAGTGAGTCCATTTGTTACTTACCTAATAAATAACGAACATTTTTTATGATAATTATGTTGAAATTTTGTTAAAGAGTGTTTATTCTATTATAGATAAAGTTTATTATACATTAGACTTTTATTTTTCCAAAAATATTGATGACTAGCTATTTTCCGCGGTTTCACCCGCGTTGGAACTACTTCACGCACCCTAATAAAAGCCTTCTCCAGGTATATAGGATAGTAGCCTATAAAACCTTCTCCAGGGTCCCTCTATCTCCGTACCAAGTTCAGATCAAATCGGTCCAGCCGTTCACGCGTTATGCTATGACCAAGGGAAATAGGGATTCATTTATCTATATTGACTATCTGTTTCCCGCGTCCCCAGGGAACTTCCTTGTCAATGCATCCGGGCATTTCATCCAAATCGGTTTAGCTGTTATACCGGAAAAGCGTATAAAAACTTACCAATAAACAAACTTATTTTCGTATTAATATTGGTTAACAAACACTTTCGCATGTATTAGTTAGGATATACCTAGCGACATCTACAATCCTTTGGGAGAAATATTTTACTTCCAACACAGAGTCCCTCTCTGTTCAAAATATTTTGCTGACGACCGGTCCAGTGGCAAATGCTATCCAAAAACTATCACCTATATTCAAAAGATGGCGGAGAATAAATAACATAAACATGTTTATAGTAATGCAGGAAATCATGCCTAGAGGGCGCCACGCGTTGTGTTTAATGGTACGATTAGTACTTTTAATTTCTAAATTTTTAATTAATAAATAATAATTAAATTTAATTATATTTTATCCTTGCAAAAATGTTAGGTTTTTTCATATAAGGTGCAATTGGAGTTATTATTTAAAAGCAATCCTACCGCCATTTTTTTATGTAATTCTAGTCCTGACAATAACGAATACAAAAAATTCAATTTAGTGCAGTCGTTCGTAAGTTATACGCGTACAATACATTTAAATGATTCATTTTTATTTAAGAAAGAAAAATCAATATTTTTCCACGTTTCCACTTTTTGAATTAGCAGTTGCGGATAATTTATCTCGAAATAATATATTTTTTAATGGTTTCCCATTAAAAAAATATTATTATTTCGCAGAAAAAACCCTGTTAAAAAGGTAGTATAATAAGTATAAGTACTTAAAGCTATCAGCTATTAGTGGCCAGTGTTCGCGTATTATCGAGACGAGCCATTATTAATTTTATGGCTCGTCAATTAGATCAGAGGTGGCAAACCTTTACACACCGATAACTATTCCCACAAGGGGGTCATTCCCTTTTACACTAAGTAAAGAACCCAAAAAACTTACCATTGAAGGTTACCATATACTGTTACGAATGTATTCCTTAACCGTCTTACTTATAAAGACCGATATTTTTTTAATCTGCTGCTTAGCTTAGTTTAGTGTTAATCTGAACTTAAGTTAGTAGCTTAAGCCTGGATTACGACGTTAAGTAAGGATTAGGTGAGAAATGGTTAAACTTCAGATTATAGGTTTTTTATAAGTAACACGGTAAAGGTATAAGCAGAGAGCAGAGGCGTCCATATAGGACAGGGGTGGCCAACTTAACTAACCCAAGATGTATACTACTGCTTACTGACTAAACCTGTGCTATCTACAATCTCTAGGGAGATTTTTGTTACTATATAATTTAGTTAGGTGTAATAATATTATATTTTGTTTGCTTAGCCACGATCGACTAGACCAGTAGCCGCGAGCGACATGTTGGTCACCCCTGATAGTACATCCACATTTAGCCAATTGTTTTAAAGTATTTTTTTTGTCATGAATTTTCCCGATATTTTATGATTAGATATGGAAACAAATACAATAAATCAAAAACCATGAAAATCGGTCCAGCCGTTCTCGAGTTATATGTGTTCGAACAACCTCGAATTTGTTTTATATTATACGTAACGAAAATTATTTTTTATTTTACACGCCATATTTCAATAATTTTCTGTACTTTTAAGTAGGTATCCTTTCAGGTTTTGTTACATTATTATAATAATTCAATCAGTGATGTGTAAGTAAATCAATCATATTCGTATTTATTTAGCTACATCGAAAACCAATCTCGCGAATCAATCAAACGTATCAAGTTCTCGCTGTTGACAGTAGGTAAGTCTATTCGAAGTAATATATTTTTGTGTTCTGACGACATTTTTTTCGCTGTCTTTTACATGGATAAATATAGAAGATCGACCATTCTTCTGTATTATATCATAATATTGTACTTGTTATTCTTTTGGGCAAAAATAATTTAGAATGGGTTATGAAAAACGTGTCGGTTCAGGAACGAAGGCTTTTATTCGCACGCACGCAGTCGTTTCAGTCACAAGTTTCAGGTCTCTACGATCAGCGGTTTAAGCTATGCGTTGATCCGTCAGTCATTCTGGACAGAGCATTTTATATGTAGGTATATATCAATTCAGAGAGGAATGGCGGCGTGTTGTTAGGCTTGCCACTAGCACCTGAAGTGATGACCACGACCACTCTGTCAAGAGTGATAACGACAAAGAAGAAGAAGAAGAAGAAGAAGAATATATCAATTAAGCAATTACAAAGCAATAGAGGATAAACCATGCGTTTATCGCCACACTCATAGCGAGCCTTATCGAACTGTTTTATATTCCGACCTTTCCAATATTGACCGCCTTCCACTGATGTACTTACCCTAAGCTATGGTATTAAAACCTATCCTTTTTCAATGCTATTAAAAGTGACAGGTGTGCTCGTTGTGTATATCTATTCACCGGGACCCGTATCAATCAATCATGATTAGAAAAAAGATTGAACCCTTTTTGTGCTTCAGTATTTTATATGAAAATTCTAGAAGTCTCCTTGAATTTATAGGTTATATTTAGGCAAGCACAATTGTAGACCACACTATGGCTGAAGTATGGTTAGATTACGGGATAAGCCCCCACCGATTTAATTTAAAAACCACGTCATTAAAACTGTTTCAAAATGATCATGTTTCAGGTTTACCTAACTATAATTTGACGGCTAAGTTGATATTAAATGACTTTCTGCGCATAGTGTATTTTTATAAAGTGTGTAAATTATTTTCTTTCATAGTCGTGGTGGCCTAGTTGTTAAGGCACCTGCCATTCATGTGTTTGTGTGCGGATTCGAAACCTGGTAAGTACCAATGTGACTTTACTAAAGTCATAATATGTACTTTCTAAGTACTTATATCTGAGACGTCACTGACTAACGATGATCGAAAACATCTCGAGGAAAAGCATGAAATCGCCAATCCGCCTTGAGAAAGCGTTGTAATCAATGCTCATGCCTTCTCTGGATGAGAAGAGGCCGGTGCCCAGTAGTGGGACAATATGCAGGCTGATTTCGGCCGGTAGTGAATCAATCATCAAAATTGATATTTTGTTAAACTGTTTTAGGCATATGAAAATATAGGACAGATAGAAAAAAACATACCTGCTGAAGAAATTCATATCAAACGTTACGTACTTGTTATGTTACATTAACAAGGTATTCATTTAAGGAAATTTTGTATGTACCTCGCGTTTTATATGGAACCCCAATAAGCTCAAACACCGTCGAACGAAATGAAGATGTCACTAACAAAACTGAGCTCGCCTCGCGCCCCATGTGTCAACTTTCTCAATTAAAACTTTGTCACGAGTACTCGTGTCGACTCGAATTAGTCGAATATTGCCCGAGAGCCAGCTAACCAATAATCGAGAATCGGGTTTTTGTTTCATCAAAGAGGTTTAATAACATCCACGAATTAATCGTTTGTGAGAACAAAGTTTTTAATGAAAGGTGTTTTAGATAGATGGATCATCTATCCTTGATCTGACTTACGGCCATTAACTTAGATTTGCTTAATAGAGAACGGTTAAAGTTTTGCGATATAAGTATTATGGACCTTATGTCAAAATTCATCTTTAGTAAAAATGTTTTTTTTTTATCAATTATGCATCTCAAAACTACTTTTAAATAGAAAGTTTTAGATTTCTACATCAGCTTTCAAAATAGACATAAAAGCTTATATATTGGTACATACAGTTTAAATTAATAACTAGCCTAAATTCATAATAAATACAAAATGGCTGCTTGTTTGTCGCGTTTACTTAAAAAATACAGGCTAATTTTTTTCTTTGTAGTTAAATTAGCATTAAATTATAACGTCGTGTGAAGTAACAGTTAAAAATAACTGCAAGTTAACACGAACTTAAAGCTCAAATTGTTTTTTGAAGTAGGAAAACAAAAGGCTAAACATTTCACGATAAACTGCTGAAGATAACGTCTTTGTAAAGAAATAAATGGTTGGTTTATTGGTTGGTTTATAGGTTGCTGTATTTAAATTTTATTTAACGTGTTCATTAATTGGGTTGAAATAAGTTAGGTACTGTCATTGTAGCATAAGGTAAGGTAAGACATAAGTCAAGTGGCTTACCACATAAACTAATATTGCTCGCCACTTGTTGAAGTCATTAGGAGAAAAATTTACTGACATTCACCCTTCTCTAGGCCGGCAGGCATTCCCTCACTCTCATAGTCCGATAGGTCAGCAATCCGACACGACCGGGGAGAGATCAGGCGCAGGACCGACAGCGTCACGTACTCTCCGAGGCACGGAGAGGTCTCACTATGTTAAGAAAATGGTCACCTATTCATGGACTGACTGCGGCTACTTAGCCACGAGCCCCCCAATATCTACACCTACACATAAACTTACATGAATTCTTAAATCATATCACTCCTTTTTTGATTCATTAAGTAAAATCCTTCTTCACGATAAGGTAATTAACGCTCGGAGTGTCTAAGAGAATTAGCGAGAACTCCAGATGGATTTCATTTGATTGGATTTTGTGTTTTGATATGAAATTATATGTAGCGAGTGAAGTATTGATTAGATTTCGATACAGAGAGTGGATTAGATGAGTATTGTTTGTGTATTTCCTCTATAATACAAAGATGTTTTAATAGGGTAAATACACGTTTTTGATGGTTTCGTTACAATGATCAGTCTGGAGATTAAACATGGGCAAATATGTATATTCTAACTAACTTAATCCTAACACATCTGCCTAGCCTTTTCCCAACTATGTTGGCATCGGCTTCCAGTCTAAACCAGATGCGGCTGAGTACCAGCGTTTTACATGGGGCGACTGCCTGACCTCCACAATCCAGTTACCGGGTAATACGGTACCCCATGGTAAGACTGGTTGTCAGACTTTCTGGCTTCTGACTACGATGTACAAATGACAACCGGGACCAACAGCTTAACGTGCTTTCCGAGGCACGGAGAAGTCTCGCTATTATATACATAGATGATCACGGACCGACCGCGCCAAGCGCTGTTTAACCTGTGATCGGTTGAACCGCGCGGCTGTTACTTAGCCACGAGCTTCTCTATCCTAATCCTAACTAATATCTAATATTATAAATGCAGAAGTAAGTTTGTTTCTCTGTGTGTTACATTCAGTTATGCTAGGTGCTTTTTCCATCATTAATATTATTCCCTTATCCAACACAGATAATGTATAACTAGAATTAAAAGAACAAAGGGCGAGCACAAAGAAGTTTCACCCTCGGAATGTATCCAGCATCATACGCGATACGTCTCTTTGATAAATTAAACTAATCAGTCAGAAAATTCGGGGAATAAGCGTAACAGATGAATATGAACAAGTTTTTTCTTTCTTTTACAGACAGAAGAATAAAGACTTATATAAAACGTGTAATATGCAAAATTTAACTCTAAATCATTCGTAATAAGGGAGAGGTCATATTCATAAATTCAGGGGTTATTCATACATTTATTAATTAATATTAATGCTCTTCCAAATTATATTCATCATGATAAACCCGTAACACAAACCTATAAAATATTCCAGCCGCACTCCCACCCAATATTGGTCCTATCCAGTATACCCAATGGAAGTCATAGATACCCATCACAACCGCTGGTCCTAAGGTCCGCACAGGATTTATGGAACCTGTATACGGCAGACAGGAGCACAAACATCCTGATATACAAAGACCTATAGCTAAAGGCGTAGATCCGAGACCCCTAGCTCCCCTTTTCGTGTCTACCACGCTTAAAACCAGGGCTACTAGTAGGAATGTCATCAGAAACTCTAGAGCGAAGACCTGTTCTTGACTGGTGTACTGGTAAGGTATCGTGGCTCCGAGGTTTCCTTTGATTGTGTCTGCTGAAGCTGCGTAGGCCACTGCAGATCCTGGAAGTGAATTAAATGGCTTATGAGTGGTAGTAATAATATTTGAATACATTGTTTCAATCTAACTCATAATCAAATGTTTTTAAAAATATATGAAATGATCCAAAATTTAAATTTCATTTATTCAAATTCATAAAAGACATCCCCTTAAACGACTACCCTTCACCACTTCCTATATGTTTTTGTTTGGAAGAAGTGGAGCAACCAACTCCCTATAGCAAAATCAATGGAATTTGTGCTTTATGTAAAATAAGCACATCATCGTTAAATGTCACATAACAATCCTTACTTCCTTACTAATATTATAAATGCGAAAGTAACTCTGTCTGTCTGTCTGTCTGTTACGCTTTCACGCCAAAACTACTGGACCGATATAAATGAAATTTGGTACAGAGATAAAATAGACCCTGAGGAACAACGTAGGCTACTTTTTACCCGGGTGCGTTAAGTAGTTCCCTCGGGATGCGGGTGAAACCGCGGGAAACAGCTAGTGTAAAATATATTAACAAATATCATCATTATATCATTCGGTGTCAACCTAATATATTTTTTATATGTATATATTGAAATAGCTCTATACCTTCTCAAAATCAAACATTTTATTCTCATTTTCTTAGAACATAAACTTATTAATCTTATAAGCTAAAGGCTAATTAAAAATATAAATTACTTTTAAAGTTAAGACTCCATTAATTTGTTTGGTTCGTCTGGTTTCTTGTAAAGGACATCCAATTTAACGCGAGATAATTAAGTCTATTTATAATACCAGGGGAATTTAATAAATTTTCTTATTTTTTATAACTAGAGTAAAAAACATAAATTAATAATATAAGTTTGTATAGTTAACTAGTTAATACATTAAAAAAATTTAAGAGCTTTGATTCTTAAACTTCAACTTTTAAAAACTGACGTGACCTTTTTAAAATAATCACAAACTAATCAGAACACAGCTAATAGGTAAAATATCTTTTGCAATTTTATTCAAGTTTATCAGATTGGTACTTATTGAGTAAACCTTGTTGTTTAAGGACAAGATAAATATAAAAAAACCTTCTATTTCACCATGACTGTAAAGCACACAGTTTTTAAATGTTTAAATCATCTCCATAATGTGTAATCACTATAACTTATCACCCTTACTATGCCTAGACATACAGCAATGAAATATCATGCGACGAAACCACTGTGGAGACCAAACATAATATTCAACAACACGACATCAACACAACTCACCTGCGATACTGCCCAAAACTTGCATAACAACATAACAGCAAGCCTTTAAAGGTTTTATATGTCCGCCTAACAAAGCACCAACAGTAACCGCCGGGTTTATATGACCTCCGGACACGTGTCCGAAAATCTGCACAATTGTAGCCACGATCAGACCATTGGCCAATGCGATCACGATCGTGGGGTTGTTATTACCGTGGCCAACCCCAGCTGATAATACCAAGGCGAGATACAGAAATGTTCCTGTAAACTCCGACAGTAATTGCCGAAAAACTTTTTTGTAGTGTCTCATCTCTTTGAGGCCTAAATGGTTTACAATTATGTCCATTTTGTTGGCTGAAATTACTACTGTGAAGTGTCTCAAAGCCTACTAGATAAGTGATCTAGGGGGCTCATGTTTAGAGAAGGGATGGTACAACATAGGATGATCAGGGGGTATAGAAAAGTGGCAAAAACGCTAGTAGAATAGAAAACAAAATGTATGGGAATGACAGATAGCTAGTCGTAAACGAATGTCATTCCCATACATTTTGTTTTCTATTCTACTAGCGTTGTTGCTATTTGTCTAACCCCCCAGATGTTATCTAAATAAATTAGATGGCATCATAAGTAAGATGGTACATCTTATGGTAAATTATTACCATCGTTTATGAATCTAATATTATGAATGCGAAAGTAAGTTTGTTTGTTACGCTTTCACGGTAAAATGGCTAAGTCGATTTGGATGAAATTCGGTATGGAGATAGATGGGACCCGGCAGACTGTTATAGGCTACTTTTTATAAGACCACTATTATAAGACCAGCCTATTTCTTGGAACAAAGAAACTAGTGTGTTTTCAATAGAGCCTTCGCGTTTGAAATAAAAAAATACCTTTTTACCTACCATCATTGGAATAAGTGATGATACATACATTTAGTTTTTGTACCTACTACTACTAAATTTATTATGTAGTTAGTATATTATGTTGTTCAAACTTGGTCCTGCCATCCGCAAGTATTTGTATTCAAGGCTCTAGGGAAGCCATCTTGAAATTATCGTTTGTGCTGAAGATTGTTAGAGGCTTAAGCCGAGCTTATTAACCAGCGATTGGATTTTCTCTATAATAATAAAACTTTTCTTAAACAAGTTAGTGTTTATATTTAATTTTACGATACGCTGGAGGCTACTGCGGAGTAACTTGAAGAAAGGTGTTTAATAAATAGACACTTTTGATATTACTTGGGTGGGCGATAGCCGGTGGGGTTATTATTAAATGTTTCAACTATTAAAGGTTTTAATTAAGTAAAGGTTCTATTTTTAGGTCACTATCGAGGTCGGGAGTAAAGAGGTTTTGTGTATTGAAGGCATTACAATACGTAGTATTGGACAAAAATTCAGATATTAACACATACACTGCCATCCCAAATAATTTGAAGGCCTAACCTCCGCTAGTGTCAGGCACCTGTACCTGACATGGCAGGCAAAGGGTTAAAGTAGTATGAAGTGTTTTAGTTGTTTATCTGTCTTGAGAAGATGTCGTTGCCCAACGTGGGACAATAAATGGGCCAATCGTGAAGTGTTTCTGCTATCAATATTGCAATAAAAGTGATATAGATAAAATCGCGATGAAAAGTATCATGTCATTTCATTATATTATCGTATTTCCATTAATTAAGGCTCTTTATAGTACGGATCCTGATTTCTCTAGGTACTAGCAACATTTGTGAGCTTAAGGGTAACATAGTCAGCCGTTAAACTATGTTGGTTGGAATCTACGAACTGTGAAATTAAGCGATTAAGCAGTAGGCTACACTGTCGTTCTTGTGTTTTTTTTTTGGTTTTTGACCATAGAATTTTTACTTGAACATGTTTGCTTCCTTCACCACTACTTAAGAACGTACAATACAATTGTTTTTCTTGTATAACTGATATGTTATATATGTTATGATATGCTATATTGCAACCATTATAAACAGATATTCAAAAACATAGGTACCCATTTAAATACATTTCATTTCATACACCTCAATTCCCTAAAACTCTGTACAGCATTAAAAAAACGAGGCTTTTTACAAGCGAATACAGGCTGTTGTCATGGTCCCCTGGTATCTATTAATACACCCTGTATAAAGGCACACGCTTTGATGCCCAATTTCATCCAATCGCGTTGCTTGATTTTTTTGGTGAATCCATTTTTCACGCGCAAATATTTTCGTTTGCTCACGGAAAATCAGTGTTTCAAGTTACCGGTATGAAATATGATGGTAGGGATTTGGTAATACCGTTGGCTTATAGCGGTTTTTATTGGTTTGTTGTGCAGTCTCAGCATGAGGCATTTAAAATTTGTTTTCGTGCCGTAAACATTTGCTTTGTTTAAAAAAAATATATATCACCTACGTAGATCTTTTACATTACATGACAAAATACGGAAAGTTTCATTTTTTATAATGGAATTTGTGATTTAATCATAAGAGTAAATAATGACTGAAGACTTTGGGTGAAGGTCTTAAATTCTACCTAATACATAAAAAATAATTGAGAATTTTGATGTGATCGGAGGTAGATGATATTTGGTACTTTTGTATGTGTTATATTGTTTAAATAATCGTATCTCTTACAAAAAATATATTAAAAAAAAACAACGATCCATCGATATCGGGAACAGGTTTTAAGCTACTGCTTTTTAGGGCTCCAGAGACAGGACCCTCCTCACAATTCATGCCGTGTCTTATTGTTTAAATTGTTAACAGTCGGCAAAAAATATTAATTAGTATTAGTAATATCGCTTCATGTTTGCTCATCGCTCGCAATGTGCCCACTTCCCTAGTGATGTATCATATTTTTTCATTCCCGCGAACATCTCTTTTGATTATAATACAAACAGACGAATCGTATTGTTGTTCCTTCACTCTTTTTATCGTTTTCTAAACAAATACTTTTTTTGAAGGTACTATGCATGGAAATGTGGTCCTCAGAAGATGGTTGATGGTTTGATTATTGGAGCTATATTCCATAGGTTCTTACCACAGCTTGCAGTAGAATGTGACTGGTAGAAATTGTCATGTAAGGAAGAAGTGTCATGCCCCTTCCATGCGACTTTCTATCTCTTTATATTTATACGTGAGTGCGAAAATTGAGATTCAAGGGGACATAGATAATAAGATTTCGATCCTGACGGGGGGTTCCCTGACTGCACACTTTTTCTACAAAAACGAAAACAAATAATTACCTAGGTACATTTTTGAATCTATAGTAAACTAGCTGTTTATGAGGAGCTCGTGGCTAAGTAACAGCCGCACGGTTCGACCGATCAAAGGTTAAGGTGCGCTTGGCGCGGTAGGTCCGTGAATGGGTAACCATCTATGTCATAGCGAGACTCCTCCGTGCCTCGGAAAGCACGTTAAGCTGTTGGTCCCGGTTGTCATTAGTACATCTTTGTTACGGGAAGTCAGAAGCCAGAAAGTTTGACAACCAGTCTTACCAAGGGGTACCGTGTTACCCGGTAACTGGGTTGTGGAGGTCCGATAGGCAGTCGCTCCATGTAAAACGCTGGTACTCGGCTGCATCCGGTTTAGACTGGAAGCCGACCCCAACATAGTTGGGAAAAGACTAGGCAGATGATGATGATGAGTAAACTAGCTGTTTACCGCGGTTTCACCCGCACACCGAGGGAACTACTTCACGCACCCGGATAAAAAATAAACTACGTTCTTCCCCAAGATTCAAACTATCTTCATACTAAATTTCATCGAAATCAGCTGAGCCGTTTCGCCGTGAAAGCGTAACAGACAGAGTAAAATAAATAATTTACACAAATCCATTTCAAAGGTGCTCAGAAAAAACATTAGAAAGATTTTCTAAATGGAAACGATAATATTTTGTACGTACTTAACTGAAAATCGGCTAGGTATACAAAATGTGTTTTTTTCTTTCTCTTATTATTCAACAACGATAATAACATCTTAGCTAAAATGACAAGCTATATTTTTCATGTTTCAATTGTTTGTTCTTAATTTTAATTTTTATTATTTAGCAATACTGTGCCCAGAATGTAAGTAAGTGACCAAAAGGTGATCTGTACATCAGGAAATTCCTATACCTTTCTCAGTAATTTGTCCTACCAAACATAATTCTGTAAAATGCCAAATTGAGAAAAATAAAGATTGTTATTATTATATTATAATACATGAAGAGCTGGTGCCCGGAGCTCTATTCCTGTGAATTACAATGAGATATCTCTTTGAAGCCCTAACTCGATACTAAAAAGTCTCATTAAAAACCATCTTTTTATGCGAAAAAGAATAAAAATTGTCGAATAACGAGCTCTTTCGCTTTCTGCTTACTCGAGAGTAAACAGTTCTTTTTTCTTTCTGTTCTTGTCTGCGCTTATTTATGTGTTTTAAACAGTGAAAAAGAAAAACTTTTTACTCCATTTTTATAGTCTGTTATGCAAGTTCGCAGAGACCCGTATTTTTGCATTATACGTTTATTTGAAAAAAAGAAAATGCCTATCAAGAAATTGTGACATAGGTTATATAAAAACAAGTTAACCCTATTGTTGTACGTTTATGCCTCTGTTTTGGTAGTTAAATGTCAAAAATACAAGTATCTGAGTCACTATTATTCTTCCATCGTATACATATAGATACAAAAACGTAAATTTCACATAGAACCTTTCTGATGACAGATAAAAATCACAGATTGGAATCCATGCACGTTCAAACGAGGGCGACTGTGTAGGGAATTTGATTTTGAATGCAATCCCAACACGTAATGTATTACGTGTTCTAGGCAGTGACTAGAACAGTGTTTCTAGGTACGAAATGGAATTTTGACTCTCGATGCATATTCAATTATTATTAATTAAAGCTGAAGCTCGTCTTTCTCCCGCCCCTTGAGGAAGTTACATCGCGCACTGGTATAAAAACTTCTTTCTTCTCATCTTTCTTCTCTCTTGTATTCTTCCTTTGGTCTCTATCTATCGCTATACCAAATTACATTTAAATCGGACAGACAGACTACTTTCGAATTAATAATATTAGTAAAAAGAAAAGCTCTGAAGTGACCTACTGGTCTCATTGTAGCTTGAATTGCCCCACCCTATTTCTATCTCCCACATTAGGTAACACTCAGACCGACTTTAATCACGGCGGCCAATCTCAATAGAATAGAATAGAATAGTTTATTTTTATCACTTGATTTTAGCAATTTTTCTCTTTATCTAATACATGGATCTATTAATGAAGAATTCAAAATCTGTTAAGAGAATTCGATGACGACCGTACTAGTATAAACTGTGCTACAGTCGCCAGCGCCTTCCTCCAACTTCCGCCAACCTTAAGGTTGTCACACAAAAAATTCATTGTACTTGCACTTCAAGACTAAAGAGAAAAAAAAAGACTATGACAGACAGACTAGACAATGAAGACTAGTTAGGTACGCAGGAGATGTTATAGTGCACAAGCGCTTGCGCCGACACAGATGCACTCTCTTATTTCCGCACTCTCATAGTACGATAGGTCGACAATCCGACACGACTGAGGAGAGATCACGTGCAGGACTCACAGCTCCGAGGCACGGAAGGGTCTCGCTATACTAGGAAAACGGTTACCCATCTAAGGACTGACCGCGGGTAGTGCAGCTTAACCTTGCTAATCTATCTATTCACACGGCTGTTGCTTAGATACGAGCCCCTCAAACAGATAGGTCTTTTGCCACCTAAAAATACATTTCAAACGTAATAAAGATATTTTAGTTTTGTTGCTTAGTCTGTGTCGTAGTATTTCCTAAACCTACTGATTTCAATGATTTTTGAGAAGTTTTCGTAGTTCCAGATCTCCTTCTCCCGCGGTACAGTAACTGCGTCTCCCCATAAACCATCTCCAACTAATTAACTTCACATGTAATTTGGCTGTATGCCCTAAAAAACACTACATTTTTCTAGGAATTCGTGCCAATAATTTCTGTGTCAAAAATTGGCTTCAGTTATAAAATGGCGTATCTGCACCTCTGGTTAATATTACTTACGTCTTTTTCGTTGTGATGCTAGAGTAGGGTTCAATTATGGAAATTATGCTGTTTTATTTATGGCTAGCTTTTTGGTGATTGTTTAAGTAAAAGCATGGCTATGCAGATGTGTTATGTAACCTAAGGACTGAGGTACTTACCACTCTTTTAATTCCCGACAGTTTTTCCTATTTTTTCTGCATTGGATGTTAAATACTTATTTCCTACTAGCAGTTTCTCGTAGTTTCACTCGCATCCCGAGGGAAATACTTAACGCACCCAGATAAAAAAATATCTATAACTGTATCTAGGGACCCATCTATTCTACCAAATTTCATCCAAATCAGTTCTGCCATTTAGCTATGAAAACGTGACAAACAAACTTTTGCAGTTATGATATTAGTTAAGATTTAAGTGAGTACAGAAAGGTTTGAAATTACTTTCGCACCATAGGATTTTTTCGCATTCTCAAACTGTAGGTTGTATAGGTTTTATTTCGGATTTATTAAAGATAATACTCGTTCCCAACACAAGCTAAGCGACAGATTAGATGCGGCAGCGTCTTGTGCTCGGCTTACTGAAAGGTCAGGTGGAGAGGCTGTGGGATTATGATACGGCCTTTATTATTGTGGCCCACAAGACTTGTAATAAAGACAGACCCTGGAAATATAGGGGGAGAACATTTAAGAGGTATGTTTAAGACGTCAAACCCCATACTTTTTTAAAGGTTTTTGTCTTCAATACTATTAGGGAAAATATATTTTTTTATAAATAAAATCCACCAAATGTGAGTTATTCTTGCGCTCCTTATTTCTTATTAATTGACAAGATTAAGATTATCTAAGACACTCAAAAAATAGAGCTAAAAATATAAGCTCTATTTTATCTTATTTTAGAAAGAAAATATTTCATTAAAATTTATCGAGCTCGCTTTGATGACGTTAAAACTTAATGAATCTTGAAGAATGGAGGTAATATTTGCCTTCGTTTAATACCCTTTTCTTTTTTATATTACTTGAGTAGAATCCTTAGGTACAGGTAATTAGTTCCCCGTCTAGGTAAGTAAATAGTCTTTTAATGAATATATTTTAGAGTATATACTCGTCGAGTTTTCTTGTTGATTAAATGATGCCTGTGAGATTCATATCGACATTATGAGATTGTATTGTACGTCAGAATCAAAACTGTTATGTAATAGAAAGAGAGTGTCACATGGAGGGGGTAGAACTCTTTTCCCTTGCGTGACAAATTCTATCAGTAATTCAGGATTTATGATTTGGGATTTAGGAATCAGGATTCAGGAATCAGGATTGAAGATTCAAGATTGAAGATTCAAGCTTCAAGGTCCAAGGTCCAAGGTCCAAGGTCCAAGGTCCAAGGTCCAAGGTCCAAGGTCCAAGGTCCAAGGTCCAAGGTCCAAGGTCCAAGGTCCAAGGTCCAAGGTCCAAGGTCCAAGGTCCAAGGTCCAAGGTCCATGGTCCATGGTTCAAGATTCAAGATTCAAGGTTTAAGATTCAGGATTCAGGATTCGGGATTTAGGATTCAGGATTCAGGATTTATGATTTGGGATTTGGGATTCAGGATTCAGGATTCAGGATTCAGGATTCAGGATTCAGGATTCAGGATTCAGGATTCAGGATTCAGGATTCAGGATTCAGGATTCAGGATTCAGGATTCAGGATTCAGGATTCAGGATTCAGGATTCAGGATTCAGGATTCAGGATTCAGGATTCAGGATTCAGGATTCAGGATTCAGGATTCAGGATTCAGGATTTATGATTTATGATTTATGATTTGGGATTTAGGAGTCAGGATTCAGGATCAGGATTCAATGTCCAAGGTCCAAGGTCCAAGGTTCAAGCTTCAAGCTTCAAGGTTCAAGGTCCAAGGTTCAAGTTCCAAGGTCCAAGGTCCAAGGTTCAAGGTCCAAGGTTCAAGATTCAGGGTTCAAGATTCAAGATTCAGGGTTCAAGATTCAAGATTCAAGATTCAAGATTCAAAATTCAAGGTTCAAGATTCAGGAATCAGGGTTAAAGCTTCAAGGTCCAAGGTCCAAGGTTCAAGGTTCAAGGTCCAGGGTTCAAGGTTCAAGGTCCAGGGTTCAAGGTTCAAGGTTCAAGGTCCAAGGTCCAAGGTCCAAGGTCCAAGGTCTAAAGCCCAAGGTTCAAGGTTCAAGGTTCAAAGTTCAAGGTTCAAGGTCCAAGGTTCAAGGTTCAGGGTTCAAGATTCAGGGTTCAAGATTCAAGATTCAAAATTCAAGGTTCAAGATTCAGGATTCAGGAATCAGGGTTAAAGCTTCAAGGTCCAAGGTCCAAGGTCCAGGGTTCAAGGTTCAAGGTTCAAGGTTCAAGGTTCAAGGTTCAAGGTCCAAGGTCCAAGGTCCAAGGTCTAAGGCCCAAGGTTCAAGGTTCAAGGTTCAAAGTTCAAGGTTCAAGGTCCAAGGTTCAAGGTTCCAGGTTCAAGGTTGAAGCTTCAAGGTCCAAGGCACAAGGTCCAGGGTTCAAGGTTCAAGGTCCAAGGTCCAGGGTTCAAGGTTCAAAATTAAGTATTTAAGATTTAGGGTTCAGGATTCAGGATTCACTTTTCAAGATTCAAAATTAAGTATTTCAGATTGAAGTTTGAGGATTAAGGATTCAGGATTTAAGATTCAAGATTCGAGATTCGAGTTTCGAGATTCGAGATTCAAAATTTTGTATTGACGATTTAGGGTTCAAGATTCAGGATTCAGGATTCACTTTTCAAGATTCAAGATTCAAAATAAAGTATCTAAGATTGAAGTTTGAGGAATAATGATTTAGGGTTCAGGATTCAGGATTCAAAATTTAAGATTCAGGATTCGAGATTCGAGATTCTACATTCAAGATTCAATATTCAATATTCAAGATTCAAGATTCGAGATTCAAGATTCAAAATTAAGTATTGACGATTTAGGGTTCAAGATTCAGGATTGAGGATTCAAAATTCAAAACATTTATTTCAATTAGACCATTTACAGGCACTTTTAAATTGTCAAATAATTAAGAGTCAGTCCGTTAGTCAAAAAAAAAAAATTGAAGCTATTTGCTCGTTCCAAAGCGTAGATTCCTATGGAGAAGAACGAGCAAGAAACTCCATGGTTACTCTTTTTCAACATTTTATTTCAGGATTCAGGATTCAAGATCAAAATCCGAGATTCAAAATTCAAGATCGAGATTCGAGATTCGAGATTCGACATTCAAGATTCAAGATTCAACTCGGTTACTCTTTTTCAACATTTCATTTCAGGATTTAGGATTTAGGATTCAGGATTCAAGATTCGAGATTTAGTAATTAGGGTTTAGGATTCAAGATTCGAGATTTAGTATTTAGGGTTCGGGATTCAGGATTTAGGTTTAAGATTCAGGATTCAGGATTTAAAATTTAAGATTTGGGAATCAGGATTTATGATTTAGGTTTAAGATTCAAGATCGAGATTCGAGATTTTAGTGAAATTGTAGTTGATACACAACAGATAGTCTTAATATGTTATGTAAATACGGCTGACAGGTGAAACCAAGGACAAATAGCCTCCCAAATTTTCGGGACCCTGTAGTCCCATGCATATGTAAAATAATAATAATCATAGTGATCTGCGACAAAAGGAGCGTAAAATGTTGTGAGCTTTTTCTAAAACAACATCACAGTCTAACAAAGTTAGTAATATCTTTTCCCACAAAGAGCAGTCGATCAAACGCAGCGTGAACAGGGTGTATTCTCTGTGTATTGCGTTTAAAAATGCATTAGCCTTCGTCTACAAACAATAGACTCGCTTTGTTCCAACGTGGCTATTAATAGTAGATTGTTACACAAGGGATGAAAGTGACCTATTTAGGCCCGAGATGGTTTGGCGCACGAGCGTAGCGAGGGCGCTAATAGTTCGAGGGCCTACATAGGTCTTTCTCCCGAGGTAAACACTCTGCTTTTCATTTCGAATATGAGGAAAGGAAATACAAACCTGATTACATAAACAAACAATATTTTATTTGTAAACGTAAATAATTAGCACTCGACGAAAGAACTGAAGATCCATTGTCCGCCTCTTTTTTTTTCTGTGGCATTCTACCAGCCAGTATTTTTTTGTAAAAAAGTTTGCTCAAATCTATTTAAATTAACGAATAATTTATTGAATTCTAAATTAGAATATACCTGTATGTTACAAAATTATTGATAATATTTTTTATTGCAATTTTACGCCGCGATATAACAGAGTGGCTGTATAGAGGGACATGCCTTGCATAATTTTTTTTTGTCAGTTTTTTTTATAGTAAATAATTTTTTGTAAAAAAAATTGCTCAAATCTATTTAAATTAATTAATAATTTATTGAATTCTAAATTAGAAATACCTGGGTAAGTATAAAGACATGTTACAAAATTATTGACCATATTTTTTATTGCAATTTTACGCCGCGATATAACAGAGTGGCTGTATAGAGGGACATGGCTTGCATAGTTTTTATTTTTTTTGACAGCAGGGAAAATCGCTTCCCCGGGACGAAAAGTACTACTTTCGTCCCTCTAAACAGGTAACTTCAAGCGTACTTTCCGTGTATGAGAAATGAAAAAGCTTTTACGGGGAGATAGCTAACAGTGGCTATATATGGATAGGCTGTGTAGGTATCGACAATATTACTGGGTAATCGATTAAAACGCTTTTCACGGATATAATCGAGTTATAGTATTCAAGGTTGTGCACTTCTTTTTTTCTTTGAACATTTCATAAAAGTACGGCAAATATTTTTTTATATAGGCTCTTCCCCTAGAATTTATTCTACAATCATACCTACTGATTTATGTACCTATCTGTCTGTACCGATTAATTTTACGAAAAAGATAAACAAAATAGGTAATGATTGTATCCATTTTGTTCTAATTTTCCCGCATAGATAAATCAAATGCCATTAAATATCTATCAGACTCAAAAAACTGATACGTATAAACGGAAAATATTTAGTTTTTTTTATATATTTTCTTTTGCAATCACAGCCCTATTCATACGTCAATGTATAGTGACGAACTCAGTATAATTGGAACGACAAGGAGCTTGCGGAACAGTAGAATTTAATTCATGTTCCCTGTTCCGTGAATCGTGATCTAATTAATAACTGTAGCTACTAAACTAGATACATATAGGAAAGAGTTGAGGGATTACTCCATTGTATGGTTTTAGTTTTCTATACATATAATAAAATTGTAACAATCCGATGTCTGTACCAGCAAATTATTTGTAATTTGTTTTAATTTCACGACGTATATTTTCTATCGTTTGATCTAATCAAACGAAAGATCAGGGATAGTTGGCGCTCTTTGGGGGAGGCCTACGTTCAGCAGTGGACGGCGATAGGCTGATATGATGATGATGATGATGATGATGATCTAATCAGATGGCAAAATAAGTGTTATTTTCCGAGCCCAGCCGTTTTGGCACCAGACGTCAACCGAAAGCTCGAAAATGCACAATTGGGCCGTATTGAGCAGTAAAAACTGCTAAAAATGTTTGCCGGGATAAAGAAAATCATTAAAGCGTTCCTGCGTCACAAAAAGAAACGGCATTGTTTTTCGATATTGAGTTAAGTACGTATTTGGAATCAGAAAAATCTGATTACAAATGTGTATTTAACTCATCATAATCTGCCTAGCCTTTTCCCAACTATGTTAGTTGAGTACCAGTGTTTTACATGGAGCGACTGCCTATCTGACCTCCACGACCCAGTAACCGGGTAACACGATACCCCTTGGTAAGACTGGCTGCTGGACTTTCTTGCTTCTGACTACCCGTAACCACTGTCAAAGATCTACAAATGACAACCGGTACCAACAGCTTACCGTGCTTTCCGAGGCACGCAGGAGTCTCGCTATGACATAGATGGTCGCCCGTCCACGGACCGACCGCGCCAAGCGCAGCTTAACCTTTGATCGGTCGAACCTTGCGGCTGTTGCTTAGCCACGAGCTCCTCTTTACGGCCTTTCTTCTTATGATGGCAGTACTATAACAACATAATGTTTAAAAAATATATATATATCTTTTGGAATATAAAGTTTATACACACTCTAGCACTTAGTATGAAGTATTTGAACCAGCCTAATAGATAGGGGCAATTATCGTTTGTGTTTGTGGAAGCCATCTTGTCTTCATACTGGCAATTTACTGGCGCGGTTTGGCACGGCTTTAGGATATTACAAATCCGTGAGATTATATTAACAATGTTAGCTTATAGTTTTGAATGTAACGATTAAAGCAATGCTAGGTTTTGCTCGCGACTTCGGTTGCCTAGAATTTGGGTCGAGATATCAGGATAAAAAGTATCATGGTGTGTTAATTAAGGTTATAAGCTATGTGTGTAATTTTATGCCAATCGGTTCAGTACTAAGGGAGTATCATCATGTGTAAAAGTACTATATAATTACATGTATTGTTTTTACAATTATTTAAAATTGATATCGTATAAAGATGGTTCTTCAAACCTTACAGACAGACATGTGATGCTGAGGAGTTTGTTGCGCCACTTCTTCTTCTCAACTAAAACACATAGGAAGCGGTGAAATGCGGGCATTTTTGGGGCTGCCTTTTGTAAATTTGACGTTCATAAAGTGCGTTTTAGCCTAATTGAAATTTGCCTAATTTGGAAGTATTTTTTTGGATGAAAGATTAACAAACATACATTCTTATAATATTTTAAATGCGGAAGCTTGTGAGTTGGTATGTAGTATATGGTACTATTTCATGCAAAAAATACTGAATGAATAGGTATGTGTGACTATGATCAACAGTAGGAGTTGATGTTTATGTTATATGTATGAATGAATATGTTTTTAGGGTTCCGTAGTCCGACAAGGAACTCTTATAGTTTCGCCATGTCCGTCTGTCTGTCTGTCTGTCTGTTTGTCCGCGGCATAGCCCAGAGGTTCCTGGTACTAGAAAGCTGACATTTAGTATAGTTATATATTAATCACGCCGACAAAGTGGAAAAATAAAATTATAAAAAAATATATATTTTTTAGGGTATCTCCCAAACACTTACAAGAAAAACTATTACAGCTATGTAGGCTTACCAGTTACAGAGTTATATTCGACTAACTAAGACCTACTACGGAACCCTACTGCGCGTGGCCCGACAATAACTTGGCTTTCTAGTACGTACATTCGAGAAAAAAAATCTTTCCAAAAAATAATCTTTTCCAAGAGACTTTGTAGCCAATTAAGATTTATTCAGATTGGTCATTACTGCCTTTTCGAAGTCAATAGTTAAGAAATTGCCCACATAGCAACATTCGGTCGTTAAAGAAACGCTTCAGGCGCTCTCGCGGCTAATCAGTAAACATCAAAGCATAATGAGTCTCTCAAGTAGGTACCGCTTTTGTAATTCTACGATTTGTAAATCAAGGCTTTTTTGAGAACTTTGAATTGTAAAATTCTGAATAATTTTAATAAATGTTCCTCTCTCATTTAAACGTTTCAATTTTTATGAAATAAGTAGTTTTTTCCCGCGGTTTGGACCGCATTTTTACTTGAAGCCATCGAGATATATCAATAGAGATGCAATCCCGAACATTACACGGTAACAAAAACTTAACCATTTTTTAGAATGCAGACGTAGGTTTGAAACTAGTAATCATTTTGATGTAGAATTATATCTATCTCTCTCACACTAGCCGAAACATTATGTTCATGACATCTCTATGATAAGGATGGCAATAGTACTCCCAGGAAAAATACGGTGGGGCGTACCCAGGGCTGGGCAAAATACATGCTTTGCTTTAATTGAAATACAAATTACAAAATACTGTATCGCAGGTAATTAAAATACGAAATACAAAATACTTTTAAGTAAGGTATTTGAAATATAAAATACAAAATACAGTATTTTAGCTATTTTTAATTGAAATACAAAATACAAATTACAAAATAAGTAAATCTATACCAGCACGGGATGAAAAGTAGAGGAAAACCAGATTAATTAATCACTAAACCAGTTTCCTTTCATGAACACTAGATTTTTAAATGACAAACAGCCTCTCGGTGGAGAGTGAATAAAACCTGCCAAAGAAAACCTGCTAAATGTATTTTCATGTTAAAATGTATTTTGTATTTGAAATACAAATTACAAAATACCTCGGCGTCAAGTATTTAAAATACGAATAACAAATTACATTTGAAGGAAGTAATTGAAATACAAATACGTATTTAGTATTTGTATTTCAATTACGTATTTTAATTACAAGTAATTTAAATACTGCCCAACCCTGGGCGTACCACATAGAAAATGGCATGTATTAGGTATGTCTGTGGGCTCAACATGGCTTGCATTGTGTTCGGTGATTGCAGATCTAGTTACTTTAGTGATATAAATATCTATGCTTGAAGCACCCAGATAAAAAGCCTTTAACCATCTTCACGGTCTTATTCATCTTCACGTCAGGATGGTACCAAATTTTACCCAAATCGGTTAAGTCGAGCGTTAAAACCATGCAGCAAATATACCTTTCACTTACCATTGATCTGCGTTTTCGGAAGATCAGCGTTGCAGCATTATGCAGCAGTTGTATTCAGGTAAATGTTGCAGCATTCTGCTGAGATAGGAGCTTTTTCTTTCTTTCTTTCTTTCATTGTACCAATAAAAAGTACGAATTTCAAAACAATCCCAAGAGCGTTTTTACACAAAAACATTTATTTATTTATTTATTATTAAACATACACACACTATCATTACAGACTGATCCAATACAATAGTGGTTTCCCTAGCCATACACATACAAGATGAATACAATTAAACTTGCAGCTAATACACAATAACAAAAACAAAATTGAATTTCAAATATAACTTATATAACAATAACTTCTTAACCTAACAATTTTTAACCTTAAATGTACAATTTATTAGACAACACAAAAATACCTATATATATATATATTTACTTAGTTATAACTAACAATATTTAACAACACTATTGCGAATTCACTCAAATTGCACGAAAATATATCGATTTTCTCATGCACTTCGTTTAGGACCCGTATTGTGCGGGTGAGGGGTGTCTTTGACAACAGATTCGTTCTGGCTACCGGCACGGCCAGCAGTGGCGGTCGCCGCCGCCTCCATACGTACCCGTCCGGCACGCACAGCTGCAGGTGACGCAGCACACCCGGGTTATGTGCTACCCCACGCAGGAGCTTTAGCGCATACACCGCGAGTGTAAATTCCCTGCGCACTCTTAGTTCGTTGTACCCCACCATACCCAGTACAAAAAGTGTAGGATACATCAGCGGGTAAAATGGGTACACCCCATAAAGTTTGAAATACAAGTGTCTTGTAAACTTATTTTGTACTCGTTCAAGCATGACACTGTATTTCGCTTCATGAGGCGCCCAAATCACCGCACTGTGCTCCAAGTGACTCCTTACCAATGCGTCATACAGCACCCTGAGGGTAACATAATACGCAATAATAGCTAAAACAATTTCCCTCAAACCTTCAATAGTATAAAAAGGTACGAGCAATAAAGCCTGTTTCCCACATCGAGCCAGCCTGTTGCCTATGTCACAGTATTACGATATCTCCCTACAGTAGCGCAACGCCTTTGATGACGCGCGATGCCGCCGCCGGCGTAAGTAGATACGCTAAGATTGTTACAAAATATTGAATGAAATAACAACGAAGCGAAACAATTTACAGCAAAACACGACCGCGTCTGGCCCCTCGCGCTCAGTCCCGCAAAGTAAGCGTGTTTGCGGGACGCGGTTGACACCGCCCGCCTCCGCGAGTCCCCCGCCGTTGCTCTGCGTAAGTACATTCGTTGCGCTACTGTAGGGAGATATCGTAATACTGTGGCTATGTTGCTCGAGCGACATAACAAGACTTTTTCCTCTATCATTTGTGTATCTAACTTGTAAAGAAGTTGAAAGATAAAGATGATATTGACTATAGAGAGACTTTCTTTTGTTTTCCAGTCTATGAACACATAATATTCAATAAAGAGTTTTCTATTTGATCTAACTTTTCTTTATTCTGTAATAGCTTTTTACCGTCTCACCGCATGCTAACGGAACTATTTCGTACACCCCGATAAAAATATCCTATGAGTTAATTCAAGTTATAACTATGTGTGTACTAGACATACAAATCAAATCCATTCAGCAGTTTTTAGTGTTCCGTAGTAGACAAGGAACCCTTATGGTTCCGCCATGTCCATCTGTCTGTCTGTCCGCAGCATAGCTCAGAAGTTCTTGGTACTAGAAAGCTAAAATTTAGTATGGATATGTTAATTGATCACGCCGACAAAGTGATAAAATAAATTCAAAAAATTCAAAATTCAAA
The DNA here is from genome assembly GCA_963891755.1 of Pyrrhia umbra. Taxonomy (NCBI): domain Eukaryota; kingdom Metazoa; phylum Arthropoda; class Insecta; order Lepidoptera; family Noctuidae; genus Pyrrhia; species Pyrrhia umbra. The sequence continues at coordinate 1,252,215 of OY982931.1, read as the reverse complement.
TCATTTATTTCAACTAGACCATTTACAGGCACTTTTGAATTGTCAAAGAGTCATAAGTCTGTCAATATAATAATCTGTCTGTCAATATCAATATAATAATAAAATTTTGCTCCCATACACGTAAAACGGGGATGGTTTTTTCTCTCTCATGAATCCCGTCGTCTAAAAGGTCCCGTAAGAAGGACCAGTTTGTATCTGACACACATTCGCTCCGCCATTTTAAAAATAACTCTTTTAGGCAGCTAGTGATGAAATGATTCTAGAGAATCAAATTCAAATAATTTATATCTATTCGATCTTGTTCTACCTCGAAATTATTTCATCATCAGCTTATTTACTATCAAATCAAATCGTTTATTCAAAAATTAAATAGGTAAAATACAGTAAAAATCTTAGAAATAATAATCAGAGAAGGCATGAGCTTTGATCACCACATTAGCTTACAGCGTATTGGCGATTTTAGACTAATTAGTCTAGATTTCCTCACGATGTAAAGAGATGTATGTCCTTCATCGTAAGATCAGTAGTGTCTAAGATTAATTATTTCCATTACAAAATTAAGACTTGAGAATAGTCACATTGGTACTTGCCTAATTTTGAATCCGCATACTCTCATACGAGATGCAGGTGACTTAACCACGAGGCCACCACGGCACTTCAACCAAGCTTAAACAACGGCTCCGTATAATAGAACACATTGCCAAGGCGTTAACTGTGTTTATATAACATGTTATCTCAGTAAAGTTGTGTGTGTCGCCTCGTGTGACGTCATAAGTCATGTTGCAAGTTGTTCCTGTGTGAGGAACAAGCGTTTTATTAGATACTAGCTTTCCGTCAGCGGCTTCGCCCGCGAGGACATTTTTTTACACCTTGAGTTACATTATTCAAGTTTTAGTAGAGATCCCTAATTATTTTTGGAAATAAATATAGTCTATTCTAACGGTGAAAGAATTTTTAAAATCGGTCCAGTAGTTTTTGATTTTATTCATTACAAACGTACACACAAAAATATAAATCTTTCCTCTTTATAATAATAGTGTAGATTGTAGCGTTGTTGGGGGTTGTGTGACGTCACGCGCAGGTGGGTTGGTAGAAAATGGGGTGGTGCTTATTTAAATGACTTTTAGCAGTTATAAGTAGGTAACTCTGTCTGTCTGTAAGTAATGCTTTCACGGGTGTTAGCCTTTTTGTTTGGTAAGGTCTTTAAAGTTAAAAAGTTGAAACGACCTATATTAAGTTTGGTATGAAGATAGCTTAAGACCTGGGGAAGGAAATACATCCACATTTCCTAAGGATGCAAGTGGAACCACGGGGAACGGCTAGTTTTCTATGAAAATCAATAATATTGTAATCTTAGACTGACTTCCAGCAACAAAGCCTCCTATCAAGTTGGGATGAGAAGACTAAGCGCGTGCCGTGTAATACATTGTAAGCTTTGTATCGACGACATAGAAGATGTTTGAGTTTGTACCTGAAACATCTAATCTCAAGTAAGTCTCTATAAACTTTGTCGCATTTTGGTTCATTGAAATGGAATTTACTGCGTTTTTGTCAAAAAAGGCCTAATGAATTTTACAACATCCTATTTTGCCAAAAAACGCTTCATGGCAGACAAAATATACTTACCCAAAAACAGCGGTTACTAACTAGCTGAGATTAGCTTTAGTTAGGTTTTCTGTAACGACATCAAATCCGACGCCCGATCCATGGAGTTTCTTGCCGGTTCTTCTCCATAGGACCTACTCTTTGGAACCGTGCAACTAGTGTGACTTTTCATAAGAGTCTGCAAAGGCCTATTTGAAATAAAAATTTTGACTTTTGACGCTCACATCAACTCCGAAACCACCAAAGTCAACTTCGACGTCGACGCCGAAACCAACGCGTTCGTCAACAATCACTCCGATGGCAAATCCGACGCTGACGCTAGCTCCGATACCGAAACCACTGAAAAATACATTCTTCTGGTGTCGGAAATGTAGATATACTAATTTGAAACAAGTAGGTATTTTATCAACACTTAGGCTCAAGTTCACTGAGTTAAAAACGTTTTTTAACCAGGAAGCTGAAATTTTCGTGTTACCCACTTCTAGTTCAACCCTGGTTTGGTAATCGACTGTTTCAGGAATAAAAATCTCAAAAAATACGTTACCCATCAAAAGTTGTTTTTTTTATTTATGGTAAAAAGCTGTTTTAAGTTAATCGGACCGTTATCTTGTCGGTGAACTTCGGCCTTAGGCACATTATCGGAATAGAACAAAACAATATGCCAATCTGATTCTTTTCTTATTGCATTCATTATTTCTCACAACGGCATTAGCTTTCATTTCGCTGTTCATTGCACCGTGGATTTCAATCATGCTTGTTTTTGATACATACAACCACGCAATGAATAGCTTTGTAGGAAATTCATTCCTTAAGCAGAAGTAAAGTTAGTCAGGCTTGAATATCAGTTCATGGTATGCGAGGATGCATAAAAATACAAGCATTATTGAGGATATAGGTGCATATAATATACTTTTTCCAAATATGTACTAGATTTATTTTATCGTCTGGACTGCAGGTTTACTAACCTAACAAACCCTGGTGTCAGAGTTTTCTCAAAAACGCCTGACGGCCTCTGACACGGTATTGTAACAATGACTTATATCAAGGCGCAATCCAGGACGATGGCAAACGTGCCCACCGAGGCACGATACCACCACAAACTATTTGACTCCGAGCTGCTGTAAGATTTAAAAACTGACCTGGTAATCAAACTCGAAACCCTACCTACTCTCAGCAGTGGCGTTTGCTGAGACCGACGACCACTAGACTAACGGTCCACTTGCTTTATAATATCCGTAATATTTGTAAAATATTTACATTTATTATTATTATTAGAAGTTAAAGAATAATAGAGCATTTCATTCTCGCAAAAAATAATCGCAACACTGTTTTTCACGTAGTGAACTATAATTGTCTGGGCCTTAGCCAATAATGATATCCTTCAAAATTACTTAAGGACTAGATAAACCAATAAAAAGAAACAAAGACGGGATAATAATAAAACTAGGCCAGCATTTTATTTCTAAAATATTATCTCAACCGTATATTTATCTTGATAATGTAATTGGATAAGGATGGTGATAAAAAAAACCAATTTAAAAATACACCGGCCCGTTACCACGGTGTCGATATAAATTTTATACAAGCTAGGTGACTGAAAACTGCCGAGTCACTTAAAATAATGAAAATTTTGTAACGCTACTCATTTTTATTGTTTTGAATGAAAACTCCTTTATATATGCATGATGTATGATCTTCATTACCTTTACAAAATTATTTAAAAATAGGTTTATTTAGTATTTTTATGAATTCACTTGCTGTTTCCCGCGGTTTCACCCAATTCTTGAGGGAACTACTTAATCTACCCCTATAAAAAGCCTAGCTTTTAACCATCTCCAGGATGTCCTCTATCACTGTTCTAAGTTTCATCCAAATAAGTTCAGCCGTTTTGCCGTGAAAGCGTAACAAAAAATCAAACTCACTTACGAATCATCACTACATAGTATAAAACAAAGTCGCTTCCCGCTGTCTGTCTGTCCCTATGTATGCTTAGATCTTTAAAACTACGCTACGGATGCGTTTTTTAAATAGATGGAGTGATTTAGTATATATTTTGCCAAGTTTTTGTATACATTGGCTAAAATATAATAATATTTGCTGGTGACGTACAGCCCACGCGGGGAAGCCGCTGGCGGAAAGCTAGTTTATAATATTAGTCAGACAACACAGATTTTTGGAGTTTTTTTGGTCTAGTTTCTATAGTCAGTATTGGTGCGGAAGACAGTCAATCTTACTCCAACACCACATTTCGATGACGTCAGGGCGTGTCTGTGATGCAGAAGTTACGTATTAACATTTTATTGTCTGACACCAATTTACTTCAGCATTACAACCCTCTACGGGTTCTAAACTTCAAAATATCCACATGATATAGGTTACTTATATCATAAACCATTGTTCCTTGGTAACCTTATATATTCGCTAGGGACGACCCATCGAACATGCGTGCGATGTTCCGTCGACCTCTGTCAAAGATATCGGATCCCGCCGAGTCGTGCCCGAACCACCACTAATTCGACTAATCTTGATTTATACTCGTAGTGTTGTGCTTGTTTGTCGTGGTTTTGATTTATAGTGTTGTGGCTCAATTGATAATTGGAGTCCAAGTCAATTTATCAGATGGCCATTTTTATATCAAGTAGGGTTTGGTCATTGGCAGTCTAACTGGATATCTGAGCATTGAGTCAGGTATATATTGAGGAACTGAATGGTATGCTATGCCATATTTTAGACTTTCCGTCTTCCGACTTTCTTTTTATAGTGTTTTGTGATATATAGATATAGATTAAATTCGTTGCGGGTTCCAAGACAGTAAAAAAAATCTCTGGGTCATCAGATATCTCACTCGTCGAGCTTCATTGCCTCGGCGTTTTCTTGTGAGAGGTTTAAAGTTTTAAAGGTTTAAAGGTTTGAAGTTTGGTAATATAAAAATGCTTGATAATAATTCTACTCTATCTACTCATTATTATCATATTCTGAGCCCCAGGAGTTCTATGATTGCGGTATCAGTAGCATTTTTCAGGTCATGCTAGATGCAGATGGATAGAAAAGGAGGAAAATTGACAATTTACCTCCAAAAAGAGCTTCTTTATTTACTTTTTAATAAGACTTACATTCAAGAGGAGCTCACGGCTAAGTAACAGCCGCATGGGTCGACTTATCAAAGGTGGACGGATGGGCGACCATCTATGTCATGCGAGACTCCTCGGTGCCTCGGAAAGCACGTTAAGCTGTTGGTCCCGGTTGTCATTTGTAGATTTTTGACAGCCATTACCAGTAGTCAGAAAGTCTGACAGCCAGTCTTACCAAGGGGTATCGTGTTACCCGGTAACTGGCTTGTGGAGGTCAGATAGGTCGCTCTATTTAAAACACTGGTACTCAGTACATAGTTGGGAAAAGGTTAGGCAGATGACGAAGTTTTACCTTCAAAATTATTAATAAAGAACACAAAGTAAAACGTACAATTTAACTCAAATAGAATCGAGTACAGAACAACCACACGCACCGTGTGATTTACATCTTAATTAAATTCTTAATTATGTACACCGGAGAGGAATGAAATTATTAATGAGTATGTGTATTAAATAATGTAAGCCTAATTATTTCGCTGTTACGCAACGATTAGGAAGCACTTGTAAGGTGTATATTGTACCTTTAATGTTATTTTTGGCACCGTTTTCAAGGTTACGGAGAGACGAGCTATGGGTATGTTAGCGATAAAAGCAGATGGCAGCTGTAAAGTGGACAATATAAAAGTGAACATATTTGTTTGTATTATAATTAATATTGTAAAATAAATATGACATAATATATAAAGTAGAACTGTAATAGACTGTTGCTGGGAAGTTTGTTTATCACTGCTTCTTCTTTCCAGCCACAACACTAGGAAGCAGTGATGGGTGGGCGTTTTGGGTTGCTGTCATAATGTATTTTGACGTGAAAAAGTGTTAATTGAATTAGCTTAATTTCAATAAACGTTTTTAGTTTTGAGTTTACTTCATGGTTTCAGCAACGGGTCCCGTCGACACAATTGGATCGTGGAACTCTCTGGAAATTGATAAATAGAAAAGCAGTGAACATTTGTTTGAGTTCAAAAGGCCAAAGAATTTTTGACCACCTCTCAGCCATGTTGAAGCAAGAAAGACTTCTAAAAGGACCTGGCAGAGTGATAAGACGGTGAATTAGGGAGAGTGAAATTATTGAGATTTTTCTATTGGAGTTATATTAAAGTCACGGTCAAGAAGTGGCCCAACTGAATCTCAAAGATCAGTGACAGGTAGGTACTTCAAAAACTTAAATCCTTATTCTATTCTGTTCTATAAAGAAAATGTGCATGAGTGATTACAGAATAGACGCGATAGTCTTGCCTCTGTACCCAGTCATCCAGGAAGCAAAGAGCATTACAAGTGCGCTACCGTCCAAATGACATCATCACAAAGAAAGCTCGATGTTCTCTTGTTTCACGTAGGTACCTTTATAATCCCTTTGTATAATAACATCATTATCAAACAAAAATAAACCATTAAAATCTTACCTGGGAACGTAAATTAAGAATCCCGGGTATGCGAGTAATGACAGCGGACAAGGAATAATTTCATCCATCCCCCCTCGCTTGTGGGCGAAACGATTAATTATCACGATGTCGCCCTTCCCAGAATTCGCAATTTGTTTTGCTAGCTCTTTTGGTTTAGGATTTGTTTGTATAACACAATATTATTAAAGGTATATAGGCACAGTGCCCTGAAGCATTCACATACATACTGATAAAAGCACAGGGAACTACCAATCCGGGGGCGTATCAGCTAAAGTAATGACGCCACTGTTATAATATTTTTTTTATACTAGCTTTCTGCCAGCGGCTTCGCCCGCGTGAGTGTATGTGTGTGTCAAATACAAAATGACACAGTTTCATACACACTTTACCCCCTTTTTCATTCCCTTAGGGGTAGAATTGCAAAGAATTTTGTATGTATAGAAGATAGAGGATAATTCAAAAAATGAAACTGAACTTCAACTGCTAGCCATTCAGATTTTTTAGGCGAATTTTCACCATTCATGTATTCTTTTTTGTCAACTTTCTTTTGTTTGTAGAATAAAGAAACGAAGTGATTTGACTTTTTAATTAGTGTTGTCTGTGGTCGTGATGAGGAGTATTATTACTAACTATTGTCTTCTGAATATTAATCATTATCGGTAGACTAGCTAGGCTAGCATCAAAAATGTTTTTTAAAGTTAAACGCGCGGCAAATTAACCGCATTCAAAATTCTTTTTGTAGGAGGTTCTTTGTTCTGTTGTGTTTTTTTAAATTTTAATAATCATAGTACAATATAAATTGTTTGTTGTTCCGAGACGAGACCCAGAGGAACGAAATATCTAGCAATTAATCTCGCTTATCTCATTAACGCTGCCTTGTTTATATAAATAAGACCTTTATGCAATTATGCCGAAGACACTGAAAGTATATATACATATATAGCTCGCTAATTATTTTTGAGAAGAAGGTGATTATTGAAAAGAAAATCCATAAGAGAGACGATATGTACTTACGTTGGCGAGGCTTTCGCTTTGTAGTGTGTGAGGCTGAAATTAAAATTTGTGCTTTCACCTATCTGTTTGTTCTGGCGAGGAAGAAGGTCTCTTATTGAGAATTTGATGCATTATAAGTACCATTTTTAAATGGTTTGTAAAGAAAGAAAGAAAAACAGTTTTTTCACGTGCGGTAACGCACATACAAAACATAAAATAAAAGTAAAAACAAAAGGGTGTATAATCTAAAACTAGGGAGACAATCTGATATACGCGTCACCACTGCGCGAAACGGCTAACGCTTAGCATAATGCAGTGGCTAAGGCTTTCGTGATACTTGAGGTACCTACCGGGATTTCTTTTCACGAATACCTTTTTTTTCTACGGATAATTTTTTTTTTTATAGGTTGTATTACGTTTTTAGGTTTTTGGTGAGCAACGGTGCGATATGGCACACGTCAGGGCAGACCTATGTCCATTAGTGGACAAATATAAAATAGGTTGATGATCCTGATGATTAATGCCTAAATTCTTAGTTGAATCAATATTGTCTTTCTCGGTACAGAAATTTGAATAGACTTTTTATTATTATTTTATTTGAGTTTCAACAGATTTTATTATTTCCATTGTTCGTTGCCAAATGACTATCTAACTTGGCCAACTGCCCTTACGCCACAACCTTTTTAGGTGATCGTTTGGCATTGATAAGATACCTTTTGGCACGGATAACAGCACAATAGACTTGGGTTTATAAATGTTATTTAAGGGCCGAAGATCTTTTTTGCCCATCGGCATATCTGTAGTGACGAGTGGGCTAGGAGTTATTTCAACCGTGGTAACAAAAGTGTATCGAGATTTCTCTTTATTTATAACGTTTTTTCGAATAAGAAAAAAACGTGTTGAGAATTATAATCACCTGTAATCTCTATACGCGTGCTGGCAGTCGAATTAGGACAGGACTATCAAATTTATTATAATCGTTAACTTTACTATCTAAATTACTACCATCGTCTATAGTTCTTCCATAGCCTATAATTCTAAATGAATTTATTACTATCATATTTTGCGAGAAGTCAAACGGTCGTTTAGCTATCCAAGTCAGAAAAATGCAATCGTTTTCCATCAGTATAGATTTAAAACATAGTCGGAGATATTAATGAATACCAGATTAATATTTCAAGTACATATACAAATAAATTAATAAAAAATATTTGAAGCAAAATCTATGTAACTGGGTTTAACTCTAGTTTCTAAATATTTCACTCCTGAATTAGTTGAACTAGGAAAGTCTGGAATACACAAGACCGTCACCCCCCAGTAACGAGCAGAAGGGGGGGAGGGTTAGGAAGTATCTATCCATCCTGCAACTGTTGTATAATACACGAAGCCGAAACTTTATTAATAGTGAGGAGCAAGCTGTGAGTTTGAAATTTATATTGGTAGATTTTGTTGCTGTTACATTTTACATTTTGACTTAGAAGTCTGCAGTTGAAATATAAACCTTGTCATTCTATATATAGATATTGTTATTCTGTAAAAAAATATTTAAATCGGACTGGTAGTTTTGGAGAAAAATGGCAACATGGATTTGCACAAATAAACAAAATACTCTCTTACCCAAAACGCCTATGTACCTATCTACCGTCTCCGTTTCGTTGTGGGTAAAAATCGGAACACATTGACTTTTGATGGGTACTACCCCAGACAAGATTTTGTACGTACAAACACCTCTATTACTATAATTATAATAGGTACCTGCTATGCCATATAGATAGGAATTATCTACTAGATAAATTAATAATAATGTATTAAATTATATCTATCAAATAATGTGGACGTTTTAAATCATATCTATGAAATACGTTTAACTACTACTTTTCGGGCGGTAGAGAAATTCGCCATTTTATTTTTAAAGCTTCGTTAATGTCACTTTTTTTCTTTCCACGATTGTATTGAAAAGGAAATGCAAGTACATACGAGAATATAAATGGATGTAATCTTTGAACTTGATCCAGTCGATGTTCAAAGCCATTCTCAAGGTTTCTTAAGCGCCTCTGAAGATTTTCTACCGCGCTTTTGTCAAAGAAACAAAGGCTTTTGATGCCACATTTCGGGATTAACTCATGGATTATGTGTATATATATACGTACTTACTTTATAAGTAGCTAGGTTTTTTCATGATGAGGTTGGACGTGACGTAAGAAATACTGGTAACTATTGGGCCTAGGCTTTAATCACTTTCGAAAAAGTATTCGTATCGAAAGCGACTTCGGAATGGAATATACTCGCTTCTTATGATATATATATCATATGTAAATTGATGACTTTACACTTCTAAAATATTACAACTTACGTTTATTTGACTCTGAGTCATCATCTGCCTAGCCTTTTCCCAACTACGTTGGGGTCGGCTTCCAGTCTAACCGGATGCAGCTGAGTACCAGTGTTTACGTGGAGCGACTGCCTATCTGACCTCCACAACTCAGTTTACCGGGTAACACGATGCCCCTTGGTAAGGCTGGTTGTCAGACTTTCTGGCTTCTGACCACCCGTAACGACTGTCAAAGATCTACAAATGCCGGGACCAACAGCTTAACGTGCTTTCTGAGGCACGGAGGAGTCTCGCTGTTTCATTTAAGGCACTTCACAGGCAAGCCCGGTTAAGCAGTCGACAACCTTCTAGGTTGACCTGCGAGATGCCATACACAAAAAAAAAGAAAAAAAAAAGGAGTCTCGCTGTGACAAAGATGGTCACCCATCCACGGACCGGCCGCGCCAAGCGCAGCTTAACCTTTGATCGGTCGAACTGTGCGACTGTTACTTAGCCACGAGCTCCTCAGTTTGTATATATATATAGGTAGGCATATACATGTGAGTAATGGAAGCAAAAATATAGCAACAAAGGTACGTTTTAGCGTAGTTTAAGTAAGTTTGCGCCTACGTTAACTCAGTGCAAAGTATGTATGTTATGATAAAAGCAATAAAATGATCGCAAAATTGAAACTATGATTTAGAAAATATTTTCTACGCTTTCATTTTCGGATAAGAACTCGATTTGTATGAATTTTAATGCGCTTATCAATGAATGCATCTTTGCGGCTTTCATTGGAATATAATAAATGAAAACAAATTAGGTTTCAATATAATTATATTTTAAATATATTTAAATATGAAAAATAACATTCGGTAAATAATTATAATGACCAGAATATATTCATGTTCATCCGAAATTCAAACAATAGATTTAATAAAAAAAAAATTAAGACACTTAAAGTAATATGATTACATGTATTGTAATTTAACTTAAATACTGTGTTCTTAATATGAAAGTCTAAGAAACTAAATAACAGACAAATATATCTAATAATATTAAAATTATATTTCAAACATACTTTATAAACTAAATACTTTTAAAAAATTGTTTCCCGCGGTTTGATGCTCCCGGATAAAAACCGATGTCCTGTCCCGGGGTTCAAGCTATCTATGTACAAAATTTTATCCATATCGGTTCCGCCGTTTTACTGCTATAAAGTCACAAACAGACAGAGCTAATTTCAGATTTATAATATGAGTAAATGAAATTACAATATTTTGTTTACATGTCATTTATGGGTTTTAACCAATAAAAGCAATAGTGAAAAATATCCTCGTTTGAAATAGCTGACTCACAATGAACAAACCTTATACGAAGAGGCTACAGCGGGATAAATAAATAAATTATCTAAGTTTAAACAGTTGATATAACTCTTAGAAAATATCTACTTAATACTAAGCTATCTAAATTGATAATAATACCTACTAATTTTATAAACACAATATTTTTTTGTTAAAATACTTTAATCAAATTAAAAAAATATTCCTTAATTATGTAACTTATGTATTATACTGTATCTTACTTAGTCTAAGCAATAAGTATAAGTTTTTCTGTTCGAAATGATTTTATTAAAATTAATAATGCCCGTCTTTGCATCTGTGCAATTTACTAATTAATATTTGATACATGTACCAATCTATACATTCAGAATACTTTGTCCTGAATGACGGATCAACGCATGGCCTAAACTGTTGATCGTAGTCACGTGAAACTTGGAGGATGTGCTTTTTGCATGACGTAGGCGTAGTAAGAAAGGATTTCCCGAAATTATACCCCTAAGGGGGTGAAAAAGGCGTACAGCTCACGCGGGCGAACCCGCTGATGGGAAGCTGGTAGATTAATTAAGTAGGTAGATTTTTTTATTTCTAAAATGAAAATCACTGAAAATATTCGCCAAAATAAAATCCTAGTGGGAATTTCTCTGACCTCATGGCATAACGACGGTCCAGAACGAAATCACAAATTCATATCATTGAATGTTCGCGGTGAATAAATCAGTGACATTCTACATTCAGCGACGTGCTACTGAAAATCTCATAAAAGAATTTCTGCCGGGAACTTTTGAGTAAGCATGAAATATTTTAATATTAATTCCATAAGTGAGCTAGATTTTATTTGTGATGCTTTTCGGCTGAGGAAAAGCTTTTAACTATTCTGACGGCAGTTTATATTGGTCTGTACGAAAAATAAAATTAGGAAATAATTTAATTAATTCAAGTCCTGTTTCACATAAAGATTTCTTAAGCCTAATTTTATTAGTATATAATTTATTATTCTTATTTTTTTATCATTGTAAATATCTATATCTTCTTTAAAAAAAATAATCCCTATTTCCCTTGGTCACGGTATCACGCGTGAACGGCTAGATCAATTTGGCTGAAATTTGGTGCGGAGATAGAAGAGACTCTGGAGAAGGTTTTAGGCTACTTTTTATCCGGATGGACGCGGGTGAAACCGCGGGCAACAGCCAGTTGTAAATAAAAGTTTAGCCATATAATTATAAAGATGTAAAAAAATATAAAGAGGTAGTGTTTGTGGGGGGTAATTTCTGGACCTTCTGAACCGATTTAGATAAAATTTGGTACGGACATAGATAGAGGAGAACCCTGGAGAAGGGTATAGGCTACTATAATTATAACTAGTTGTCTCGGGAGGCAGGTGTAACCGCGGGAAACAGCTAGTACTCTATGAATTATACGCTGAATTAATGAATTTTCATGGTTATGTAAATAATGAGTTAAAATAACAAAATTAAAAAACAATTATACAGATTATAAAAAAAGCCGCAGAAACAAACACGATATTATTTGTTGGAGCAAGAATAAACTTAGATAATACTTAGTGCGTCCGTAAGTTAGAGCTAAAACTTGGCAAAAGTTGGACTTAGGTCTTGGCAGAGATCCCAAGTTCACTGTTTATGAAAGTGAATTAAATTATTTTAATGTCCACTGAAATATGAGAAGTGTTCTCGCAAGAAAAAGTCATTTAAACTTCGTTATGTATCTCGGCCAAGATTATATTTGTGAATAAATGAATGAAATGAGGTCTGTACCAATTCATTTTACGAAAAATCTAAACAAAATTATAACCTATTTTGTTATAATTTTCAGACATAGATAAATAAAATGGCATTCAATGATGGTGTTTAGAACATGAAATTGACATAAATGCGCCATCCTTACGCCATTTTGTTAATTTCTGTGGCAGAATTAGAGCAAAATAGGTTACGACTTTGTTTACATTTTTCGTAAATTACAGACTATAGACATAAAATGATGGAAATAAATGTGGAAATTTTAACTCTAACACACAGACATAAATCAAATGCAGGTAACTATATTTGTATAAATATCAAAGGGTTATTTCACCAACATATTCATCAATGTCATATTCATTAATGTCTTCCTTCAAGAAGCTAAAACTGACGTATAATTTCAATATTACTAAATTAATCTGACTTGAATGGAATGGAGAAAACCGGACTCTAATTACGTAAGCCATTATCGTTATGATAGTTCAATGAAAGATTGCTTCGTTGTAAGTATCAATAAGATAAACGTCTAAACATATGCAGCATTGTATATTATACTCTAAAGAGTTACCGCGCCTCCGGAATATACAGGGCTGAGGAAGGAACATGGATGGGTTTTAGTCAGTAAGAGTCTGACACTCCCCCCCTGCCCACTCACGGCGTGATCATTTGATGATTGCCCATCCGAAAAAACTGAATTAGCTTGATAAAGATAGGTTGGTGAAATAGCCCCAGCCCTTTACTAAATCTATGTAATCTAAACCTTAAACATATATACCTAAGTCTTAAAATGCATCCTGTCAAGACTGCCCTTTACCGTTTTCTACCCCTGACTCCTCATAGCCCTTCACCAAGTTCTCTAATATGAATCTAATTGTCTTTTTGTATATATTTTCAATGTTCGGCGTGTATCGGTCGCCGAGCGTCGTTTGAGCGGCTTGCAAGAACGGCTGCTCGATTTTCTGAAAATACAAAACAAATTATTTTAAATTACATATCCTAAAATGTGAAAGTTAGTTTGATTATTTGTTTGTGAAGCTATACGGTAAAACGCCAGAACCGATTAAGATGACATTTGGTGTGGAGATAGATAAGATTTTGGATGCGTTAAGTAGCTACCTTGGGACGCGGGTGAAACCGTGGAAAAAGACTAGTGATAAATATATCATTTGGGTGTAGACACATATTGCCAGCGTGGTTCATCTATTTAGTTCGGCAGAAGACAGGCGTAAATTCGCTGAGCTGACGAGCCATCAGAAGAAGGGGAAGAGTATATCATCTCGTCAGTTTTCTGTACCGTTCTTACAGGAATTCAGGTAAAACCACTACCTAAAACTGTGTTACTGTCTGTGTTTTTCATGTCTTGTACCGATCGACTTTATCGCTCTACCAAGTTTGTATGAATACCTAGTTGTTTTTTTCTTTATTTTCCAAAAGTTTTAGAACAGAAGTTGCTTAGTAATCGATTCTGAACACATGGTTAACGGGATTAAAAAAGAAGAATATTTTTGTTTTTTTTCTCTTTCCTTTTGTATGTATCTATTACAATTTACTCCCACTAACCCTAAGGTTGACTGGTAGAGAATGCCTTGTGGCATTAAGTCCGACTATATATCACTGCTGTTCATAAAGTTTAAATAAATAAATAAATTAAAACGACTAAAAATAACCGTGTATTATATATACAATATTATTATCAACATAATTAGTATGGACTTCGTTTTTTTTTTCTAATAAATAAATAAGTTATCCTAGCCATTTATCCTTTGTTTTGATGTAACTAAATTATCACGAACTTCGCACAAGACATTCGATCGACAGATGCATCACTATACGTGTATATGTACTTACGAAGCGTTTCTCAAGTGTGTGAGCATCGTCTATGCATTGAGCGTCGTGAAAGTTTGAACTTCTCTCCACTTAGCGTAATGTGAACAAACAACGTGTGTAAAATGCAAAAATCTCTACGTACCTATGACATTTGTAAACCTTTACATATAAAATGCTTTGTGGGTGGATGTGGATAGCACAGCCTAAACTTGAGGCCTGAAACCTGGAGGGTGTCTTCTTTGAACGATGTAGGCATCCAATAAGATAGGATTTTCCGATATTCTACCCCTAAGGGGATGAAAAATTGGGAAAAGTTAGTATGAAACCTTGTCATTATTAATTTGAATTCGTATAGACCACGCGGGCGTAACCACTGGTGGAGAGCTAGTTTATAATAAAATACTTAAAACTTCATCATCATAGGCCTTTTGCTGTCCCACTGCTGGGCAAAAGCAAATTCAAACTGAGAAGGCAAGGAAAATAGGATGCTATTACTATTACGAAGGCGTTGCTGTCTGTCCGTCCTTCAGTCACATGACTATATCTTTTGAACGGCAAATTTTCAGCGTTATAACTATATAGAAAAATATGTAAATAGTGTTAAATATTAACGGTTGCACAGAACACAAATCCTTACAAATATTAAAAATGCCAAAGTAACTCTGTCTTTCTGTTTGTTGCGCTTTCACGCCAAAACTACTGAACCGATTTAAATGACATTTGGTACATAGATAGTTTAGAGCCTGAGAAAGGACATAGGCTACTTTTTACCCGGGTACGTGAAATAGTTTCCTTGGCATGCGGGTGAAACCGCGAGACACAGCTAGTACAAACATTTTCAATTAATAATAAAGATATTTTCAAATAATTAATTTTCAAATAATTTGGATCTAGTTTCGTATAAAAAGAAGAAACAATTCGAATAAACCAAACTATAACATCTCTAACGTTATTAATAAATCAAAGTTCCCAATTTATATTGTTCTTCAATTCAAAACTGTTGCGAAGTTCTAAGAAAACTTTAATAAGAACTTACTACATGCAATATTAAAAATACAACTAGCTAATGGGTATCTATTATTCTAGAGAGATTCTTCACGTAGGTGCCTTAAAATATGGAGCGTTTTTAATTCACTTGTTTTGTTTAAATAAGGTTATTAACCGACTTCAAAAAGATGATGATTCTCGATTGGACTACTTTTAAAATGTTTGTTTCAGAGAAAACCTGTCGAGTTTCATGCCTTTGCCTTTGCTTGAAGAAACTATACATGATACAGTAAGCTTACATTTTTTGTTAGTTCTTATTGCAGGTATTTTGTACAGTAAGATTGGCACCCTTACATCATTTAAAATAAAAATTGCAAAATTATCATACTCTTTTTGCAACAATTCAACCGATTTTAAGTTCTATTCCGTACAGATAAGGATGGTGTTGAGAGCAATACAATGTTTATATCATCATCTTCCTGCCTTTATCCCTAATAAGCCAAATATCCCAAAAATAATGTTTACAATACCAGATAATACATTCTGCATTTGTTTTTTATCATGTCACCTAAGCAATAAAGATCAAAATCGTATGAATAAACTGTAAATAGGGTGCGTTGAAATTTCAAAGGGATTTTGTAATGAAGTATAAGTGCATTGGCAAACTTGTGAGTGTAACTGACACATCCCTGCGCGTCGTCCCATTTTATTCTTTGCGTCTGAAGTATTATACTTGTAACGAAGAAATTTTAATACCAAGCAGACTGGAGCATTAAGTACTCGGTTAATTAATATTTTGTTCGAAGAAAAACTGTCTTTGTAGTTTTAATTAACTTTTCTGCTATGTCAGAGGTAATATTTTTTATTTTTTCGCTCGCTTTATATCGCGTATACAAGTTATAGTAATAGTTCTTTTTGCAAATGACTTTATGAACTAAATGGCGTATAAGAACGAATGGACGTGTTGTAATATTAGCTACTATTGAACATGAGGCCGTAGGTTTAGTTCTTATGTCGTGCGGAAACAAACGGAAATTGTCTTTCTTTCTTTCTTTGCTGGCTCTTATGAAAAGTCACACTAGTTGCACGGTTCCGAAGAGTAGGTCCTATGGAGAAGAACCGGCAAGAAACTCCATGGATACTCTTTTCATAAAAGTAATGGTGTTCACAATAATTTGGTTACATTAGTATTAGCTCAGAAAATTATATAATACGCAAGGTATGCTACTCAGTTCTCTCTAAGTCTCTCAGTCAGAAGAAAACAAAAAAAAATAGAGAAGTGCTAGATGAAACCACCAGGTGCACCAGGGAAGCCACACATGCAGAAACAGGTTAGCGTTTTTCTGGATAAATCAATTAGGAGTTTCGTAGTGGCTACCCGAGTCTGGATTTGAATTAGGTATCTACTTGATAGCGATAAGACTGCCTCATTGGTCTCGTGTTCGCAAACATTACTGCTTTGTGGGCTCTCGGGACGGGCCGACATCTTCGGCTTTTTACAATAATTTACTAAATCGTCCCGAGTCTGGTTGCTGGTGTGAAACCCGTGAATTTAATCCAAACAGTTTTTCATTATTTTATACTAGCTGAATCGGCGAACTTCGTGCCGCCCACCATACCGTACAAAGTGAGAAAGTAAAATTAAAGAATTTTGTTAATTTTTTTTCTTCTTCTGATTTTTTACAGCTATACGGGACGGAGACAAATGCAATAAACCAAACCTCATAAAAAATCTATCTAGCATTATAAATGGTGTAACCGCAGTTTATTTTATATATCTAGACAAGGAGATATTAAAAAATAAAATATATTTCTACAGGGGAGTAAGGCGATATTGCATTTTTTATGAAACGGACCGTTAAACTGGTGGAAGAAGGTCCCTTTATGAACGTTCCAGGTACTCCGGTTAACCTTTCATCTGCGAATTATGAGATGCTTAACGTTCATGCTCTTTTGCCTGGAGGGTTGGCAGACGGCCAAGTGCTAACGGTATTTGAACTACGTGAAATCATATTGGAATACACTATTTTGGTTTTAATATTTAATTCACAACTTGAGTGTTTACATTTCTTTTTATATAGGTTAACAGGATGAATAAGAGACTTTAGGAGCTAAGACATGATTGTTACCACAAAAACTAACAACTTGAAAAAAATGAATGTTTTTTTTAAGACTCGTGGAACAAAAGTTGTTAGTTTTGATGGTAGTAATCACAGAGCACGTGTCACGCACGAATGTCAGATAGTCAGTCGCTATTAGCGTTAGAAATACTCGTAAATTAAGTGTGCCTACATCATTGCATTGTCCGTCTTGTTATTAATACGTAGAAAGATAGACGAATAAATAAATAGTACGATCCCCAATCCTTTGAGTAAAAAGCTATTTATAAAAAACTTAAAACTCACCCAAAAGTTCTCAGCCTTAAACCCTGGGACCTGGTGATGTGTGGCCCCCACATGTCGAATATACGCAAAGAATGCGTCAATGTCCCCCAAACCCTTGATCCCCTCATCCAGGGTGTGCATGACCTTCGTGGCATGCTCAGCCAACTCCTCGGAGCTCATCTGAGCTTCAGGTGTTCTCAGCTCGCGTAATTTTTCGAATAGATGGAGAAGGTCCTCGTTTTCTTCGAATAATCTGGAATAGAATACGAGTTTTTTTAAGTGTGCATTGAATTTATATTTGTAGCATTATTAAACATTTAATAGAATTTACGGATGACCAACTAAAGGCCAAGTTCACCGAGTGATAGTTTCGTAATCGGCCCATTAAACGAAAAGGTTTTTTAACCAGGAAGCGGGAATTTTCGTGATAATCACTCCTAGCTCAACCTTGATTTGGTAATCGACCGTTTCAGGAATAAAAATCTCAAATAATACGTTACCCATCGAAAGTTTATTTTTCAGATATAGCAACTTCCGTCGAAAGTTAGAAATTTGAATTAGTGTGAATCAGCTATTTTAAGTTAATCGGACTGTTATGGTCGTCGGTAAACTTGGGCCTAAGACAGACATACATTACAAATTGAAAAATAAAACACCGTTCTAGAAGCCATTGTTGAGTATTGTTTTGTGTATGTTCGTCACCGACTTTTGGAACGATATATTATGGTGTGGTCCTCAAGCGTTACGGTAGATAAAAGTCATTATTAAGGCCCAAGTTCACCAACAAGATAACTCAACTGAAAACAGCACCACCATACCATAAATTCAAACTACCATACGATGGATAACCTATTATTGGGTTTTTTATTCCTGAAATGGTCGATTACCAAGCCGGTGAACAAGAGGTTGACAATACAAAAATTCCCGCTTCGTTGTTAAAAAACGTATTCGTTTAACGGGCCGATTATATAATCATTTGTCGGTGAACTTCGCCCTTAATGGGTGGTGTTGAAGTCAGTTTCATTTTTAGTAAACAATTATTTTCTTCGTAAATCTTCAGTAGTTCTTGAAATTACTATATTCCATTTACAATAAGATTATACATTTAAACGCACCCCATTTACCGTTCGTTCAAACGATTTTGAGTTCTATTCCTTATAGATAAGGATGGTGTTGAAAGCAAAATAATGTTTACAATACCAAATATATTCTGCATTTTTTTTTGTTATGTCACCTTAGCAATAGAGCCTAAAATCGTTTGAACGAACGGTAAATGTGGTGCATTTAAATGTCTAATCTTATTGTAAATGGAGTATAGATATGTAATAAACATTATAGACAAGCTGTTTCCCGCGTTTATCATCATACCATTCATAGTTGATGAACTACTTATTCATATTTTTAGCAAAACTAATTTATCATTCACTCACTCAAAACAATACCATGCATTGTTTTCATTACATTATTCGCGTATTGTTTTCGAAACAAGGCTTTCATTCCTAGACTCATTTAGTGAGTGTTTTGATGGTATAATGTGCGCTCCATATGATATGTAAAGCTAGTTTCTGAATGGTAGCGGAGCGAAGGTAGCTAAATAGGTTCTATTGATATTGGTTTTTGGTTTTAATTGGATTATTGGTTCTTCCTGTAGAAACTGCTTAATGCAATTAATTACACTGAATATTTTATATACAAATTAAACAAGTAAAAAAAAACAATATATTCTCATCCTCAACAATTGAAATCCCTTTAATTTACCAATTACCTTTTTAAATTTTACAGCTTGCCGGTAGCGGTAAAATTGAAGTTTTTTTGGTAAATACTCAACTATCTAACACCAGCTTTATAGCAAGAAAATAGTCTACTTAACAAGTGTATATTCCGAGCATACATTTCGTTTAATTTGTCTGCGGTAAAGTTTTGCACAAAACACAAACGAGTTTTATAACTCGACCAAAGAACTTAACAGTTTGCATATCTCCGTTCTGTCGTTTGAAACGAGAATAATTCGAGGTCGGGATTATATTGATTTGTCTATTTAGAATTTGAATAATATTTATGTTTTTATGGGGCGATGGTATTCGTCAGGCAGTGGGCAGGGATTGGAGGATGAGAGGTAAAGATCGAGCTCTGAGCTGTGTGGTGGGAGAGGCGATAATGATGATGATGTTTTTTTGATACAGGATATTTATATGAAACTAGCTATTTCCCGCGGTTTCACTTACATCCTGAGGGAACTACTTCATGCACCCTGATATAAGCCTTAAACCTGCCCCAGTGTCCCCTCTATCTTCGTACCAAAACTTATCCAAATGGGTCTAGCCGTTCACGCGTGATGGTGTGACCAAGGAAAATAGGGATTCATTTTTATATATACAGATTGCTACTGATATCTATGTGGCGTCCTTCTTTTATTCATTTTGTTGAG
This sequence comes from Pyrrhia umbra, assembly GCA_963891755.1. Taxonomy (NCBI): domain Eukaryota; kingdom Metazoa; phylum Arthropoda; class Insecta; order Lepidoptera; family Noctuidae; genus Pyrrhia; species Pyrrhia umbra. The sequence continues at coordinate 1,232,049 of OY982931.1, read as the reverse complement.
GCTTTAAGCAGACCACATCCAACTAATCTTATAAATGCGATAGTTTGTGATATATTTATTACTCTTTCACGTAAAAACTGCAGAGTGGAATGTGATGAAATTTGGTACACACATAGTTTATTAGCTGGATTAACACATAGGCTATGTTTTATTCGGGTGCGCTAAGTAGTTCCCTTAGGGTGCGGGTGAAACCGCAGAAAACTACTAGTACCTTTATTATATCTACGACTTTTACGCAGTATCAATATTAGTACAAGAACTCAAATAAATCAAAGTCTAAACCGCACCCAAATTTTTGGATCCGATGCCCCAAAGCGAATCTTCAACGGTTCCAAGTTTTGACTTCGAAGTCCAGTGACTTCAGTAGAAATGAGACATTTGCAGGCTATTACAGTTCGTCCCCAATTTCGGCAATTTGGGGCTCGTAAGTTCATTCTTAATTAGAACAGAAGTAATTAAAGTTCGCGCTCTTTACTTCTGTGCCTTTAGTTCTGATGGGGGGTTACATTTCGTGTCGATGCATTTTTCCTGACTATCCTGAAGAAATCCTCATACCCTATTAATTTTAACTCGCGGACCCTTTTCTACCAGGTGGCTCTTGACATTTGATCTAGGTACTGCAATATAGGTAAGGGTTGAAAATAGTTTAAATAAATGGGTTAGTTTTGGAATGAGTTCTAGTTTTCTTGCAGTTTCAAACGGTTTACTAGTAAAACTATTCTGTTTATTCGTTAATTAGCTTTTGTTGGCTTCGATTTTGCGGTTCATCGCTATCGGAAATTACTACAAAAATTCCGCCACATAAATAGTTGCAACATCTGAAAATTCATTTATATTTTTTTTAGCTTATTTAATAACGATTCCAAAGATAGGTGTTTTATATATGCCTCATAAATGATAGTTTCCTTGAATATTAGTTTTTCAATGACGCGGAAGGAACTTATGCCAAAAAATCGGAAATATCAAAAATTCGCAACGCGAAGTTCGCCAATATGGCGTCAACAGTAGAAGAGATATAAGTGTTACATTTACGTTTATTATAAAACTGTGCACACAATAAGACAAAGTTTAAAATACACAAAGAAAATGTGAATACTTAGCAATTGTTTATGAGAACCTATTCAAGTAGCGAGACATTGTAGCGGTACACACATTAGTTCTCTTGAAAAGGAACAAATGCATCCACTTTATTCCTCTTTTGTACCCAGTACTGCAAAATCTCTTCACAGCGTTGATGACGTCATTATTCGTCTTGAAGTACAAACAAAACTTGTATTTCCTTAATTAGGAAGACAAGTTTAGTTACCGATTCCGAACTTTTCTTTTAAAAGTCATGATGGGCACCTGCGTCACGTAATTGAGTATGCGGGTTCGAAACCTGGCAATTACCAATGTTATATTATTCCTATGGAAAGAAAATCAATCAAGAGACTCTTTCAAATTGCTCATACGATACAACATATTTTTATATTTATGTATTTATCAGGAAATAAAAGGTATATCGGTAACTTTTTCGAACATCCCGCAGCCCCGTTAGGACCATGCCCTGTGGGAAAGGCCCTTTGAGGCGCGCGTGGAACACGAACGCGCCGTCGACATGGCCCTAGTCCTTACCGAACGGCGAGCCACCCATAGCTCACTGTACGCGCCTACGGCGGCTGGGGTTCATCTTGCGATGTAGCATGTACTTATATGAAGAAACTAGCTTCCCGCCAGCGGCTTCGCCCGCGTGAGTTAAAAAATGACCGAGTTTCATACAAAATTTGCCCCCCTTTTTCACCCCCTTGGGGGTAGAATTTATCAAAATCCTTTCTTATCGGATGCCTACGTCATAACATTTACCTGCATGCCAAATTTCAGCCCGATCTCTCCAGTGGTTGGGGCTGTGCGTTGATAGATCACTATGTCAGTCAGTCAGTCAGTCACCTTTGAGTTTTATATATATTTAGATTATAAAAAAGGCCAAGGAAAATTAGCAAGCTGTATTTAAATTTCGCATTTGCAGCAAAATTTTTTATAAACACCTCGCGAAATTGTGTACTCCATCTATCTTGGGCCTAATACACGTATATTATCCTCAGAAAGATCTTATCCTCGTCTATATTCATAGTAGCAAGGAGTTCGTTACTCAGCCACTCTACATTATTAAGTTGGCAGAACGTCCATTTATGCTAAAGTGTTGGTAATGGAGGCATTATCTTGCGTTGCTGCCGTGAGACGACAAGGTATATCGTGGATACGTCAGCGTATGGTGCTTATAGGAATACTTGTGAAAAACTAGCTGTTTCTCCCGGTTGCACCCGTTTTCTGAGGGCACTACTTCGTGTACCCGGATAAAAAATATCCTATAGGTTAAAGCAGGTTATAAAATATGTGTGTGCCAAATTTTATTCAAATCCATTTCGTAGTTTTTGCGTGAATTAGTAACAAACATATTTAAATTCGTACATACGTATGTCCTCACACACTTTCGCGTTTTAAATGTAAGTAGGGTTTGGTAAATGGCTTTAAGGCGGAGTGTTTAACTTGAAAACTTTGCCTGAAACTACAAGAACATAATTATGAAAAGGCTTTCGCATTTCTTTTGATCATTTATTTAGTTAAGATTTTTCAGTAGTTATATATACACTGCCTTGATGGTCTCGTTAATCAGACTGCTGAATATAAGGTACTGGGTTAAATTTCTGGGTCGGGTTTATTGTCCAGTTAAGCAGGTGGAATGCTGTGAGAAGCACCCCGCAAGAGGTCATGTAGACAAAAAACCGGGTCGGGAAACTCTTGAGTTTACTATAGGAACACACCTGTCAAATGGACATGATATAATAATATTGACGATATCATAGAATCTATACTGTTTTTGGGGAACATTGGGTGGTTTTCCTCCATTGAAAAGGGAGGATCCTACGGGCAGGTATGAAATTGCCCGGCGGCAACGTGACGGTTGATTTAGGGAGGTTGTGTGTATGTATGTATGATTTAGGGAGGTTGTGTGTATGTATGTATGATTTAGGGAGGTTGTGTGTATGTATGTATATGCTCATTAGCTTGCGAAAACTTCATGCGCGATGTAGGATTCTTGACATTAGTGTGTGGTACAGGGGTGTCTTCTACAGTTCACAATTTGCTGTGACGTACTCGTATAGTTCTTCTTGTGTGTCGTGGCGGCCTAGTAGTTAAGGCACCTGCCTCTCGTGTACGAGTGTGCGAGTTCGAAATCTGGCAAACCTATGTGACTTTTCTAAAGTCATACGTACTTTCTAATTATATCTTAGGCATTACTGACTAACGGTGAAGGAAAACATCGTGAGGAAACCTGGACTTTAAAAGTCTGAAATCGTCTTGAGCAAGCGTGGTGATTAATGCTCATGCCTTCTCTGTGTGAGAAGAGGCCTGTGCCCAGCAGTGGGACGATATATAGGCTGATGATGTATAGTAAAGTTCTTCTTATGTATCGAGATAATGTTGCTGTATGTTTATGTATAGGCATATATAGAAACAAGAAGCTAATTCAGTCAATCGTTCCAGTGTAATTTAATGAACCGAGTAAGGCAGCTACGGAATGTTCGCTTTGAAAGCACTTGCATTCCGTATCGCTATTGATATGCTCGAGTATGAATGCTTGAGAGATCACTTCTATAGTTCAAGTGCAGGTAAACTGCACACTCACCCATTCACAATACTATCAAGGTTTAAATTACTGAAAGATTGAAGTATTTCTTTGACTTGTTAAATAAAAAAAAACAAACGACATTCAAAAAACTGAGAAGGAAAAAGTTAAAACTGTAATGCTTGTGGACCAATACATCGCTCTAGGAGTCACCGACTTCAAATCACCGAAGCCCGAATATACTCGTACATGAAAAAAATATAAACGTCTGAATTGACTACCTCCTCCTTTTTTTTAAGTCGGTTAAAAACGAGTGTCCAATAATACAAGACTTCACTTGAAAACTAGTCTGGTTTTAGCAGCTTATTATAGAAATACAGTTTCCTAATTTCATAATTAATTTTGTTTCTCTCTTATTCTAACTAGAATTGTTAACTGTTTGAATTGTGTCCACAATTATTCCAGGACAAGCTCATTGAACAGTCAATGGTCATACACTATAACTCTGCAAATTAGCTTCAATTTGATGACAATAGACTATCTAGATAATTTGTTAGTTCCGTTGAATTTCAATACATCAATGGCTGTCAATACATTGTCCATTTATGGCCATTTTCAATATGCCTTACTAGAGATAGAATTTTGACTTAAAGTCCATACGAGTAATGTCAAAAATCTATCTCTAGTAAGCAAATCTATGGATAGATAGGATATTGAAAATGGCCGTTACTTAATAACAATGTGGTTTTTGTTTGATGATATATGAGATTACAAGTTGATATTATGGTTCCTTAACCTTACTAATATTATAAATGCCAATGTTACCTGTCTGTCTGTTACTAAATCATTCGTTGAAACCTTCTAAATCGGTTCTTCAATTCCGTGAAGGCTGAACCGATCAAGATGAAATTTGGTATGGAGGTAGATTGAAACCTGGGGAAGGACATGTTATAGTTTTTATCTACGTACATGAAGATCTCTCAGGATTCGGGTCAAACCGCGGGAAACAGCTAGTAACATTTATACAGTAACTATACATGAGAGTGAAACTCTGAGAAAAAAAAGCCGTAAAAGCAATTCTTTATTCAAATAGAGAGCATGCATATTCTAGAGTGATCAATAAGCCTGCGCTGCGTGTCGCGGGTTCGATTCCCGTACAGGACAACTAAAATTGTTCCGGGTCTGTGTATTGAATGTTTGTTAAAGCACCCACGACACAGGAGTAATTCCTAGTGTGGGTAAAATTTTCTTTTAAAAAAAAAGCTTAACGTGCGTTGTAGATGTTCACCCATCCACGGACCGACTCCGAAAAGCGTGACTTTACCCGATTCGATCCACCTGTGCTGTTGTAACCGAGTTACGAGCTCCTAAATTAGAATGAAATACGTAACATGCACTGGGGTTGGTTTGAAAGTATTCTTAGGATAAGAAAATAAGGTATTGCCATTTCCTTCGGTGATTCTGATCTATCACACAGAAACTTTTTATTTTATCGACTTCAAAAAAGGAGGTTCTCTATTCGACCCGTATCTATGTAAATTTGTAGGTCCGCGATTTTCTCAAAAAATACTGATCCGATTTTCGTTATTTAAATGCATATTTTTCAAGGAATATTTTCTAGCGAAGGGCTAGACTTATGATTTTCAGCCTAGTTTGAAATTTTGAGGTTATTTCAAGGAATTATATTGATTGTCATTAAAAAAATATTGATGTGGCTTTTGGTTTTGATGTGTTTCTCACTTCTCTATTTAGGGGTCGACGGACGTGCATTACAATATTTTACTCGTGCAGTCTCCAAATTTTGATGAGCAGAGCTAAGCTATTTGTTACCCTTCTTCTTCTTAGCAGAAAAGTGTGGGTTCTTTTGTAATTATAACTTACAAAAGGTGCCTGATTTCCAGCCTTATTTGAATATAAGGTTTTTTTTATTTTGATTAGAATAGATCCTAATTGGGATGCCCATAATCCCGCTTCCTTACATAACTGTCCCGCTTTTCTTCTATTCTGTCCCGATATTTGGAAAGTCTGATCTGGCAACACTAGCAACGTAGTGTAATCCTTAGGGTATATTATACATGCTGTGTGTCAGACGAACGGCGGAAAACCGAGTAATGACTTCACGCTTCCATGTTCTAACTAGATTCAGTTCGAGAACTAATGTTTGTGTATCTAAGTGTGTGTGTGTGTGTTCGTTATAAACTTTGTGTGACTGTAAAGTGGTGGAGCTCGGAGCTAAGTAACAACCACACGGGTCTATCGATCAAAGGTTAAGCTGCGCTTGGCTCAGTCGGTCCTTGGATTGGTGACCATCTATGTCATAGCGAAACTCCTCCGTGCCTCGGAAAACACGTTAAGCTTTTGGTCCCAGCTGTAATTTGTAGATCTTTGACAGTCTTTACGGGTAGTCAGAAGCCAGAAAGTCTGACAATCAGTCTTACCTAGGGGTATCGTGTTACCCAGTAACTGGGTTGTGGAGGTCAGATAGGCAGTTGCTTGTAAAACACTGGTACACAGCTGCAACTGGTTTATACTGGAAGCCGACCCTAACATAGAAGGGAAAAGGCTAGGCAGATATGTGCATATGTAAAGTGCACAACTGTTTTGTTTATGTGTGTGTAGGGGTAAGTTTGTCATGTCGTCTGCTTAATACAAGTTATGTTTTCCAAAAGCTTAATTTAGTTTGTGAACTAATATCGTTTGTAGTTGTGAGATGTGCAGTTTATTGAAGTTAATTTGGGAGTGTGTGCGTTTCTGTTAGTGGTGTGTACCGTGTGTAAGGTTGCGGGGTTGTTCAAAGAGATATCGCGGCCCTGGAACGCTGGGCAATGAAGGAACACGGATGTGTTTTATTCAGTAACCGTCTTACCTTTAAAAATCCTATAATCTGAAGTTTAACCATTTCTCGTCTTATCCTTATTTAATCCAGGATTAAGCTACTAACCTAAGTTCGGATTAACGCTAAACAGCATTTATGAGTGAGATTTTTGCTAATCTGTTGTTTAGCAGTAGATTAAAAATTAGGCGGAATGTATAAGTAAGACAATAAGAGTTAAACACTCCCGCTCCACCTACAGTGAGTAAGGTCATTTGATAATTTCCATCCATCTATAAAAAATAAATAAAATTTAAAATATAGTGTGTAGGTGGGCTTATGTTTGCAAATTTACTCCGGGCTGGGGTGTCACGTGTGTACAATTAGGAGATAGTCTTAGCCCCAATTATTGGGGAGCTTAATTTGAGAAACCTTATGAAGAAACTAATATTATCAGTACTATTCTACCATCGGGCTCCCAAGAGAACTACTTAACGTACCACGATAAAAATTACCCTATAACCGTTTTCAGTGTAACATCAACCTCTACACCAAATTTCATCCAAATTAATTCCGCCATTACTGTAAAAGCGAAACAAACAAAAAAACTCACTTTCGCATTTCATATTAGTTAAGATAACCACGGTAAAGTAAACAAACAACAGGATAAACGTTTATAACCATAAATTAATGCTAGCGCCCACAAATCACCATTAAATCATGCAACATTTGCATACGACCGTTAATTATGAATGCCACACGTTTACCCGTGCGTGCAGCGAGCTAAACTGACAGGTGACAACAGCTGTGATTAGGAACTAGATGAAGAGGAACTGTTGTTTTTGTTGTGTGAAATGCAACTGTGATTTCGGAACTAGATAGATAGATAAAACATTTTTTATTTAGTGCAAAAATAAGACATATAATTAATATAAAAAAAACACAAAATGAAAACTAAAAACAAATAAAAAGTAATGCTTAAAACATAGGCACTACGAAACAGAAGAAAAAAAATTAAAGAAATGACACTTATGACGATAGCACGAAGAATTAAAAAGTGAAAATTTTCAAGTTGTTGAATTATAATGTGGTAATTATTTATTTCATATTAACTGTGAAATTAGATTCTGAAATCGAGGAAAGCGACATATCCAAGACTCGCAGTTCTTTCACTTGGTTTTCATTAAGCCACACGGTGTCTTAAATAATAAAAAACACAGAGGCAATTTCAAATTCTAGCACATTATTGGCAAGACAATAATGTATTTTTTTGATTCTAGAAGTCATGTTTATTCATCTAAATACAGTGTTCAAAACTCAAATGTTTTTATTTCAAATAGGTCTTTGCAGGCACTTATGAAACGTCAAGCTAGTTGCACGGTTCCAAGGAGTGGGTCTTATGGAGAAGAACCGGCAAGAAACTCCAGACACTCTTTTCAAAAGGAAATGTTTAAATTAGTCTTTTTACAGTAATCTCTGAGAAAATTATACAAATCAAATGCTATACAAAAAAATAATAAAACAATTAAATTAGAATTTAAATTTAGCCAAGTTATGTTTAACCAAGAACCTATAAATACGATTGCTGTATCCTATAAAAAATATCAGAAATGATAGTCACAGGCAAGTGAAGAACTAAAAAATGCATGTATCAGGAATTCGTAGAGACGTAAAACTTGGTTGGTTCGGAATATATTTTTATATTGCTAGTAAATAATGCAAGCTATTCGTGCACCAGACTTAACTGACAGTCTCACAACAGACCATGATTATTTTATGAAGCGCAGCTGTGATAACGTTGTGGCAGATCTAAAATAGAGGCGGGAGGTAGACAGTATGAGCTAGCTCCGAGCAATAAATATAATATTGTTTTGTTTACTAAAATACAGGGGCCGTACCACCGTGTGTTTTTGCGACCACTTTTCAAGTTTGAGAGCGAGACATCGCTTTTAATACGTTGTACAGCACTGTCTCTTTTACACAAAGAAACTATTCCTGCTTTGCTTTGAAGCAGGAATGAGGTACCATCTCACTAGTGAGATTCGTAAAACCTTTCTGGTAATGTGGATTGGATTGCACACGATGAATAATGAACCATGTAAAAAATTAAATTAAGGCATTAATATAACTGTTATTCTTCCCAAATCCGCATAAAAGTGACAGTGTGTAAAATGCAAGCAAAGCAAAAAATTTTTCATGTATTTTCACCGTGTACCCAACAAAACTATTGCAGCAAAAAAAGCCCAATGCTAAATTTCCCGCAAATAATTATTGTGCATTTCACCACAATGAAACGGGTTTAAATGATATTATATTTCTCCCCTCAGCTCCCTTAGGGTTGGGTGAACTTGGGTGTATCCCGACGTGACCCAGGTGGTCTCGCATCGAGTGTTTGCACACCCAGAAGGTATTGTATTGACGTATTCCGAAAACAAATATGATAGAACTGTTATTTTACAACTTATTTTGCAAAAATGAAAGAATCACCAGTATTATTTACTTCAATTTGTTACTGAGAATTTATACATGGATAATACCATATTTAAAATATGTTTATAAATTTATAAATTCTACTTTGCATTGAGATGTAATCCTACTTTGCAGACGATCGGACCACTTCTTTTCAGTTAATTTTTTTTTTCATATCAGGCAATGATTTATGTAACCATGATTAATGTAATTTGCTGTTCAGGGTTCTTGATTTTTGCTCTATATCCTTTTAAAAGAGATCAAACTTTTTTGCTAAAAATATACGTATAAATACTTAGCGCGGAGATTAGCCATGATTTCAACTACCTTTCAAGTGCAAAATTACGTTCAAAATCTACGAATTAAGGATTCCTAGCTCCTCACAGCTGACGAGTTAACAAGCTGTCACTCTTTACAACTACTTGAACAGACATAGTGGGGGCTGATACCCCCCCAACCGTCGCTGCCGTTCATAACGGGGATGAATTTCGGCAGCGAAATAATGGACTCGGTCACGTGGAACGATCGAATGAATGAGAATAAAATTTTATTCAGTCGTTCGATTGGATCATGAGTTTGTAGCAATTTTCGTTCGAATTTTATGTCCTTGTTTAATGACATTATTAACTTTTGTTTTATTTTCACTGTTTGAAGCATGTTTCTGGAAGCTTTTAAAGTTGTTGTTTTATATATTCAAGTAACAACACGTCTTTTATATGTGTGCTTGTCACTGAATTCTGCCTAATGTCTTGACCAATTTTTATGGTTTATTTTTGTGTTTGGGTTTTTGGGTGTTTTTTAGATTCTTAATTGGAGTAAGAATGATCTTCTTGTACACTACTTTAATCTAAATGTCGGGTTCAATTCCTAAGAAGTATTTTTTTTGGTTATTAAATACCACATTTTCCTTGTAAATGCGTTGTTATGTTTATTTTTCCTTCTTGCCAAAAGAAAGAAAATATTCCAGGGAAATGATTTAAAAGCCACTTATGTATACATCGGAAAATCGTATTTTCCAACGTAATATATCAAAGAATGGTGTGTAATGAAACAGTCTCGCAAAGCAGATTACATTACACATAATAAAGCCGCCTCGTGCCTTTCATTGCGAGGAAAAGATTAAAGGCACGTATGAGGAAGGGCAAATACACGCCTTGAGTCATATTCATTTCATGGAGGTTTTACTGTCATCATTGGAGGCTAGCTTTTATCAGAGAATACGACATGTTTTTTTTGGCAAGACTATTAAGAAGTGTAAAAAGTGTCTAAAGACTACTCCTTAACTTATCGGACACCTACGACCTATTGTATATTTTACCCATGACGAAACGGAGACGGTATATGCGTTTGGGGTAAGAGGGTGTTTGTTTGTTTGTGCAAATCCATGATGCCATTTTTTTCTCTAGAGTTTTTGTAATTAGTCATCCTTAGTAATCATTAGTAATGTCTCTACTAATTAGATGAGAGTGACTCGTGACAGAAACCAGTGGAAAGAGCTAAAGGAGGCCTTTGCCAAAAGGCAAACTAAATTGAAGGACATAGTATATTATTAGGAAAAACATATAGAAAACAGAGAAACAATTCCGAATAAAGGGCATTAATAATAAAGTGTCTCTTTCTGTGATGCTTTTGCGGTAAAGAATAAAATATGCTATGGAGATTATATTCAAACCTGACGAAAGAGATAGGATTTTTTATCCGGTGAAGTAGTTTCCGAGTATCCCAGTATCCGAGTGAAACCGCTGGAATCAGCTATTACTTTATAAAGGTACACTTTCTTTTTAATTTAGATTCAACCTTAACCAAAAGAAACCTTTTATTGGTAAACTAGCTTCTGCCAGCGACTTCGTCCGCGTGGAATAGTGGTGCTCCGCTCCTATTGGTTTTAGCGTGATGATATATAGCCTATAGCCTTCCTCAATAAATGGACTATCTAACACTGAAAGAGTTATTTAAATCGGACCAGCGGTTCCTGAGATTAGCGCGTTTAAACAAAATGACAACATTTCCCTTCACTGCTCTGCTCCTATTGATTGTAGCGTGATGAAAAGTATACTATAACCATCTCAGGAGTATGACAAATAATTGTACCAAGTTTCGTTAAAATCCGTCGAGTAGTTTTTGTTTCTATAGAGTTTATACAGACAGACAGACAGACAGACAAAATTTTTACTGATTGCATTTTTGGCATCAGTATCGATCCCTAATCACCCCCTGATAGTTATTTTGGAAATATATTTCATGTACAGAATTGACCTCTCTACAGATTTATTATAAGTATAGAAGATAGATAGAAGAAGATAATACAGTCAGTACATAGTATAAAACAATGCTTATGTATGCACTGTATGCTTAGATCTTTAAAACTACACAACGGATTTTAATGCGTTTTTTTTCATAGAGTGATTCAAGAGGAAGGTTTTAGTATACAATTTGACAAGTTTTTGTATTTATTGGCTAAAATATCGTGGGCAAAGCTGCTGGTGGAAAGCTAATCTATACTTATAATAACTGTCTGTCTGTCTGTATAAACTCTATAGAAACAAAAACTACTCGACGGATTTTAACGAAACTTGGTACAATTATTTGTCATACTCCTGAGATGGTTATAGTATACTTTTCATCACGCTACAATCAATAGGAGCAGAGCAGTGAAGGGAAATGTTGTCATTTTGTTTAAACGCGCTAATCTCAGGAACCGCTGGTCCGATTTAAATAATTCTTTCAGTGTTAGATAGTCCATTTATCGAGAAAGGCTAAAGGCTATATATCATCACGCTAAGACCAATAGGAGCGGAGCACCACTATTCCACGCGGACGAAGTCGCTGGCAGAAGCTAGTATATAATAAACTAGCTTTCCGCCTGCGGCTTCGCGTGGACATTTTTTTTACACCTTGTGTTACATTGTTTACGTTTTAGTAGGGATCCCTAATTATTTCTGGAAATAAATATAGCCTATGACACTTCGTAAACATGTAGCTTTCTAACGGTGAAAGAATTTTTAAAATCGGTCCAGTAGTTTTTGAGTTAAAACCCTACAAACAAACAAATCTTTCCTCTTTATAATATTAGTATAGATGTAAATAATACTTTTAATATAACTTAGGCGTTCTCGTATGCCGATTTATTAAAGTAGAAAATAGCTGCTATTTTCTAAAATATTTTCAATGAATTCACAATTTTGTAACGCAAAGGTACGGAATGTGAGAATCGCTAGTGAAACGTAAAGGCACCTTTTTTTCTTTCGGACACCGTCTTCAAAGAAGCTGAAAAATCGCTAACCCTACTCGATATTTCTAAAGGTAGACAGATCTACCGTATGGCAGCAGTTTTCAAAAGAAAAGGAAATGCGCAATCATCAGCCTATTTACTGTCCCAATCCTGGACAAAGACCTCTTTTCATTAAGAGAAGGCACTAGCATTAATCACCTTACTTGCACAAGGTGGGGTGTTCTTTTTAAAACTCCCAGATTTCCTCAAGAATGTATCTTAGACTGTTTTTCAGTAGCGTATAAAATAATCTTATAGTAAGTATTAGAAAGTACATTATCATATCCACCTTTTTAGTTTGACTAAAATACCCTCTAGATCTCAATTACACCAAGGAAAGCGTATTAATTGAAATCTGTTCACCTGTTTCGGTTGTGTGACATTAACTACCATGCATAAAAGTCAGTCAGTTTATTAACCCTTACTCATTACCAAAAAAGGCAACCGTAAATTAAAAATAAATAAGGAAATGTTAATAAAGTTTCCTATTAAAATAATTCGATACCACATTGTGACGTCACACAGACCCGAATTCGCGCGAATAGCCTCCGCCGCCATTGTTCGCCGACACTTGATGATCGCTCGCTCAATGAATTTTGTGGCATTAGCGAAAATTAAAAGCCCGTCGAATTAATTTCGGAAGCTTCTGCGTGTATGACGGTTAAATTGTACGGGAGCAAAATATTCGTATTGTTTATTTTGTACAATGTTTTTAGAAATATCAGCTTCTGTATACAAAATATCAAATAATAGTAGGTAATAAGTTTTGGGCTGAAACAGTTCGCGATTATAATTATTAGAAGGACTATTTAGTCTGTAGGAGTACTGAAACTATTAAATTTTGTCCGTGCAATGATGTCACTTCAAATTGGGACGTCAATTATTGTCACCGCGCGATCTGAGCGAGGCTTTGTATTCGACAACGTCGCTCCAATGAATTGGTTCGCGTGCATGTTTGGGGATTAAACTTGATTAAATTTCACCACTGTATTGTTGGGCTTTCCATAATCCATCAATATTGGTGAAATTTTGTGAAATTAAAGTTGGTTTTGATGGAAAAAGGCTACCTGTGCGAGAGATTTTGAATTAATCTGAGTTTTTTTCAAAGAAGGGGTTTATGTCAGTTCCGATAATTAGGTAGATACAACTGGAAATGATGATTGATTGAAATGATGATGATTAAAAACTCGAAAACTGTACCAAAATGTAACAGATATATAGAAAACTAGTGGCCCGCCCCGGCTTCGCTCGGGTAGGTAGTCTTTGTTTTTTAATGGTATATTGGGATCTGATAAAGTTCTTCGGAGATAGCCAATGAAACATTTCAATTTCTAATAGCAAAGGAACCGCGATTGTCTGTGATCGTTTTCACTATTCTTTAACATGACACCTCTAAACTTTTAAGGAGAAAACAGAGGTATAGAGTTCACCCTCATTAAAGGTGATGAACATTTGTCTGGACATTAGGATATTGTAATTTATCTAAATTACAAACTGAGCCACTAAACACCGAACTGAAAAACTTTTTTGCAAAAATAGAACTGGCTTGGAAAACAATACAAATTGAAAAATAACTAATACATCGTTCTAGAAGTCTAAGTGTCTCCAATTAACTATTTTGTTGTGTATTTTCGTAATATTTTTGCAAAAAAGTTTTTGTTTTCTTTTTAGGAATGAAAAATCATCTCCCGACTCTTCCAGCTGTGGGCGAAGCGGCGGAAAGTGTCAGACTGACTTAAACCGATCCATCGTTCTTCCCTTCGCTCTTTATTTTCTAGGGTCGCGGTAGTTCTTTCGAACAGCGCCAGGCATTATCTCTGGGGGTGGGCTCCGTCAACTATGCTAACATCTCATTGAGGCACGCGTGGAACTCAAACGCGCCGTCTACCCGCGCCTACTTCTTACCGGACGGTAGCTACTTACAGCTCAAAGTGTACAGGCCCGGACCTACAGTGGCCTGGAGTCGATTCTTGGCTACAAATGCTGATGACGTGGCTGTGGCGTGAGATTTGTCTCTCCCTCACGCATCCCGCTATCTCCTTCTCCAGCATGACTGCTTTGCATTAGAAGGTGACTGCTTTGTATTCCCACTCTCTTTGGTATATGGTTTGAACCAGGGCCAAATGTGAGAGATCACCGCCGCCCAAGTGGGGCAGACCTCCACCGTATGCTCCACCGTGACCTCCAGGTGATCCTCACAGTGTCGACACCCCGATATTTCCTCTCGCTTGATTTGATCCAGGAACCTCCCAAAATAACCGTGTCCAGTGAGACACTGCGTTAGGCGTAGGCATAGGATCTGCGGTAGGTCAAGATGCCGTGGCGTCTCCTTAGCTACTCCGCAAAGAGAGGATTTATCGCCATAAAAATCCTCACGCAGGTCTATCCTAATACATTTAAATGTTTGGCCTTATGATTTGTTTATTAGCAAAGGGAATTTTAGATTCTTAATTTCTGAAGTGGAATATAATGTGTTCAATGGAAAGCGCAATTTCCCGCTTTTATGTATGAAAAGAGGCCCTTTTTAGAACACATGGGCATTAATAACCACGCTTGTGAAGGTGGAATAACATCTACATAATATGAATTGAAAGCGCTTACTTTTAAAAAAATCGTAACTTAATTCTTGAAGCCGTTAAGGTGAAAAATGTGATATCAACCAAAAAAAAAAAAGAAAAATATATGTAAGTACAAAACTAAAAAAAAAACTATAAAATATGTCGGATTCGAACTCGATGTGACCGTTTCGCATGATCATTAACACAGCCCCTCCACTACAGTGCTCGTTGACATTATAGGTAAAATTGACGTTCTAATACGTGTTTTCAATTTTAATTACTGCTTATCTTCTTTAGAAACGGGCGTGATTATTTTTATGTCAAAGATTGTAATAATAGCGAAAAAGCATAATTATAAAAACTTGATAGGTCATCCCATTACAAACTTATTTCCATGCCTCACTGCTCATTCCCCATAATATTTAGTGTGATGATTTGTAGCCTAAAACTTGAACCGATTCATAGCAATCATTTTTGGTGAATTTCAAGTAAAACTGTACAGACGTTTCGTCGTAAAGCTAAAACATATTTTTTTTCGTACAAACTTAAAATCTTAATTTTTCACCCTAGGGCTAAAATCTTGAAAAACTGTGAAACACGTGTTTAATTATTTTCATTGTAGAGTGTTCCTACAAAATTTGAGATTAATCGAATCAAAAATAAAACTTACTCCATACAAACTTTCAACCCCATTTTGATATACTTAGGATTGGAATTTTCAAAAATCCCTTCTTATTACTTGTCTAGGAAATAAAAGGCACCCCCTGTCCAAATTTCATTACTCTAGGTCCAGCCATTTCGGCTCTGCGTTGATGAGTCAGTCATTCAGTGTATGAGGTTGTCATTTTATATAATAGTATAGATAATATATGTAGCCTTTATTTCAAAGTCATTTTTGTCATTCGACATATTAGAAACGGTACTTAAAAAACCTGTAAGTAATCTGAAGTTTTCCATTTCTCACTTAATCCTTACTTAACGTAGTAATCCAAAATTAAGCTAATAACTTAAGTTCGGATTACAGCATTTATGAGTGAATTTTTTGTTAATCCGTTGCTAAGCAGCAGATTAATAATTGATCGGATTTTATAAGTAAGACGGTATATTTTCATTGTGAAAAGTATTTCTACCTCAAAACCAAAAAAATATATTTGACATAACGTCCATCTAAGTACAGGACCAGTCTTCAAAGGATTTTCAAGCTAACTGTTGCTTGTCATTTTGTTGCAGTAACAACTCCATCATAGCACCCTGTTTGTCCTGTAATGTAATTTGTCAAACCCAAAACGTTCCTTTATAATTAATGCTGGGTGAATGTACCAATTGTCAGTACAGATATTTCTACGCCTATTAATTAGAAAGTTTGCTTATATGGAGGGATGTTTATCACTCTCTCATTCAAAAACTATAAAACGGATTTAAATGAAATTTGGCACACACATTTATGATATCCTGGATTAAAATATAAAATAATTTTTATCCCGAAAGGTGGGCGCGTTTTGTGAAAAAAAAAAGATTTGATAAAGAGAATGTTTTTTTTTTAAGTTAGCAGTTATGTGATTTCGATGCGTCTTACCCACAGTTAAACCGCTAAACAATTTTGTGGGACAGTATTATGTACACCCAATTATTTATTTATTAACATATATGTAATACATATTTATTTAAGATACCGCTACAATACTGCCAAAGAAAGGGCGTAATTATAATTTTTTCCGATATTGAGTTAAGTACAAAAGATTCTAATTACGAATATGTATTAATCAATCCAATATCGAAAATAAGTTAGTTACGCCCTTTCTTATGGTAGGGGAGCCCACGATGCTAAATGGGGATTTACTCGAGCGTCATAGAGACCTATTGGGATGCAAAGCTTAGATGATAAGAAGAAAAAAATTTTATATAATGTATCGTTTTCATCGGTGGGGGGAGCAGCTATAGATTTTCAAAAATGTAAAAAAAATCTGTTGCATGGACATAATCGAGCGCGTCAGATATTGATAGCATCAATGTTCTACGTATTTTTAAGAATGTATGTATGTTAATCTGATCGTTTGCATGATGGGGGTGGTCGTACGTAAGGGTTGAAAATGAAAAAAAAAATAATTTAATCGAGCGCGTCAGATTTTCTAAGGGGGTGTTAAGTGAACCTAAAAAAACGCTCTCAATCAATAATCTGACGATTTCGATGTGACGCAAACTCGTGGCCATTATTATAATGTGCAAAAAAAAATCGCCATTTTGAAATACTCGAGCGCGTCAGATTAAGATATATATGGTTCATCTTTATGTCCTAGACGTGCTGTCTCATAATCTGACGATTATCTAGAGGGATTCGCCTAATCTGACAAAAAAACATTTTTATTCAAACCATTGGACTTAATTAATTGAAAAGCTCAGGAAATAGCATGCAAATAAAAACGTGTACGTTTGTTAAGTAGAATACTACAAGTATTCTCGTATTTCTAAGAAATTTTTTTTTTTAAATGCTCAAAAAAATATTTTTTTTTATAATTAATTGATTAATTAATCATCATCTTCATCAGTAGAATCATCTTCATCTTTTTCGTGCTCGAACAAAAAAAAACGTAAACGAAAAGCCAAAACGTTGGAAATACTGTTAATAATATTATGCCACGAACGAGTCTGTTCTGTGTCATCAGCTGTGAAGGCGTCATAGCAACCGAAACCAGAGTAGGGACGGAGTGAGATAGTAATAGATAGAGAAAGAGTGAGAGGGGAATAGAAACGCGGAGAGGATAATCATCATCACGCAGCTGCACGCATTAAACTTTATCGACGAATTTTTGTTACTTCGGCTTGTGGAAATGGTCAGATTATATATTTTTCGTTATCCTTGAATGATTTACTACAAAATAAAAAAAAAATCAACCACGCTCGAGAATGTCGAGATGACGTTTTTTTTACAACTTTTCCGCCCTCCCCTTTCTTTGCGTCACTCTCAAATTGTCAAATTAGTGGAATATACACTTTTTAGCATGTAATTAACTCACCCTACCTTAATCTGACGCGCTCGAGATTGTCTGATGATCGATTTTTTTTTACTAATCTGATCCTTTATCCTTGACGCGCGTCCTTATATATGGGGCTCATATTTGGTGGAGGTACTCAAACGGGTACAAGGTATCCCCCTATATATTAATCTGCCGCGCTTTAGTAAATCCCGAAATCCCTACTAGGGCTCCCCTACCATTATTATGACGGCAGATTAATTCTTTCAGTAAGTACAATTAAACAATGCAATATAAGTTTACAAAGAGGATTCAGTTTTGGAAAGATGAAGTGTTGTATAGATACATGAGGCGCCAGGGAAGACAGACCAGCTCCCTGAACACTGGCTTACTGCGTAGAAGAAGACCACATAGAGGATTCAGTGAGTATAAACATAACTACCTACTTATTTATTTTGAACCGAAAGTAGCCAGACGCGAATGTTTTGTATCGCATATTCACGGTGAAGTTTATAATGTTATTTATTGAAGTTTATTTCGAAACAATGGACGGAGTAAATAAATAAATGTTGGATGCTTTCGTTATAATAAAATATCGAATTTGTGTTCTTAAGATAATAAGTAAAAGTAAGCTTGTATTGAGGTGTGTTTTAAACGTTTTACGGTACTAAATAAGTAATATATTTAGCTGCTCTGTTATTTTAACCAAGAATACACAACGGTAATGCATCCAGAACATGTTTAAAGATCTTGAAATGATTTATTTTCATATTGGGTAAAACAGGGAGTCATGAAAATTCCCTGAACACGAAAAAAAATAAAAATAAGTCTGTCTTATAAAGAAAACCGGTTAAGCCTACTTAGTCGTGATAGTTTTCCTTGTAAGGTCATTACATGTGCTACGTCTTAGATTTTTTTCACATTTTTAGGTACAGCCATTCAAAAGTTAGAGGGGGGGTAACTCGTATCGAACAAAAAATTTCACTTAAAATCTAGATATTTCGCAAATGGCTCGCATAACCGAAAAATGGTCTTCACACACCCATAATATTTTTGAAAGACCTATCTAACGATACCCCACACGAAGGGGTACGCGAGAAAAAAAATATTCATCCCTACTTTACATGTTTGGGAGCTACCCTAAAAAAAAATATTTTTCAAAATTTTATTTTACCACTTTCTCGGCGTGATCAATATTCATATTCATACCAAATTTCAGCTTTCTAATAACAAAAACCACGGAGCTATGCCGCGGACAGACAGACAGACAGACAGACGGACAGAGCGAAACTATAAGGGTTTCTTGTCGGACTACGGAACCCTAAAACTGTGCTATGTTTGCAGATTTCAATCAGTGCCAAATTTTATCATTAATCATAAGAGAAAGATTACTTTCCTATTAAGAATATCATGTAGTATCTAAGTGTGACATCTCCATCATTATATATGCCATCTATTAACATTTGTGGACCAAAAATGTCACCGAAAATACTGTTACTACCAATATCGGACGAAATAAATGTCATAATACGAATTTTATGACTTTTACGAGCCTATTCGGTACCCAATAAAGTACAGAGTAACATACGAAATATTCTGTAACTGGTTGAAATTGTAGGTACCTTCGTATTTATTTAGTTTTTTTTTAACGATACTTTTGTATTGGAATGAGGAGCTTTTGGTCGGCCATAAGTGACCATCTATGTCATACCGAGATTCGTCAGTGCCTCAAAAAGCACATGGCATAGGTTCCGGCTGTCATTAGTAGATCTTCTGACAGTCATTACGGGTAGTCAGAAGTAGAAAGTAATCCCAGTAGTTGCACACTAGTAGCACCAAAAAATATCAGGTCACATACGTGAAACGGAAGAACTGTCATTCAAGATCTGTCAAAAGTGAGGACAAAATAGAATCTATTTGCTATTATTTTATGTTTTACGTCTTAATATTTATGATATATGTTTACTTAATAATTATATCTGTGTATTGATAAAATAAAATAAAAATTATAAGTATGCTAATCTATACATGTAAAATGCTTTGTCCTGAATGACTGACGGATCAACGCACAGCCTAAACCGCTGATCGTAGAGACCTGAAATTTGGAGGTAGTGTTCTTTGTATGACGTAGGCTATGTATGGCGTAGGTAAATTTCGGAAAATCCTTTCTTATCGGATAAGAAAGGATTTTCCGAAATTTTAACCCTAAGGGGGTGGCAAAGGGGGGCAAAGTTTGTATGAAACTCTCTGCATTCTTATGCGCGGGCGAAGCCGCTAGCGGAAAGCTAGTTATTGTTTTTTTTTTGCGATATTCGTAAAAGTGTTAAAAGATAAAAAGTTGATGCAACTGGCCATAAAGCTGTATAAAATAGTCGAAACTCGTGGTGATTGGTCGCTAAAAAAAAACTACATTTTTAAAATTGTCACTTGCAATGGTGTCGAAATGCAATTGCGTTTAATTTATGGTAGTTTGTGTTTTGTTAATTACAAGTGCTCCATTGGTTGGGTTTGAAATTAGAATGTGGCGGTAAGGGAATTGGGGCCGGTCCTGTTCCAAGTTGTTAATGCATTTCCTTCTTGTTTGATAATAAGGTTAATTAACTTTTTGCAAGCTCATTATTGAACTTTAAAACAAAAATACTACCTTATCGCAGGAATAAAATCGAATCGAGATTTCCTGAAAACATAGTTGATGGGTAGTTTTTTGCGCCATTGTTTCTTCCGAGACAGACACATTTTAATATAGTAGGTGATTGAAGGGTGAATTTCGAAATTTTACGTAGGTATGTCACATAATGTTACATATTTGCATATTTAAAGTTTTTATATTATCAACACATACATATATTATAAATCTTAAGATGAAAAATATCCTATATGTTAAACCAGTTTATAAACTATGTGTGTACCAAATTTTATCTAAATCCTTTCAGCACTTTTTCCTTGAAAGAGTTAAAAAAATGCATAGATCCTTACTAACATTCGCATATATAATATTTGTATATTGTATATAGCGCGACGTGCCCTCACCTTGCAGAACAAAGGGGGATTGTTTGAAGCTGTCACAGACAATGGGACTACGGTAATGATGGCGACTTGAACCTAGGTATACGCTACTACTGTTCTACGGGAGACATATTTGCATTTCGTGTCTTTTTTTACGTTTCTGGGAAGGTTGAAAATAATGTCCAAGTTGATGTAGAAATAAACATCTGCCACTAAATTCTATTATAAAGCGAAATTGAGTTTGTTTGGTTTCACAGTAAACGGCTGAAGCAATTTCGATGTAATTTGGCACGGAGATAGAAGGGATCCAAGAGATGGTTATAGGCTACTTTTTATTATCCAGGCGAAAATGCGGAAACAGCTTGTCACGTTGTAAATCCAAAAGTTTAATAAGATAAATCCAAAAGTTTTTCTGTTGTCCATCTGTTTTTCTGTCACGCGTTCACGGGAAATCAGCTGAATCGATTTTGATGAAATTTGTTATGGAGATAGAGTGTAGCCTGGTAAAGGACATAGGATAGTTTTTATCCAGGTGCGTGTACAAGTTCCATCAGAGGGAGGGTGAAACCGGGCGAAAGAGCTAGTTGAAATATAATTCTTATATTACTCAAACCGCGCTCTAAAGAATTGTGTAGGTACGTAGATCAGTTTCAAAGTATTATTCACGCCATAAAAATTCCATGCTGCAAAAGAATCCGGTCAGTATCTATGTACCTACGTACGTATTTCTTTCAGTACCTATACTATGAATTATTGTAGTAAGTACTTATTTCTTGCGTGGTAGACCGATTTAGTAACTATAAGAACTTTGCAGACATAACTCATCGATGAACCGAATCCGAATAATCCATTCGATTAATCCGATTTTAGTTTACGACCACATCACTGTCAGGGTTCGTTATTTTACCGATTCGTGTAAATAAATCGATTTAGAACTCATTCGTTATTCGAATTAATTTAAATTGGTGAAATATGATCGTTAACGTCGGTTGTTTGCGCAGATTGAGTTATTAATGAGTTTCTTTTGAGTGAATGCCAGTAACAATTCCATTTACCTTATAGAACGGGAAAGATAAATAGATTATTAATAGTACTTGCAAAGTACTGTTACGAAGAAGAAATAGAGCGATAATGTAGCATATCATCACACCTATAATCCTCATCGTAGATTGTCAAGGTTAAGTTGCGCTAGCCGCGGTCATTCCATGGATGGGTGGCCGTTTTCTTAACTTAGCGAAAACCCTTCGTGCCTCGGTAAGCACGTAAAACTGTCGATCCTGAGCCTGATCTCTTCACACTACAATCATCATCATCATCTGCCTAGCCTTTTCCCAACTACGTTGGGGTCGGCTTCCAGTCTAACCGGATGCAGCTGAGTACCAGTGTTTTACATGGAGCGACTGCCTATCTGACCTCCACAACCCAGTTTACCGGGTAACATGATACCCCTTGGCAAGACTGGTTGTCAGACTTTCTGGCTTCTGACTACCCGTAACGACTGTCAAAGATCTACAAATGACAGCCGGGACCAACAGCTTAACGTGCTTTCCGAGGCACGGAGGAGTCTCGCTATGATAAAGATGGTCACCCATCCACGGACCGACCGCGCCAAGCGCAGCTTAACCTATGATCGGTCGACCCGTACGGCTGTTACTTAGCCACGAGCTCCTCTTCACACTACAAATGGATATGTTATTATAGTGAATTATGTTATACCTAATGCAGAGCCTAAATCCTACAAAACAGGGAATCCTAGTGTGAGATCTAGGGCTCCAATCAATAATGTTAAATTTTTCAGGCAATAAATATTTTCATTTTAAATTCTACGATTAATTAATTAACATCATCAAATAGCACTTCTATTCTAACCAGTATAAAATCCATACAAATAAATTTATATTATAATGATGAACGAGTATCAGAATAATTATTATTTCAGTGGAGAGGTTTCCATTGAGTTCTCGTCCAATAGGTCACACAATAAGGTTTCCGCCGAATGACTTCTGGTCCGGGAAATTATTTGCCATTCCTTCAATACTTTATTTCTTGTTATTTTGTTTGAAAGTAAGTATAAGATAATAGTTTCAAAGATTGTCTACACTACTATTATAAAGAGGTAAGATTTGTATTTTTGGGTGCATGTTTGTAATGAATAAACTCAAAAGCTACTGTGCCGATTTCAAAAAATCTTTCATCATTGGAAAGCTACATTCACCCTGAGTAACATAGGCTACCCGTGCGAAGCCGGGACGGGCCGCTATATAGTATAAAGCTGCTTTCAGACTACGCTATAATATAATAGCATATAGTTCATAGCTCATAGCACAACAATATCGCGCACCATACATTGTTATGGACACGTTCACACTGTACTGTAGGTACGATATATTATTGGCTATGTATGGTGCGCGATATTGTTGTGCTATGAGCTATATACTATATGCTATATATTATAGCGTAGTCTGAATGCAGCTTTACTCTATTGAGATAGTAGTATGCTTTACTTTATTTGGAGTATTTTTATCTTAATATTAAATTGAGTACCAGCAGGTGGCCCAACACGAATCACTTTCGAAAAAGTATTCCAAGCGATTTTTGAATGGAATATAGGTACTCGCTTCTTATGTATGATGTACAATTTATTTAAATTGATGACTTTAATCATACATTTGATTGCTGAAAATTGTTGCATTTAAAACATAAATTTTGCTTTATTATGGTTGTATTTATGATTCGACAATCGCTCACATTAATGTTACAATTTACATCAGGTATCTACCATTAATAGACTTCGAGGCTATTCATAATATACTAATATTATAAATGCGAAAGTAACTCTGTCTATCAGCTATGCTTTCACTGAAAAACATCTAAACCGATTTTGATGACATTTTAAATAGTTTTAATCTAGGTGTGTAAAATATTTCCCTCTGGGACCGAATAAAACCACGGGAAACAGCTTGTAAAAAATAAAATAGTCCTTACTGTTATTATACATGCGAAAGTGAGTTTGAAGGAACTGTACTGTGTGTGCAATATCAATAGCAAAATGGCAGAATCGATTTAGATGAAATTTCGCATGGATAGATTGAAACACAAGTAAGTTTTTACGCACTTGCGTGAATCAGTTCCCTCGAGATGTATGTATGTAAATATGTCAAAGTACATAAAGATTGAACGTTCGCTTATAACTCAACCATGAAGATAAATGGTATGACTGCTTAAATATTGTACCATTTTTATCTCGGAGTTGGATCCAGATGAAAACCAGGTCAAAGATGAATCACAGTTTGTAAATACGTCTATATCTATACTATTATATAAAATGACAACCTCATACACTGAATGACTGACTCATCAACGCAGAGCCGAAACGGCTGGACCTAGAGTAATGAAATTTGGAGAGGAGGTGCCTTTTATTGCCTAGACAAGTAATAAGAAAGGATTTTTGAAAATTCCAACCTAAGTATACTAAAATGGGGTTGAAAGTTTGTATGGAGTAAGTTTTATTTTTGATTCAATTAAACTCAAATTTTGTAGAAACACTGTAAAATGAAAATAATTAAACACGTGTTTCACAGTTTATCAATATTTTAGCCCTAGGGTGAAAAATTCAAATTTTAAGTTTGTAACATTAAAAATATGTTTTAACTTTACGCGAAAACGTCTGAACAGTTTTACTTGAAATTCACCAAAAATGTTTCTTAATAATCGGGTCAATTTTTAGGCTACAAATCATCACACTGATTATTATGGGGAATGAGCAGTGAGGCATTGAAATAAGTTTATAATGGGATGACCTAACAAGTTTTTATAATTATGCATTTTCGCTATCTTGACATGAAAATCATCACGCCCGTTTCTAAAGCAGATAAGCAGTAATTAAAATTGTAAAGACGTTGTATTAGAACGTCAATTTTACCTCAATGTCAACAAGCACTGTAGCGGAGGGGCTGTATTAATGATCATGCGAATCGGTTACATCGAGTTCGAATCCCACATATTTTTAGTTTTTTTTTTTTTGAGTTTGGTGTATACACAATTTTCTTTTTCTTTTAGTTAATTTCACATAATATTTTTCACCTTTAGCGGCTTCAAGAATTAAGTTACGAATTTGTTAAAAGTAAGCGCTTTCAAGTCATCATATTATGTAGATGTTATTCCACTTAAGTAAGCATGGTGATTAATGCTCATGCATTCTATGTATAAAATGACCTCTTTTCATACATAACAGTGGAATAATTAAAAGCCAAAAAAAAAATACGCTTTGCATTGAATTAATTCTATTCCACACTTCAGAACTTAAGAATCTAGAATTCCCTTTGCTAATTAACAGATCATAAGGCCAAATACACTCGAGAGCAATGAATCCGGGTCACTTAAAGAATCCTAAAAATCTCGGAAACTAAAAATGCTAGGTTAATGCAATAAATTGTATTTAATAGACAATGTAATACTCCTTAAATGAAGGTATTAAAACTTCTTAGTTATTGTAAAGTTATATCATAAAAAAATCAAATTTGAAAAAGGGCCACTTTCGAAGATGGAACTACGAAATTACAGCATTTGGTTTTGCTTTTGTTTGTAATCTGTCATTTATGTGGGTACATAAACCATGTTGATAGTGCTCTATATTCATTATTCAAGCTGAAATTATGTCGCTTACGCCTGAAGAATGCACCAGAATACTTACGGAAAAAATGCTGGAAACCGGCCGGAGTCAGCGCGATACAGCCAGGACTGTCGGTGTGTCGCTGTCAACAGTACAAAGAGTTCTCCGACGTTACGAAACTGAAGAAACTGGTTCTAACCTACGCAGACCAGGAACGGGCAGAACCAGGTGTACCACAGCACGAGAAGACCGATACTTGGTGAACACCATGCTTCGAAATCGCTTTCTCACAGGAACTGAACTCACAAATCAGTTTCGACGCCTCGGAGGAAGTAACCCAAGTGCATGGACAGTTAGACGTCGGCTTGCTGAATCTAACTTAAAACCCCTTAGACCTGCAAACGGCCCTAAACTGGAGCGTGGGCATCGTATTTCAAGATTAAGATATGCCCAGAGCCACGTAAATTGGAGTATTGAACATTGGTCAAAAGTTATGTTCTCCGACGAATCAAAATTTATGCTCTACAAGCACGATGGAAGACACAGAGTGTATCGAAGACCAGGGGAAAGATTCAAGCAAGCATGCATCGAAGAAAAAGTAGCCTACGGTGGTGGGTCTGTACTTGTGTGGGCCGGAATTTCTTCTGAAAGTCGCACAGAGCTGGTGATCATAGAAAACGGCTCTTTAACTAGCGAAAGATATGTGGAAGAAATCCTCAATGATCACGTTGGTCCATTTATGGTCAATTTAGGTGAGGATGCTATATTTATGCATGACAATGCCCGACCTCATACAGGTAGGATTGTGAATGACTACCTTCAAGAGATGAACATTACTCGTATGGAGTGGCCAGCGCGCAGCCCGGATATCAACCCGATCGAGCATGCTTGGGACGAGCTAGGCAGATGCGTAAAACAACGAAACCCTCCCCCAATCACGCTTCGTGAGCTCAAAATTGCTCTCACAGAGGAATGGGAGAATATTCCCCAAAATCGTATAAGGAACTTGGTGTACAGCATGCCAAACCGCGTAAACGCAGTAATGGAAGCACGAGGAGGCAATACGAAGTATTAAAATTCAAGAAAATCGTAATAAAGTTCAAAAATTTCATGTTTCCTATTTTTGTTTTAAGGAGAGATCAGCAGTTTTTTTCTTTATGTAATTTTGTGTTAATAAAATGTATGGTGACTCATATTTTTTTTACTTTCATTTAACGAGTATTACATTGTCTATTAAATAAAATTTATTGCATTAACATATCATTTTTAGTTTCCGAGATTTTTAACATTCTTTAAGTGACCCGGATTCATTGCTCTCGAGTGTATTTGATGGTATTCTGATGAACCTGAGTAAGGATCGTTTGTATTACACCTAACTCTTAGCACGCGATGTCGTATAGATATATCAATAAAACATACATTCGGACATAATTCACCGTTCTCCAGCTTTTCCTAATCATCAAGATTACCCGTACGCCCAGTGCATGGCACCCCACAATTGTGGCGATAAATATAAATCTGTTCTTTGAGGAGTGGCTAGGAAGGCGCCACGGCATCTTGCCCTACCGCAGATCCTATGCCTACGCCTGACGCAGGTTCTCACCGGACAAGGATATTTTGGGAGGTTCCTGTCCTGTTCCTTAACGTCGGGGTGTCGACACTGTGAGGATCATACAGTGGTGATTTGCCCCGCTTAGGTGGCGGTGACCTCTCACGTTCGGCCCTGGTTCAAACCATGGTCCAAAGCGAGTGGGAATAGGAAGCAGTCGCCTCCTTATGCGAAACAGTCACGCTAGAGAAGGAGATAGCGGGATGCGTGAGGGAGAGACAAACCTCACGCCCCAGCCTAGCTATCAGCATTTGGAGCCAGGAATCGACTCCAGGCCACTGCAGGCCCGGGCCTGCAGACTTTAAGCAATAAGTGGCCGTCCGGTAAGAATTAGGCCCGCGTAGACGGCGCGTTTGAGTTCCACGCATGCCTCAATGAGATGTAGCATAGTTGACGGGGCCCACCCCCAGGAAAAGTGCCTGGGGGCGCTGTTCGAAAGAGCTACCGCGACCTAAGAAAATAAAGAGCGAAGAAGAGAACATAATGGATCGATTTAAGTCAGTCTGACACTTACCCCCGCTCCACCCACAGCGGGAAGAGTCGGGGGATGATTTTCTATTCCTAAAAAAAAAATCTTTTTGCAAAAATAGATCAAAAATACACAACACAATACCTAATTGGAGACACCGACTTCTGGAACGATGTATTAGTTATTTTTCAATTTTATTTTCCATGCCAGTTCTATTTTTAGTAGTTTGTAATTTAAATAATAACAATATCCTAATGTCCAGACAAATGTTCATCACCTTGAATAAGGGTGAACTCTATACCTCTGCTTTCTCCTTTAAAGCTTAGAGGTGTGATGTTATGTTATAGAATAGTGAAGACAATCACTTGCATACGATTGCAGTAATCGCTGTCCCTTTACTATTAGTAATTGAAGAGTTCCATTGGCTATCTCCGAAGAACTTCATCAGATCCCAATATACTATAAGGTATTATACTAAAAACCTTCCTTGAAACTGACTTGACTATGTTTTTGATGAACGAAAACTCCTATCCAATTCGGTTCAGTAGTTTTTGAGATAATCGCGGACATAAAAACACATACATACGGGTACATATATAAAAAAAAATACAGAACCACGTTTTTTGAAGTCTGTTAAAAACAAAAACTGCCTACCCGTGCGAAGCCGGGGCGGGCCACTAGTATACATATAAAATGCTTTGTCCTGAATGACTGACGGATCAACGCACAGCATAAACCGCTGATCGTAGAGACCTGAAACTTGGAGAGTGTGATCTTTGTATGACGTAGGCATCCGATAAGAACGGATTTTCCGAAATTCTACCCTTAAGTTGGTGAAAAAGAGGGGCAAAGTTTGTATGAAAATCTGTCATTTTTCATTTGAATTCGTATAGCCCACGCCAGCGAAAAAGCTAGTACAATATAAAAATCTTTACACACCCTTTCAATATTACGTACACAGATTAAAATCTAACTAGTTTAATTGATTTGATATTTCATTAACTAAAACTGTTGCCGTAGATTCGATCTAGGCCTCCAATTTCCTCTGGACTGTAGTCGCTCGTACATATCGGATGGAGTGACGTATCCAGGTCAGGCCTGGTACCACTGATGTAATGGATTCGATTTAGACACGGTATTACAGTTGCGTGCAAAAAATATGACTCAATGAAATTATAGGAGCACTGAATTAATGGGTGTTTTTGTGTTTTATTCTAGTTTTTTTAATTGCGTATTTTAATTACATACTTATTTGGGTTTGTTTGAGTTTTATACAAGTTTGTATGATTGTATTCAGAAAAAAAAACGATCAAGTGAGAGTCGGATTCGCACATGAAGTGGTAAAATAGATTCTGGATAAATATTTTTTAGGGTGCCTTCCATACTCGTAAAGTAGGGATGAATATTTATCTGTATACGAGTATAACTTTATCATAGTTTGATCTTTTGCACGTGCATCCCATGTACGAGAGTGCGGATTCGAAACCTGGCAAGTGCCAATGTTACTTTTGAAAACCCATATGGACTTTCTAAGTGTATCTTAGAC
Source organism: Pyrrhia umbra (assembly GCA_963891755.1). Taxonomy (NCBI): domain Eukaryota; kingdom Metazoa; phylum Arthropoda; class Insecta; order Lepidoptera; family Noctuidae; genus Pyrrhia; species Pyrrhia umbra. The sequence goes on along the minus strand of OY982931.1, from coordinate 1,203,118 downwards.
ACCATTGAATAACGATGAAGGAAAACATCGTGAGGAAACCTGGACTTAAAAAGTCTGAAATCGCCAATATGCCTTGAATAAGTGTGGTGATCAATGTTTGTGTCTTCTCTGTATGAGAAGAGACCTTTACCCAGCAGTGGGATAGCAAATGCCCATTTTATGATGATCTTTTGCACGTAACTATATCAACATTTAAACTGACTGCGATTTACGTACTCTTAATGTAATGGTCGGATCAAAAAACGTTATGGTGTATCGAAAATATATTTCGTAATGGTACATTCGTTTTATGTGCTTCGCAAGGTGAGTAAGAATCCTATGCTAATATTTACATTACTATTATCATAAATTATTGAACCCTTTTTAGATGGTAATACCAGCAACTATAACCACACGTTACAGTGTAGATGGGAAACTAAAATACATTTATTTAAAGTATAGTAGTCTGTGGTAAATGATTTTTTGAGCAAAGTAAATTTTTGAGCCGTTTGGGGTTGAAAATCTCGGGTACTGGAGTCCGAGTACCTACTCATCTTCTATAAATTTAATAATTTTCTTATTTTTATTAATTAAATTGAACATACTTCCTTTTTGACTTGACAGATAAAGACAAAACTG